>PVLA01000597.1:0-363874 GCA_004027455.1 Hydrochoerus hydrochaeris
ATCCTCCTCCATGAGCTCTCCCATTTAAAGCCTCTGTATAAACTCTCTCATACTACTCACAGAAGGTAAAATTTCACAACCAGTCCTCACAAAGGGGTTATCTAGAGGGCCTCCAGCAACCCCCCTGGAGTCTCCACCCTCAACTTCATATTGAGCATTACATAAAAACATACACATGTGAACTACACAAATTACAATTTTCAGTACAAAACATTTCAAGATCCCGGTGCCCAATTCCCACATGCGGCGTCCTTTTCCTGGAGAAGCGATTGTCACAAGGCGTGGATAGACTAGGACATGGCATGGACAGAAAAGGGTGCCGCACAATGGAATATTAGTCAGCTATAAAAATGATAATCTTGAGGATTTTATAGGTAAATAGAGGTAACTCAAAACCATACTCATAAGTGAAATAAGTCAAACTCACATTAATATATATCATATTGTATCCCTAGTGTAAATGTTAATAAAAAAATCTGAAAGTGTAATAAGATCCAAAATATACAATAGTTATTGTAATAATGAAAGGGAAAGAAAATGCTCAAAAGAATAGAACATCTAGGATAGAGGAAAGGAAAATAGGAAGAAAAGAAGGGATTATATGTAATGTGGTAAATATATATAAATGTATGTGTATATATGTATGCTAGATACATAATTATGCTACTAATATCTGTTAGTTCATCTAAGAACAGTTTGGGCTATCACTCTTTGATTTGTCACTTTTGTGCCTGGATTGTGTAACCTGAACAACTATTTCTAAGATAGTAATATGCAATATATTACATAGTGTTAATTCCCTACTTTTTTTGAAATTCTGTATCATTGCTATACTTTTTGTTCTGTTTTTCTTTTTAAGATAAAAAAAATCAGAATTTATTCTAGGTGTGGAGGTACATGCCTATAATCCCAGTTACTATGAAGGCTGAGGCAGAATTGCCACAGATTTGGAATTAATATGGGGAACTTGGTGAAATCCCATCTCAAAATATAAAAATATAGCAAAGAGGCTGTGGACATAGCTCACAGATGATGATTCAATCCCAAGTACAGGGGTGGGGGAAGAGATCATAATTGATGTTCAACTCAAGTACTGCCTTGTTAAGGGGTATTTGCAAGTTGCCCCCACCAAAAAAACTACTATTTGTCTACTTTCATAGTCCTTGTCCTATATTTTTATTATCTATATGTACAATAGATTTTCCTTACATTGAAAGTTTTGTAGGGCATGAGTCATGTATTAGTGATTTTTGCTTCTGGTAAGCTACTTCTTATTAATTAAGTCATCTGGTTTTCAAATATGTTAAATTTGTATTCTCTGCCAGACATTCTAGTGTTAGTCATTTTAAAATGAAAATACATTACTCCTACTGTTAAAGAGCTTAGAGTGTACATAGCATGAGCTAAATAAATGGTGACTGTTGTGTTTTTCTGCTTTCTCCTATTATTTTTGGTTTTGAATAGGAAAATAAAAGATAATTTTTCATTTCTTAATATTTATAATTCTGTGTCACTCTAAAGAATGTTGTATTAATCATTTAAAAAGGACACTTTAGAAATGTAGAAATTTCTTCCAATTATTAAATAATATTTTTGGTGACCGTGTATCCCTTGAAATGAAGGCTTTATTATGAAATTTTACTATTTAAATCTTACATGGAATTCATAATGAATTGGGACAGGGGTTGGTGAAGTGTTATGGAGGTGGTCTTTGAGGGACCAGTCCCCTTCAATGACCTCCTATCTCCTTCCCCTGAATATCTCTGGGTTCCTCACCTTCACCTCAAGGAAGAATGTGAAAGAGAAGTAAGACTGGCTCAGAGATGAACACCTTAGCAGACAATGCAGGTCTCGGACCCATGTATAAAAAAGTTAAAAGTGAAAGTAATGTAAGGGAAAAGTTTATGAGGTTGCCAATGCAAGGAACAGCTGCCAAGCAACAAGACAATCTATTAGGCTGCAGGAATTCCACCAGATTTCCCATGGTGGGGTTTGGAATTTGCTCATATAATGGTAAACTGGTTCCTAAAAGTAACTATTTCACTGATTGGTCTAAACTAAACCAATCAGAGTTTTAACCTTTGTTTCTGTTTGAGGGAAAGGTCAGGGAGTTAAGGGGTTACAGCAAGTGTATGTTAGAGTTTCACAAGGTCTGCCTTCTTCAGATACATAAAGTCTGATAAGCTTGTGGCAAATACACAACCACCAGCCACCTACATCATATCCTATATCATCCCTACCTACATCTCTCACTAATTGTCCCTACATTGGAGCTAGAAGCAGAAAGAAGCATATTCTAGAAAACTAAAAATATTCCAGTTACTGTAACTCATGGACCTGTGATATGTAGCTTGTGCAAGCCAGGTAAAGTGAATGTCTAAGTGGATCTAATTTAGTCAAAATGCATTTCCAACTTTATAATGCCATCTGGAAGTAATGAAGGAGAGGTGAAGTCTCACTTGGTATAACATTGTTTTAAATAGATTTTCATTCATTCTGATGCTGTCATATTATTAGGTTATATATGTATACTATTGAGATGGATGCATATACGTTCTTTTTTGCATACTTGGGATTGAATTCTGGGCCTTTGAATTGTGCTAGATCTAATATCTGTTTTTATTTTGTTTCAGAGTTTCACCAAGTTGCTCTATTGCCTAGGCTGAGCTTAACTATGCTATCTTCCTGCTTCAGTTGCCCAGAGTGATAGGATGACAGGCATGGGTCACCATACCTAGATTGTATGCATATGTATTAATGCTTGTGCAGATCCCAGGTTTGCTGTTTTGATCTAGTTATTATATATTTACAATAAATATTTATTTGGTTCACCTTAGAATATAAACTATTAGTGAACAGTCCTACATCTAGGAAAATTTTTGTTCAAATTCCTTGTGTGGTGCATTTCTTACTAAATTTTTTGACACAACTGATAATGCTGAAAATCATTTAAGGAATGATCTGTTAAGGATTGAAATGGATAAAAATCTTTCTTCCAGTGGGGCTATAAAATCTGAATATTTCAAAATGTAAAAGATACATCTAAAATATTCTCATAATCTATTTTGAATTATCTTATTAACAATTAGCTAGTATTTTGCACTTTTATTTTATCACAAAGTATTCCTCAATTCAGGAGTTTTATGAGCTTGCTATGACTTGATACATTTACTGTATACAAGGAAAGTAATATATCACTTTAG
Organism: Hydrochoerus hydrochaeris; assembly: GCA_004027455.1. Lineage (NCBI taxonomy): Eukaryota > Metazoa > Chordata > Mammalia > Rodentia > Hydrochaeridae > Hydrochoerus > Hydrochoerus hydrochaeris. The sequence goes on from PVLA01000597.1 coordinate 3,204, forward strand.
ATGCAGGAATGTTTTCAGGAACTTTGTGTCCTTCAACAGATGTAAGTATTTCTATCTATTCTATTCAGTTAGTCCAGTGGAATAGAATTTATTATGCCTCATTGTTTGATAGACTGAATGAATGAGTTGATTGATAGAAAAAGTAAATGGTTATACTGAATTAATTAATTGTTTGTATTGACCTGCTGTTAGACAATATTATGTGTTTCACTGAGATAACTAATTAATTTCCCAGAATAATTTTTCTTAGACCAAATTAACCTGAAGTTTGTTTAGATTTTCTTAGAAAATGAAACTGGGTATATGGTCAAGTCAACTCTTTCCTTACTACAGAGAACAGCTTTATTAAATGAAAATGGTTTATTTGATAGCTTCATTGTAACTGTAAGGAAAGTTAAGAAAGAGTTGCAGAACTGGACAATTTTGTATCTTTCACCATAGGCATTTAAAAGGATTGACTGAATTAAAAGTCTCATTGAGAAGAAGCAAGCTTTCAAAATACCCAATGTCTCATATTTGACCTAGAGAGACCACTGGTCTCATTATTTGAAGACTCATGCTATCTCCATCTTTTGAGAGTATTTTCCAAGAGCAACATCAGCTCTCATTTGGGCACTGTCTGATTCCCAGAATCAGATGAAAAAGTTAAAATTATTTTGAGAATTATGTATGATCTGTAAGAGCAACTGAAGTAGTTTATTCCAAAAGTAGTATCAGATACAAGTGTGATGAAGGAAGGCATATAAAATGCATAAGCTGGAAATGCACTTAGAATTCACTAAAGCATCATAAACTCAATGGGTTTCTGGAAACCAAAACAATGCTACTCTGTCTGTTGACTCTGAATGACTGAATGATTCTGATGGGGCTCAGGCAATCAGAGGTAGAGCTCCACTCTTTAGATCAGTTTTTCTAGAGGAAGGCATTTGATGAAAACTCTTCCAATCTTTGGCAGTCTGTGGCTTTAGGAATGATATGCACTGCTGGTTCCATCTATTCTACAGATTTAAATATATAGGCCATCCAACTCGAACCAGCAACAGCAGGCCTCAGCATAGGCCTACATGCTGGTCATGCTGGACAGTGAGAGGAGGCCCCAGTGTAGATGCACTGGCCAGTAGGTGGGACCAGTGGCATGGAAAAGTCTAAAGCAACAGTGAGAATATGAGCCAACAGGTAATAAGTTAGGTGAACCAGCATTGTGTTCTGGCACACAGACATTTGGAACAGAAGTGGGCAGGTGGGACCAGCATATTGTATGAAAGTGCTCTTGGAGAATTCCAGCTACAGAAGACCAGACCCAGTCTCCACATCCAGAGACCAAAGTCAGCACCATACCCAGCACAAATCCTGTTGCAAACTTGGCTGGTGTACATAGGCCATTTCTGGGATCCAATTTGGATACTATCACAGAACTGTGGACACCAGAGCAATTTTATTACTTTTATTTTTCTTTGTCTCATTGGTTTTCATTTACTTGTCTGACTGGAGTTTGTTTTGTTTTTTTTCTGTGTTTATTTTCTGTTTTGTTTTTCATTATTTTGCTTTCTTACCTTTGTTTTTGTTTTGTTTTATTCTTCTTTCTCTTCTTCCCCAACTATGTCTCTTGATTTTATTTTCATAGAGTGAACATTGTCTTTTCTTTTGGTTTCACTTCAATACTCTTCTTTATCTTATATTCTTTCTCTCCTGTTTCCCAAAATGTGAGTGATCATCTGTTTCCCTCCAGCCTTGCTTATACTATATTTGACTTCATTCATCTGTCTTGGCTCCTCTCCCTCTTAACTCCCCTCCCCACACCACAGTGTGAAATCACTTGACTAAGGGGAAAATCATTTCATACAAATTCATAATATATGTTGGATTTTGTTATATAACTGTACAATTTAATCCTATGTTTAAAGGTGTCAGTATTAGCCACAGTTTGTCAGTAGCTAAGTGGTGCTTGATACTATTGCTATTGCTAACTGTACTACTTTATCCAGGATGTCACACACATACTCAGTTTTTCTTTATGGGATCATAACCATCACCATATTCAAGTAGCAAAGGACTGGGTGTTGAGCCAAATACATAGGCATCTTCTCATCTTTAATAAATTGGGAAGGTAGGTTCTTGAGATAGACACAAAGACCAAGAACCACCAACATCCAGACAAGATCCTTGAAGAAGAGGCATTTCATAGGAGAACCTCGATACTAGTGATAAAGCTATCTACCATAAGAAATTGGTAAGCATCATCACAGAAAATAAAATAAATAAATAAAATAAACTAGATAAAAGAAAATGACAAGACAAGAAGCAAACTGCAGCCCCAGAACCCCAGCTCACCCAGAACAAGTGCAGAAGACAAATAGATAGAGGTAATGGGAAGCCAAGCATGTGAACTTTCAGAAATTATAGCATCAGAACTGAAGAAACAATGCAACAGACAATACAAAAAATTATGTCTTGAGAACAAATATAAACAAAAATTATAATTGAAGACATTAGAACAGACACAGATAAAAACATAGAAGAGCTTAGGAAAATGATGAAAACCATGAATGCATAAAACAGGGAAAAATGGAATCCATGAAACAAATCCAAACAGAAGTCCAGGAGATAAAAAATTACCAGTGAAAGTATATGCAAGAGATTGAATGAAGGCAAGGATAGAAGATCAGATCTAGAATTTAGGATGGTGAATAATGACCATGAAAAGAGAGATATCTTAAAAAATAGCAAGAGACAATGAAAAATCAATCCAACAGCTGCAAGATAAAGCAAAGAAGAACAACATAAGATTGCATCAAGTAAATGAGAAATCTGGAGAATATGCAAATGCCATAAAAAATCTCTTTACAGAAATAATGGCAGAAAACTTCCCAAATATGAAAAAAAATTTGACATATAGTAAAAGAACCATATAGAATTCGAAACAGCTATGACAAAAATAGAACTAAAAGCATACAATAATCAGGATTTCAGAAATTCATCATAAGAACATAATTTTTAAAAATTTTACTTAAAGAGAAAAAAAAGCAAAACAGAAAAAGGGTAGAAACACTGCAGAATTTAAAAAAAGTAAGAAATCACTAGTTGATAAATTACATATTGTCTTCTTAGCTATGGTTGTTCAGGTTACAAAATTAAAGCACACAAAGTGGACATTGAAACAGTGAGGCTTCAAAGAGTTCTGTTCAATGATATAATAAAAACTTAGCAATATGGTTATCAATTCTACACACTTAAACATACATTCGGTTATATCCTTTAGTGTACTTTCTTTTCCTCCTTTTGCTTTTTAAGTCCATTATTTGCCTAGTTATATCATGTTTCATCTTGCTCAGTACCTTACCAATCTGTTTTGTTGTTGTTATTTACTTTTGAATCACCTTATATAATTCCATTGCTTTGGTTTTTAGTTTCTCCTCAACCATTCCTCATGGATCAGATTTGATGGAGTTAGGGGTTTTAGGAGGTATTTTGTTACTTTGTTGTCTTTTGTTTCTTTTTTAAATTTTTAAATATTATTTTGAAGGTAGTAAAATACAACAGAACAAGACAGAACAAAGCCAATTGAGACAGTGCAGTGAAATTGATAGCAGACTTCACAGCATATTACTGGAATAACAGTAACAGGTACCACAGTATATCTTCACAATATTTGTTCTTTCAATAAGGTATAGCAAAATCAAAGGAAATACAGAACATTATAGAATGTATCAAAGCAGAATATTAAATATAGCAGGCCAATTAATCAGAACAAAGCAAAACAATGATAAAAATATTTGCCTTCAAAGAGATGGTAGAAGGAAATACCCCTATTTGCTACACTGCATATAGGTCAACCCTCCCAAAACTGCTCAGGCCTCTGGCTCCCATTTGCTAACATGAAGAGGGGATGGAATGTTTGATTCTGAGCTTGTGTGCCAGTAGGCTCCTGGGTACTTACCAGGGATATGGGTTGCTTACTTAGTTTCCCAGCACCCTAAGTTTCAACATGGCACAGATATCAGGAGGTGCTAGTTGTTCTTTCCCTGGTTTGGCCACAGCTTGTCAGCCACAGCCACTTACCAGGAAGGCAAACTGGTTGGTTAGTTTCCCAGTGCCATAAGTTTCAACATGGCATGGATCTCAGGAGGTGCTGATGGTTCTCGCCCTGGGGTTTTCACAGCTTGTCAGCCACAGCCACTTACCAGAGAGGAAAGCTGTTTTCTTGGTTTCCCAGTGCCCTAAGTTCCAACATGGCATGGATCTCAGGAGGTGCTGGTGGTTCTCACAGTGGGGTGGCCACAGCTTGTTGGCCACACCTACTTACCAGTGTTATAAGCTACCAAATTCAGAACAAACACTGTACAGTGTAATTGTATAACTGGTTTCTTTTTGTTCCCTGTAAACCTCACTCAAACACCCATGTGATGCAATATCATTGCAAAATCCCTTTCCTGGTCTCTGTAAAAATGGCCTGTTCTTGTAAAATGGTCTGTTGTAAAAAGAAAATCCCTTCCCTGTGCTTTGGTTCCTGTAACTGCTTGTTCTGCCTCCCTGATTCCTGTAAGACCTGCTCATTCCGAGAAATCAAACAAAAATTGCCTTCTATGGAGACAAACTGATCTTCAGACCTTAACCCCTTCCCTTGCAGTGTAATGCTTTACAAGCCCTTACAATTTCTGGCTCGGTGCACTTCCCCAATTGGCTCCTGGGACAGTGTTGCCACTGAGCTCAGCTAATAAAGCACTTTTCTTTTTATATTTGGAGTCTGTCATTTTTGCCCATCACAACCAGGGAGGGGAGCTGGTTGCTTGGTTTCTTGGTGCCCTAAGTTCCAACATGGTGAAGATCTCAGGAGGCACTGGTGGTTCTTGCCTGGGGCAGCTGCAGCTTGTCGGCCACACCTGCTTACCAGGGTGGCGAGCTGGTTGCTTAGTTTCCCAGTGTCCTAAATTCCAACATGGCATGGATCTCAGGTGGTGCTGGTGGTTCTCCAAGAACAGAATATTAAAAGCTAGCTAAAGGGAAGAAACAAAACACCTATAAAGGAAAGCCTATTAAAGTCACAGAAGTCTTCTTGACACAAACCATTGAATCAGGGGTAACTTGGAGCAAGGTATTTCAAGTCTTAAAATAAAACAATCTCCAACCCAGGTTGATGTATCCCACAAAACTGTCTTTCAAAATCAATGGAAATTTCATTGATTTCTGTTCTTTTCTTTATAATTTCCTCCTTTCCTTAAGTTTGGGTTTGACTTGCTTTTCTTTTTCCTGAAGTTTGAGGTGTAGCATTATGTGCAGCACCTATTTGTGTTTGTTCCATTTCCCTGATGTGGGAATTTATCACTATGAATTTCCCTCTGAGGACTGCTTTCATTGTGTCCCAAAGGTTCTGGGCAGTTGTATTTGCATCTTTGTTCAATTTTAGACATCGTTTAAATTCTCTGTGATCCACTGGTTATTTAGGTGAGTGTTATTTAATTAACATGTATTTATGAGGTTCTTGTGGATTCTCTTTGCAATTAACTTAAAATTAAATTGCAATATGGTTGAATAATATGCCTAGGATTATTTCAATTCCTTTGCATTTACTTAACCATGTTTTGTGGGCCAGTTTATGGTCTATTTTAGAGGGTGACCCATGTGCAACTAAGAAGAATGTGTATTTTGATGTTGTTGGGTGGAACGCTCTGTACACATCTACTAGATCCATATGTTCACAAGTTTGATGCAGTTCTGTTATTCCTTTGCTGGCTTTTTGTTTGGTTCATCTGTCTCTTTGTGACAATGGCGTGTTAAAGTCCCTTGTTATAACTGTATTATTACTTGTTTGATTTTCATGTCTATTAATATTTGTCTTACATAGTTGGGTGCTCTCATATTTGGTTCATATATATTTATGATTGTAATCTCTTCCTCTTCAAGTCTTTCTTTAACAAGTATTTAGTGATCTTATGTCTTTTGATGAGTCTTGGTTTAAAGTTCACATTGTCTGCAAACAGAAGAGCTACTCTTGCTTTTTTATGGGTTCTGGTTGCATGGAGTATTATTTCAACCCTTTGATTTATATTCTATGAATTACCTTTTGAATTAAATGTGTTTTATGTACAAAGCATACTCTTGAATTTTGTTTCTTAATCCACTCCTCCAGTCTGTTTCTTTTTTTTAGAGAGTTGAGGCCATTTACATTAGTGGATATAACTGACATGTACTGACATATCTTTGTCATGTTCTTTTTGTTGTTGGTTCTCTACTTTTATACTCTGTTTAATTACTGGCTCTACTTAATGGTTTTCATCTGCTGTTGTTCTTGGACTCAATGCAATTGAATCTAAGAAAGCAACAAAAGAATTAATGAATCCAAGAGTTGATTATTTAAAAGAATAAATAAAATTGATAAAGCCTTAGCAAACCTTATCAAAAAAAGGAAAGAAAAAACTCAAAACCATGCAATAGGTTATAAAAATATTGAAATCATTAGAGATCCTGTGGAAATACAGCAGATCATAAATACCTATTTCAAAAACCTTTACTCTCACAGGTTTGACAATGCAGAAGAAATGGACAGATCCCTAGAAACATATGAGTTAACAAAGCTAGATCAAAAAGATGTAAAACTGCTGAATAACCCAATTCCAGTTAATGAATTTGAAAATGTAATTGGCACCTTCACAACAAAGAAAAGCTCAGGTCCTGATGAATACACTGCTGAATTCTACAAGAAATATAGGGAAGACTTAATGCCAACTCTCCTCAAACTCTTCAATAAAATTGAAAGAGAAGCAAGTCTCACTAACTCATTTCTGGAAGCAAGTATTATACTAATAGCAAAACCAGAGAAACATTCAATCAAAAAAGAGAACTACAGGCTCATATGCCTAAAGTGAATAGATGCAAAATCCTCAATAAAATACTGTCAAATAGAATACAGCACATCATCAAGAAGATTATACACCATGATCTAATAGGATTCATCCCAGGCTTGATTCAGCATACACAAATAAATAAAAGTAATACACCATGTCAACAGAGCCAAATCCAAAAAGCACATGATCTTCTCAACTGATGCAGAAAAAGCTTTTGACAAAATTCAACACTCATTCATCATAAAAACCTAAGGAAAATTGGACTAGATGATCTTTCCCTCAATCTGATAAAAGTCATATACAATAAACTGACAGCCAACATGTTACTAAATGGACAAAAACTAAAGACTTTCAACCTAAAATCAGGAACAAGATAGGATGTTCATTTTAACTATTTCTATTCAATATAGTGTTGGAAATATTATCCAGAACAATTAGACAAGAAAGAGAAATAAAAGGAATAAGGATAGAAAATAAGTTAAATTATCATTATTTGCAGATAACATGATACTCTATAACATAACCAAATTCAGTATTGTAGCTGTATACAAAGCCAAAACTCAAAAATCAATAGTACTGCTTTAAACAAACAACAAATTCACTGAGAGAAAAATAAATGAAACCACATCATTCACAATAGCATTTGGAAACAACCCAAATGCCCATCAACTGAGGAATGGATAAAAAAATGTGGCTTTTTATGCAAAATGGAGTATTAGTCTGTCATAAAGAAGGATATACTTGAGACATTTATAAGTAAATGGATGCAACTTGAGAACATACTCTTTTTTGGCTCTATTGATATGATATTTATTGATTTATGTATTTTGACCCATCCCTGCAGGTCTGGGATGAATCTCACTTGGTCCTGGAGTATAATCTTCTTGACGATTTGCTCCATCCTGTTTGCCAAAATTTTACTGAGGATTTTTACATCCATGTTCATTAGATAGATTGGCCTGTAGTTCTCTTTTTTAGTTGGGTCTTTCTCAGGTTTTGGTACTAGAGTAATATTTGTTTCCAGGAGTGACATAGGCAGAATTGCTTCCCTTTCAATTTCATTGAAGAGTTAGAGGTGTGTCAAGATTAAGTCTTTGTATTTCTTGTAGAATTCTTCAGGGAATCTGTCTGGGCCTGGGCTCTTCTTTGTTGGTAAGGACTTAATTACATTTTTAATTTCATTAATAGAAATTTTGTTATTCCACAGTTTTACATCTTCTTGACCCAGCTTTGGTGGTTCGTATGTTTCTAGGAATCTGTCCATTTCTTCTGTGTTATAGAACCTATGAGGGTAGAGTTTTTCAAAATAGGTGTTGATGACCTTCTGTATTTCAACAAGGTCTGTAGTGGTTTCATATTTTTCATTCTTTATTGCATGAATTTGAGCCTTTTCTTTCTCTTTTAAAATAAAATTGGCTAGGGGCTTATTAATTTTATTTATTCTTTCAGAGAACCAACTCTTTGATTCATTGATTCTTTGAATTGTTTTCTTAGTCTCTATTGCATTAATTTCAGCTCTGATCCTTATAATTTCCTCCCTTCTTTTGGCTTTGGGCTTGACTCGGCTTGCTCTTGTTTTTCTAGAAGTTTGAGGTGCAGTATCAGGTTTTTTATTCGTGTTCATTCTGGTTTTCTGATGTGGGATGTCAGTGCAATAAATTTTCCTCAGAGGACCACTTACATTGCATCCCACAGATTCTGGTAAGTTGTATTTGTATTTTGGTTTGCATGGAGATATTGTTTAATTTCTTTTTTTATTTAAAGAGAAACAAAAGCATGTAAAGGGTAGAGCTAACACAAAATTTCAAAAAAAAGATAAACAATAAGAAATCACTAGAGGATAAATTACATATTGTCTTCTTAGAAATAATTGTTCAAGGTACAAAATTAAAGCATACAAAGTAGATAGTCAAACAGTGAGACCATAAACAGCTATGCATGCGTGAGTCTCCTCATGTATTTCTATCCTTTCTGTGTTAGAGGGAAGAACAAAACATAGCAAGACAAAACAAAACAAATTCCTATAAAAATATGAAACCAAAAAGTCATTTAAAACCACAGTACAAGGTGATCTATAATAATTACTGTGTTGTTTCTTATTATCTACAATAGAATTTTCTATATCATTAGACATAATTGAATATAGCAGTATAATTGAATATAGCAGTACATAACAATATTAGTAAAAATAAAACATTATAGATAGCATAAAGCTTCAAAGGCAGGTAATAATGAAACCATAGTGGATATTCTAGTGAATCTTGTCATCTTTGGTGCAGTTGCCTATACTCTCAGACTTGATACTATCAATCATAACAGCTTTGAATAAAATCTATCAATACAAATCAGTGATCTAATGAACCAGATTCGATTATGATCAGTCATGGTAAAACACTGTAGGTATTACAAAGCTTCAGGTTAAGTTAATAGGAAATTAAGAATGATTACCATACTATATCCTGTTATTTTTGGGATTACTCTCTGTGCTCTCAAATCTAGTACAGGTAGAATGACTGGAACAGAATATAATACATCTAAGCAGAGTAGTATGAGTAATTTGGGTTTTAAATCCTGGTGCAATATTAACAATATAGTGGATCAAGGCCACCTATGTTAGAGACTCTAGCCATCTTTCTCTGCCTCATTTCTGCTATGCTATTTTTCTGCCTTTGCTTGTCTACTTTTCTCCTTCATTCTACTGCTTGCCCCACTCATTGAGGCCTTTCTGCCACTGTTCCTAAAATCCTGGTATTTTTTTTTCTCTCTCTAGAATGTCCTTCTGTATTCTCTTTAGGATTGAATTTGTGGTCACAAACTCCCCCAGTTCCTCTTTGTCATGGAAGCATCTTATTTTTCCATTAATTTCTAGAGACAGTTGTGCAGGGTACATCAATCTGGGCTGGAGGTTATTTTCTTTCAGGGCTTGGAAGACTTCACTCCAAGCTCTTCTTGATCTGATGGTCTGTGTCAAGAAGTCAGCCATGATCCTGATGAGCTTTCCTTTATAGGTAATCTGTTTCTTTTCTCTGATGGTTTTTAATATTCTGTTTTTATATTGAATTTCTGGTATCTTTATTTTTATATGTCTGGGTGTAGCTCTATTTTGGTTGTAGGTGGCTAGAGTTCTGTATGCCTCACATAACCGAATGTCATTTTCTTTTCCCATGCTTGGGAAGTTTTCCTTAATTATTTCAGTGAATAGGCTTTGTAATTCACCTGTTTGCATTCCTGCTTCCTAGTTCACATTTCTTATTTTTAAATTGTAGATTATCTTGTCATCTTCTATCCTTTGTATTGTTACTGTCTGTTTCTTGTTATTTTAAGAGATCTTTCCTTTCATGATCCCACATTGCACACTTGTCTTCAAGTTTTGATAGCCTATCCTTAGTTTCTTTTAAGGAGTTTTGCAAGCTTTTAATGAAGTTTTTAATTTCCTGGTAGTCTGTTTGAATCTGCTTCATATATTATATATTTTCTTTATATTCTTTGTTGAATGTTTCTCTCCTGTTTTTGCATTCTTCCCTTCTTCTGTCTGTGTCTTCCTGAGAGATGCTTCATGAGTGCATTTATTTTATTACTCTACTCATATCTTGCTTTACCTGATTTAATATTTCAGTTTTGAGCTTGTCTACAAGGTCCTGAAGATATCTCTTAATGTCCATTGAAGCCATGTCTGACGTGTTTGCTGCCCTCAGTCTCCCTTGTTTTTCCCTCTTCTGGATCAGTGCTCTCAGGGTTCTGGGATGGGGCCCTTCTCTTGACTCTCTCTCCTGTCATGGTCCTGGCTTCCTCCACACAGGTTTACAGTGCAGGTACCAGCCCCCTTCCTTGTTGGCCATGTTTCCTCTGAAGTATGCTGGTGAGGGACCTCCACCCTCTCCTGCCTGCCCCTCACAATGGGGCCAGCCAAATTCAGGGGTCTTCACCCAGTTAGTGTGCGCTAGGCACAGGGAATCAATTTGGGATGGCTCATTGGGTCCCAAACAGAGGCACGGCCCAGTCCAAGCAAATCCCATGAATCTGCTCTGGTGAGGGAGCAACCAACCGAAGTCACTGTCATTCTGAGTTTAGGCTCCTCCTGCCTGATTCCAACATGTTGCCCATTTGGTCATGCCCTTCCTGTGGGCAGGGGGGAGTTTCATTCCCAGCATTAACCATGGGTTAATGAAGTTCCCTTTGCTGGTTCCTCTCTCTTTTGGGCTCACCAACCCCCGACTTCAGCGCTGCTGTGGGTCCTTTGAGTGGTGGCAGGACCACGTTTGGGAGACTCTGCAGGCCAGCATGGATTGAAGCTGCTGCAAATTCAGGCTGGTGCAAACTTGGCAGGTCACAGCAACAATGCTGTGTCCCATAATTTTTATCTGTTCCAGTTGTCCTGATGTGTTTGATGAGCTTTTTTTATGTTTTAATTTCTTCCTGTGTCAAGAGGATCCATCTCCCTCTGTCTGGATCTCTGCAGGATGTTTTATTCTGGCATATAAGTTGTTTCTCCTTGGAGGCTTTGTATTTTGTTGCTCACTGATCAGCCATCTTCTAGAGAACATACTCTTAAGTGATATCAGTCAAACTCACATGTGTAAACATTACACTGTTTTCCTGGTGTGAAAAACTAAAAGAGTAAATAAGGTACAAATGTATAATAGATGTTGCGAAATGGTAAGAACTTGTTCAAAATGAAAGAGGAACTAGGGTGCAGTAAGAAAGAAGGAAGGGAAAAACAAACATAAATGAGGGATAAAATGAAAATAAAGCTTTGCAAATGTGGAGTGGAAGAGGGATTGAAGGGAGAAGAGGAGATTGAGAAAAAAACAGGAATCTAAATATTTCATATACAGGTACAAATTCCCTACGATGAATATGATCATTATGTATGTAAAGGGTACCTATAAACTTAATTTAAAGATTTGGAGAAATAAAATCAAACAGACTTACTTTCTGTATATATCTCTTCACTTCCCAATTTTTGCTTTCTATTCTAAATAAATGTTTCTTTTTCTGTTTTTCATTCTTTGATTTATATTTTTTTTGGAGGGAGAGATTTCTGAGATAGGGCCTCACTATATAGTTGAGGCTAGTCTTGAATTCACATGTACTCTTGAATTCACATGTACTCTATTGCCTCAAACTCACAGCAATCATCAGACACTGGAGTGCTATAATTATAGATATGTGTCACTATGCCATGGTCCAAGTAAAATTTTCTAAGACATCCTTCAAACTGGATTTGGAAAACTGTCATGAGACATAATTCTAGATGAACTGGCACAAGGGAGCTGTCTGAGATAGTCTATTTATAACTGTGATTGGGAAAAACATAACTAAAAGTACTAAAAGCTCTTTGCTTAGTCTCATTCTCCAGAGCACTTGCTATATCAAGAAAGTTCTGATAATTGGTTTCCTCATCAGCCAGAGCATGGTATGACCAGAGAAGTGTGATAGGAAATTATCAGAAAAGTAGGTTTGAGGGAATCCCTGCATCACACTTACTTGTGGGGAGTTGACTATTACATTGGAAACATGTAAACTTGGAACTATCCCTGGTTATTCAGACAAATTGACAAAAGTTTCCAAATAAATGAAATTGTACTCAGTCTTGACAAGATTCCATACCTTAAGTGTTTGTAATTTTCTCAAGAGATTGTCATATATTTTACATTTTGGGGTAATGGAGAGAATTTAGAGGTAATTCTATCTCTGAGTGTGGTAGCATTTAACTCCTTGAGACTGGACTGAAATACACATCAGATGTGTACAGATGATGTCTTATTTGATGGATAATTTGACATTCACTGCCACAATCAAGTCACAGATAACAGGGAAATCTACATGACACTTGTTGAGTATCAACTCTGTGTCAGGTAAAGTTTTATGAATTTTATATTAATTTACTCATGTAATCTTCAACACAGCCTGAAGATGTAGTTGTAGTTATTACTTCCACTTTATTGATGAAGAATGTGATGAAAAGAGCCCTGATCACAAGTGATTTAGTCATGATTCAGATCCAGAAAATGCATCTTTAGATTCAGTCAGCTCATATAAATAATTATTATAATGTTATTATGGTTTATATCTAGATTTCCATCAAGAGCCTACAGTTCTGTTAGTCAGAACCAGAAACTGAGTTTACTGATACACACAGAGGTATATGGAATTATTACTTCTTTGATAATTTTGTAAGGGATAAGAGGCTCAGTTAAATGAAAGATAAACCAAGGATAACTGAGTATGTAGCAGCATTTCAATGTCTCAGAAGTGCATTGGTACATAGACAATTATGATATACTCTTTAGGCACTGGTAACACAGAGATAAATTGGACAATATCTTTAGCCTCAAGGAATTCAGAGTCTAGTTGAAGTATCTTACCATGGTTACAATAATATGGCCCATGCTATGGTGAGAATTGAGGCAGTCAGAGGGCATATCATGAACAGCCTTGTTTAAGGGATTTAGACTTTTATCCCCAAGTTAATGTTGAACCATTTAATAAGGTCATCAACCAGCTCAAATTTGTGGGACAATGTACTTTGATAGTATTAAAGAGAATAGACTGGAGAAAAATGAGATTAGATGCTTCTTTCTTTGACCTATTCCTGATATTTTTTGTAATCTATGCTTGTCTTATTTGTTAATTTCTTGATTCTTTCAAACATATTTCAGTGAATTTCTTCTATTTTGGTCAGGTGTAATGAATACAGAAATTAAAATAAGGACCCCCAAAGACCTGACAATTGAGCTAGGAAGTGTATTTCATTGCAAATATATACATGGTAATATAACTTCCTTTGTGTTTTGTGTTACAGGGATAGTGAAAGGGAAGCACTAATTGTAGTGTCTGGAAAGAGTCTATCCTACAGACTGTAATTGTTCCTTGAGGACATGTGACAGTGTTTTGTATTTCCCACCGTCCATTATAAACAAGGCAAATACATAATAGGATCAAAGTAAAACGTGTTGCTGTTGTTGTTGAAGTTGTTATTCAGTGTCTAGTATGCACATTGACAGAAAGCTCCAGTGGCAGCTAGGTGTTTAGACCTACTCCCATGTCTTTCTGTTTGGTAAACCTTTGCACTATGGTAAAGTGAAGAATGTAAAACCATCAGTAAACATATTTGTATGGCTCATTCTTCCCTTCCTAACATAATACACATATTATCTGGAAGTATTCAGAGACACATTAGTTAAGGCCCATTTCAGATGCTCAAGTCTGTGACTATTTCTTCTGCTTCTGAAAGCTTTGCTAGATAGATTTCATGCTACATAAGTTCAGAAACCTTAAGATATTTTTAAAAGCCTATAAAACTCTCTTGGTTACCTTTCTCTTATTGCTGAGACAAAACACCTGACATCAAAAAATTAGAGAAGGAAAGGTTTATTTAGGTTACATTTTTTGGAGATTACAGTCCATACTTAGTAGGTTCCAAGGCAGGGTGGCATGGCACCAGGGCAACACTTCAAGGTAGCAGCCAGCAAAAGCAACCAGAGAAAAAAAGGTGTAGGCAGAGCAAGCCCTTTTACTACTTTATATTGTACACAGGCCACTACCCCCAGGCCTGGGTAGCACTCACAAAATTTCCTTGACCTCCTCTTGTACAGGACAAAGAAATTTACAAAGTAAGGATCCTAGCTCCCTACAGAGACTCTCAGTTAAAATTCTAAACTCAAGTCGATACAATTTCAACCATAAAAAAGAGTAAGATCAAAGCTCATTATTTTTCTAATACTAAAATAATATCCAGTAGAATTTTAGCTGGACATGGTAAGAACTGGATTCACTGTCTTAGACTTAGCAATGGTCCTTTGGTAAGTCTCTGGAGGACTGCTACAAGAAATCTGTTTACTATCTGTTCTGGAAGTTTTTCCATCTGGTTCAGTACAAGTAAAAGACTGTTGGCTATGGACAAGAGTTTTTGTTTTGCCCTGGTTCAAAAACATTCACCAAAAGGTTGTAGCTTTTGACTCCAACTTGCCTTGAATTTATGGCCAAATGGTGACTATTGACCTTAAGTATTTTTTTGTATACTTTATATACATTGTGCCATGTTCTGTTTTCCTTTTAATAAGGAGTTAGGAAATATGCAGTGAACATCAATGGTGTAGGACAAGTTTACTATTGTTTTATAATTTACAAAAATATTACTCTTTTAAGGTCCATTGTTAGCTTTGGGACTTTAACTTGTCCACTTAGGATCTTCTCTGAATTAATTTATTAATTCTGATAGGACAGAAGAATTTCCAATCTCATAGACTTATCACAGAGAGTTTAGCTATTCTCATAACTTGGGGTGTGAGGTACTGAGGGAGACAGATGAAGAGAGGGAGAGAAAGAAGGAGTAAGAGAGAGGAGAGAGAGAGACAATGACAGAGACAGAAACAGAGAAAGATGGAGAGAGACAAAGAGAGGATCTTTACAATCTAATAGAAAATAAACAAAGAAAAAAATGAAGAAAATATGAAAGAGATACTTCAGTTAGGTTATGCTAAGAAAACAAAAAAATCCTTTCATTTCCATCTTGATGTCCTAGCTAAGACCATCTCCTAATAGTCATTCCATTTCCAGGTTATTCATTCTAAACCCAGAGCGTGAGAGGGAAGGAAAATGAAGGAAGATGTAGTTTTTTTTTCTGCAATTAAGGCATCATTAAAGCTGTCTTCATTTGTGTCTGGTTGTCTAAAGAAGATTGATTTAATTAAAATTTGGTTGGTCACTGCCAATCATATATGAAATGGTAGCATGTCTCATAGCCAAGATGAGGACTCAGAGGGAACTCAAAGTCTCTATCACCAAAGATATTTTGAGCAGATGTGTTGACATGAACAGGGCACAGTGTTACCATGTGTTGTAATGCTTATTTTTTCTTCAGAGTACTCAATGAAAACCACTAATAATGTTTGCTTAAGTCTCAACATCTGATTTTCATGGATTCCCAAAATATCTAGTGACACCTTGATGTGTCTGACTTGATCGAACCAACAGAGAAATTTTCTTCATAGTACTTCTAAACAGATGTTTTTGTGCATTTGCAGAGTACTCACTTGCCAGTCATTTTACATTAGGATAGCTATAGCAGCCTCAATTTTGTCTGGAGGACTCTGAAAGATTAACATTTCTGAATACACTCCAGTAAGTTATTTTAGAATTAAAAAAAAATTTGTAAGGGATGACATTTGCTGGTTAGAAAAGCTTAGATCATAGTGATTTAGAACATTTTAAATCTGAAATATAAGTTCTAAGAAAGGATACATGGAGAAAATTTGCTCAGAAGGAAAAGATTTTTGTTTAACAGATGTATATGTACATATGTATTTGTGCATATATTCTACAATAGTTAAGTTTTCCTTAAGGCATTGAAAAAGATGCTTACTAGTTAAGTACTTACCCTACTTCCCTCCTTAACCTCATGTTTGAATCATGAGTATAAAATCCTTTCCTAATGATGATCTGTCTCTAGCTGCATGCTCAAAATTCAAGATAGTCATTATATTTTTGAACTTATGTTTTGTAGACAAATTACAGTGTTGGTTAAGTATCATAGTGTTTTTATGTCAGGCACACATGGATTTGAATTCTGTTCCTAAAATTTCACTAGGTGATACTGAGAAAATTGCTTCTCTTTTCTGAACTTTAGTTAGCAAATATTCTTGTACATATACTTTTATCTGGTCCACAAATGAACTCAAGACCTTACCATAAGAAATCTTTTTAATCAGAAAAGCAATTTCTAACCACTAATTACTTTATGGTAAGACTTCAGTCATTTCTTGTCACTGACTTAATTAATATCTTCCAAGATGGTTATTTGGTTCATATAACCATGCTTAACTCAGCAGTATGTTACTTTTTAAGTTTTTAAATCACCAGAGTTGTTCCACTAACAGCTATTCTTAAAAGCTAGAATATGTCTGAAAGAAGCAGTTTTTCTATATTCTGTTTCTGTATTTTTGCTCATGCTGTGTCAAAATTTGTGGTGCATTTTCTCTTCTGAGTCAGTATAAGCCCTATCCATTCCCCAAAGTAATATTCAATTTCCTGTTCATCATAAAGCCTTTTTAAATCATTACAAAAAATCATTCTCTCCCCAGTCACATGGAATCCTTCTTATACATAATAGAATTTGCCACACTCATTAGGAAAACAAAGTTTTTAAGAAATTCCCTGCTTGTTTGTTCATGGTATTATCATTTACCCTGAATAGATCTTTTGCTTCTTTTGTTAGATTAATTTCTAAGTATTTCATTTTGTTGTATGCTATTGCAAAGGTTGTGGCTTCACTTATTTCTCTCTCAGTGGTTTTGTTGTTAATGTATAGGAATGCTATTGATTTTGAGTGTTGCCTTTGTATCCAGCTACATTACTGAATTTATTTATTATACCTAGGAGTCTTTCAATGGAGTTTGGGGCATCTTTTATGTAAAGTATCATTTCATCTGCAAATAATGATAATTTAACTTCTTCTTTTCCTATCCTTACTCCTTTTATTTCTCTCTCTTGTGCAATTGCTCTGGCTAGCATTTCCAGCAATATAATGATAATGGTCATTCTTGTCTTGTTCCTGATTTATGGTAAAGGCTTTCAGTTTTTGGCCATTTGATATGATGCTGTATGTTGATTTGTCTTAGACAGTCTTTATCATATTGGGGTAAAGACTTCTATTCCAATTTTATGTAAGGTTTTTATCATAAGTAAGTGTTGGACCTTATCAAAAGCTTTTCCTGCATCTATACAAATGATCATGTGGTTCTTATTTTTGGTTCTATTAGTATGGTGGATTACATTTAGTGACTTTCCTATGTTGAATCATCTCTGCATTCCTGGTATGAATCTCACTTGGTCATGTTGTACATTCTTCTTGATGATTTGATGCACTCTGTTTAATAATATTTTACTGAGAATTTTTGCATATATGCTCATTAAGGAGATTGGTTTGCAGTTCTCTTTTTTGGTTGGCTCTTTCTCAGGTTTTGGTATTAGAGTAATATTTGCTTCCAGTAATGAGTTAGGAAAAATTGCTTCCCTTTCAATTTCATTGAAGAGGTGGAAGAGTGTCAGCATTAATGCTTTTTTAATTTCTTGTAGAATTCTGCAGTGAATCCATCTGGACTTTGGCTTTTCTTTGCTTGTAAAGATTTAATTACATTTTCAATTTTGTTAAGTGAAATTGGGCTATTCAGCAGTTTTAAATCTTCTTAATCCAGCTTTTGTAATTCATATGTTTTTAGGAATCTGTCCATTTCTTCTGTGTTAACTAGACTATGAGAATAGAGGTTTTTGAAATAGATATTGATGATCTTCTGCATTTCCACAAGGTCTGCAGTGATTCCACCCTTTTCCTTCCTTATTGATGAATTTGAGTTTTTCTTTCCTTTTTAAAATAAGGTTGGTTAGAGGCCTGTAAATTTTATGCATTCTTTCAAAGAACCAACTTTTTGATTCATTGATTCTTTGTAGTTTTCTTAGTCTCTACTGCATTGATTTCTACATGATCTTTATAATTTCCTCCTTTCTTTAGGTTTTGGACTTGACTTACTGTTTTTTTCCAGATATTTGAGATGTATAAACAGGTTGCATCACAATCCCTGACTTGAAGTTATACTACAGATGTACTGTAATAAAATCAGCATGGTACTGGAATAAAAACAGACCTGAATATCAATGGAATAGGTTAAAAGATACAACTACAACTACTAACACACTCAACCACCATATCTTTGATAAGGGAGCCAAACACATTTACTGGAACAAAGATAGCCTCTTTAATAAATGGTGCTGGAAAAATTGTCTCTCCATATGTCAAAAGCTAAAACTAGACCCATACCTATATCTGTGTAGTAAATTAAAGTCTAAATGGATCAAAAATGTAAATATTAAAACATTAACACTACATCTGTTGGAAGACAAAGTAGGCAGAAATCTTTAAGTTTAAGGGGTAGGTAGAGAATTCATCAACAAGAATCAAACTGCATGTGAAATACTTCACAGAATCAATAACTGAGATCACATCCTATTAAAGAGATTTTGCATGTTGAAAGTAATCTTCAGCATAGTGAAAAAAACACCCACAAATTGGGAAAAATCTTAGTGAACTGTCCTTCAGACAAAGGACTTCTGTCTAGAATATATAAAGTTTTAAATAAAATCAGATCCCCAAAATTCAAAGACCCATTCCAAAAATGGGCATTTGAGGTGAATACACAATTCTCAGCTGAAGAAATACAAATGGCAAAAAATACATGAAAAAAATATTCAGCATCATTGGTCATTAGAGAAATGTAAATTAAAACCACACTGAGATGCCATCTCACTCCAGAAAGAATGGCCAGGATAAAGAAAACTACCAATAACAAATGTTAGAAAGGCTGCAGGGAAAACAAACCCTTCTGCACTGAGAGTGGGAGTTCAGACTGGTGCAACCACTGTGGAGGTCAGCCTGGAGGTTCCTTAAAACGCTGCAATTGGAAGTCCCATTTGACCCAGCTATTCCACTTCTGGGCATATTCCAAGAAGAACTGAAAACATCATACCACATTGTTATATGTGCACCCATGTTTATAGCAGCACAATTTGTAATAGTCAGAACTTGGAAACACCCTAAATGCCCATCAACTGAGGAATGGATAAAAAAGATGTGGTGTTTTTGTACAATGGAGTACTACTCAGCTATAGAGAATGATCACATTGAGATATTCATACCTAAATGGATGCAACTCGAGACAATACTCATAAGTGGAATAATCAAACTCATGTGTAAACACCATATAGTCTCCCTAATGTAAAAAAATGGAAAGGGTTCATAAGATACAAAAAAATGAATAAATACAGTGAAAGGATAAGAATCTACTAGAAGGGGAAAAAGAATATCTCAGGGAAAATGAGAAAAAAGAAAAAGGAAGGGAAAAATTAAAAAATCTAAAATTATATAAACACATTTTGGATAGCTAAGATGATTGTACTACAAATTCTAAAAGTTCTTGGAACAAATAGTTAACATTCATAGGATTGGAACAATTGTGCTTATTATTGTATGGTGATCTGAGAAACTCTTGAAGATCGTCATGTAAAATATCTATCCTAGTTATGCTGATACCACTTTGTTTTGAAGGCCTATATTGTCTGTGTTCTGTGCTTTTTGCTATTGCTTTTTATATGCCTTTTTAATTTCGTGTTTGTGTGTGTGTGTGTGTGTGTGTGTATGTGTGTGTTGGGATACTAAGCAGCAGAAGCAGGGAGAAGTCAGATGTTTCAAATATCCTTTGTCTCTAAGTTTTAAATATCATCTCAAGTTGTAAGGATTAGGAGCCAGCAGGTTTGGATTTAGGTGAAGTAGCATGCAATTGATATAATTACTGTCTGAACTTTCATCTGTAGCCCAAACCACTCTTCTGAGTACCAAATCAGAATTTTTAAAGTACCTGTTCTATTTTTTAATATGGCATCCCAAAATCATTTATCTTTCCTCCAATATCTTTTCATTTTCTGAATTCACTCTTCAGGAACTACTACTGAAACTACTATTCTATCACTAAAAATTGTAGCACTAGTCATTGTTGTACTGGTAATTGAGCCTAGAGCCTTTATACTGAGTTACATACATTCCAAGCTATTTAAACTTACAGTATTGGTCTCTTCTCATAGTAATTTTTACATCACTGTACAGACTTGGCCACATGACAGCTTTGTTTATGGGATCTGCAACCATCTCACACAAATCCAGGCCAAGAGATGATACTCAGTCTATCCATAGAGTATATTTCCATTTTGCAAAAGCTGTAAACATGTCTGGATTATGGTTCCTTCCAGTTATATACATGAGGAAGCACTTTCCAAAGATATTAATCAATTTTATAATGATCTTATGGCCCAGAAGGTAGAACTCAGGTGGCTTGTAGTAGGAAAGCAAGACCATAATGACACTAGTTTAATGGTTTAGGCTCAGAGCTCCTTAAATTCTCAAGGCACAATGAGAATCCACTGGACATTTCTGGAACTTACAAATTTCCTAGCTGTCAAGTAAGGACTGCCCCTTAATGAAGGTTATGGCATGGCTCAGACATGATCCCAGCCCAGCTGCCCCAGTGTTACTACCCCTTAGTGGTCTTGCTGGCTGGATCTAGGGACAACTATAGTGGGCTTGCCTAGTATCTCAGACATGTACAACACTTCTACTTAACTCAAACCACATGCAGAAAGAACATGTCATACTAGGCTAATAATTAATTGAGAAAGACATCAGAGGATATCCAAACCTCTGCTTGTTTGAGCAAATGTTAAAAAAAATTCTAAGGGGATATTTCAGGAAAAAAATGCTCAGTCTTAAAACAGATGTTTGGTCTCTAGGATTGTGTTGCTTTGCAGCCATTATTATTGAATGCTTTAACTGGAAAATTGCTTAAAGGTTTGAACTATAGTTGTATACTTACAGTTTTCTTATTCTTTATTGTAGCCCATGGGAAGGATAAGCCAGAGATCAAAGCAGCATACTTAAAGTGGGCATAGTGCAGGGCTTCAGTGATATGCAGGTGAAGGCTTAGATCTCTAACTGGATTGTTGAGTTAAGATCGCAAAGCCTCAGTTGCTTTTATAAAATGGGGTTTACAATATTGCGTAATAGATTTGTCAAGTAGATTAAAATGTATTACATGTAAAGTGTTTGCCTAGTGTATATCATATATGAAACACTCAATAAATTATTAGAAGTACTTTTACATTTATTATTGCTACTTGTACACTATTGCTGCTATTACTAGTACAGACAATAAGGGCTAGTCTCAAATTAAGTTGGGAGCTGTAGAGATTGTATTTGTGTACCCTATGAAGATGGTTGTAGCCCTAAGGACAAAGATTCAAGAACTGTACTTTGATTTTGAAATCAAGTAAATAATAGACAATGTAGTGATCTGGCATTTTATTTTCCTCATCTTGGAACAAAACATTTTACCCTTCATTAGTTTTTTATGTGACCTGTTTAAATAAACTTTAGATAACTTAGTTTCATTACCCACTTTTGAAAACAAAGTCATATGGCACTTATTTGCAAATAGCTGACTTGTACCACATGAATGGAGCATGGTCTGAGCAAACTGGTTCACAGGGAGCATAGTACTAACATCTACAAGCACGAAGCTTACTAGCTCATCATCCAGTGACATTATTTTCTTTTTTCTTTTTTTTTTTTTTGGTACTGGGGATCAAACTCATGACCGCAGGCTTGCAAGGCAGGTACTTAGCTGCTGAGCTAAATCCCCAGCCCCAATCCAGTGACATTCTATATCCACCTCTTCATTAAATACTGCTAAACAGTGATATCTTAGGTTTACTGTAAAAAAGGAAGCACGGTTTTTCTTTCAATATAGCAATCACCTTGCTATTTAACATTTTCTATTTATATATGCTGATTGACAATAATTTTAAATTTTTTGTGCTGCAGAAGATTAAACACAGGACTTCATGCAGGCTACCCAAGTACTATATCACTGGACTGTATCTAAAAAGAAACTCATAATTACTCTGAAGAAGTACATCCATCCATTCACCCATCCATCCATTCATCCATCCACGCATCTATCCAACAAACAAATATTTGTTGGGCAGCTACAATATTCTAAACATTGTTCTAGCCACTGGGGATACAGTTTTGAACCAAAAAAAAAATAGTCCCTGTTATCATAAAGCTTACAGTGTTAAGTACCTGGTTTCATCAGTGTAAAGTACAAAGAAATTTTATTGAACAAAGTTCAGTTTGGCTTTTTCAAATATATTCTGGACAGTATTTTTCAGATTCACATGTTTTTCAGAGAATGTATTCAGTGAAGAGAGGAGATACCAGTAGTCTTGCATCCAACCTGAGAAAGTTCAGAGAGTGCTTGGGAAAGGGTTTAGTAATATTGTGAGGCTACTTTGATTTTTCAGATTAAAATGGTTTATATAAATTGTACAGTTAATATACATTATAGTTAATGTATATTGCATATATTGCTTTTAAAATATGTCAAGAAAATAATGTGACTTTTTATTCTGCAGTTCATAAACTGGCTCTGAAGGCAGTTTTAACCTCAGCACTTAAAAATATTCTGAAGAATGAAAACGTTATCAGAACAAGTACGTACCTACCCAAGATGATAATATATATTTGGGTGCACTTGTTCTGGAGTGTTATTAGTATAAGTTATTCTAGCCGTTAATTTGTTTAAAAATCAGTTAAAATAAAAAGACATAGAATCTGGAAGTGGTGGTGCATGCCTGTAATGATAACACTTGATATGATGAGGCAGGAAGATAGTGAGTTCAGAGTAGACTAGACTACATAGTCAGAATTTGTCTCCAATAAAACAAAAATAAAAAGACACCTAGAATTAAAATGCTACTTAGATATTAACATACATGTATATTATCTTTATACTTACAACTATGCAACTCAAGTAGTTATAAAATTAGCTTTAAAATGCATCGAGTCAAATTTTTCTTTGCACTTAGATCCTCTTAGTGAGTTCTTATATGCAGAATAGTTATTTGGCTATAACTTTTGCTATCTTAATTTTTTATATGAAAATTAGTCTTCTGGCCTGCAGAAATGCTGTTTTCCAATTTGATGCCAGTGTATGATCAGGTTTCCTGCATTTTAACTGATGTTTATGTTATAGACAGAATGTTAAATCAGGAATTGTAAATAATTTCTAGGCAATGAGAATAATGTTTGTAATTCATTCCTAGAAATTGTTCACAGTGCCTGTAATATATACAATTAGCAAGATGCCTCAGATATATAAGAAATCTTCAAGATGCTAACTGATTATCTTTATCCCTGGATTGCAAAATTATACTTATATGTGTTTATATGTTTAGATATTATTACTAACTCTAGGATTTTTAGTATTACTTAATTTTCATAGTTCTCAAGGATTTCTGGATTTTTTGAGTTCTTTGGTGAATCAAGTTGTTGGGCATGCTCATTTTTTAAACTTTTAATGATAGTAAAACACAACAAAGCAAGAAAGAACAAAGTCAATTAAGATAATGCAGTGAAAGTGCTATAGAACTTCACAGTAGAATACTGGGATAACAGTAAAATGTATCATAGCACATCTTGTTACCTTCACAATAGGTGTCCATTCAATCAGGTATAGCAAAATCAGAACATTATAAAACCTATCAAAATAGAATATTGAATAGAGCAAAGCAATTTATCAGAACAAAGCAAAACAGTGAAAACAATATTTGCCTTCAAAGACATGATAGAAGGAAATCCCCCATATTTGCTGTATCACATACGGTCATCCTCCCAAAAGATGTTCAGATTTCTGGCTCCCAGTTGCTAATGGGGAGGGAAGGGAATGGGATGTTTGATTCTTAGCCCATGCACCAGTAGCCTCATGGATGGGAGACACTGACTGGCTCTCTTCCTGGCTCGCCTGCGACTCCTTTGAGTCACAACTGCTTACCAGAAAGGTGAGCAGGTTGCTTTCTTGTTCATGGCCCTAAGTTCCAAAATGGCTGGACCTTGGAAGATTCTGACTGGTTCTTTTCCTGGCTTGCCCACCACTTGCTTGAGCCACAGCTGTTTACCAGGAAGGCAGGTGGGTTGCTTTCTTGCTGAGCACCCTAAGTTCCAACATGGCTGGTACCCACCAGATGCTGACTGATTCTTTTCCTGGCTCACCTTCCACTTGCACGAGCCATGGCTCAAAGGTTTATTTAAAGTTGGCGAGCATGCCGCTCCGGTAGGTGGCTGTGGCGTGGCAAGCTGCAGCTGCCCCAGAGTGAGAACCATATCAGCTTTTTCTGAGATCTGCAACATGCCATTTGGGACCTTGGGATGCTGGGAAAACAGGCAGCCACCAGCATGCTGCTCTGATAAGTGGTTGTGGCTTGACAAGCCGCGGCCACCCCAGGCGAGAACCATATCAGCATTTCCTGAGATCCATGATGAGCCATGTTAGACCTTGAGGCACTGGGAAAATGGATAGCCAGTTCACCCCTCTGGTGGGTGGCTGTGAGCCTACCAGTGCTCTGCTAGCAAGTGAGAGCTGGAGATCTGAGCATGTCTTATAAGTTTGGCTATATGTGATATAGCAAATAAGGGGGATTTTCTTCTGCCATCTCTTTGAGGGCAAATATTTTTATCTCTGTTTTGCTCTGTTTTGATCAATGGTATTTCTCAATTCAATATTCTGTTCTTGTAATTTTGGTATTTCCTTCGATATTGCTCTGCCTGATTGAAGGAACAACTATTGTGAAGAATACCAGATGTACTATTGTGCCTATTGCTGTTGTCCCAGTGGCCTGCTGTGAGGTTCTTTGCCAATTTCACTGCACTACCTCAGTTTTCTATGTCCTGTCTTGTTCTTCTGTATTTTGCTATCTTCAAAATAAAATAAATAAAATAAAAAATATAAACTTGGCAGTTCCATAGGTATGTTATGTTTTTATTTTTACCTGAATAATAATTAGCCAGGTTTATTAGTAAGATAGCCAATTAATTAGATAACTACTTTATCCCTATAGATAGGGATGGAGTAATTCCACTTAAAGTATCCACATTAATATCAACCAGAGAGACATCTTGCAGTGAAAAGATTAAATTAGGAAATTTACTTAGAAATAACAATGTTAGCTGGGTATAGTGACACACACTTATAATCCCAGTACTTTAGGAGCCTGAGGTAGGAGGATCATGACTCTGATTGCTACCTTGGCCATTTAGTGAGGTCCTATCTAAAATAAAACACAAAAAGGCCTGGAGCTATAGCTCAGAGCAAAGGCCCTTAATTTAATCCATGGTACCAAAAAAATCTGGAATTATTTAGTTTAGTGGCTGAGTTACACACCTCTATTACATCTGAGAGTGGGACAGGCACATCACAGTATTTCATGTTTATAATGACAAGTTTGAGTTATTAAGATAAACTATGTTTCATGTATTCAATTTATGAGGAATTCATGCTTTTTAAGACTAGGACTTAAAATCTTTTCTAATTAAGTTATACTCATTATACTACTTTGGGTTGTTTTCTTGCTGTGAAGGATGGTTGTAATATAGGAATGATTTTCAAATATAGTAAGCATTATTTTTGAGGGAATAACAACCTAGAGGAGATGAAAGACAAGGCAGGATACTTCTGATAATAAAGTCTATTGGATGTTGAAAGGTCACAAAGAAAACGTTTATGGTATAGTAATTTTTGCCCTTTTGCTAAATACTAGTAGCATTATTAGCAATTCAGGGAAACAATAGCATTCTGAAGCCTCCTCACAAGGGAGAAAATAAAGGTTTTAGGTGTTTAGATTGAGTATCCTCAAGAGAAGACCAGAGTGCTTAAGAAATGATTTTCAGAACTGGGCCACATCCAATGAATGCTAAGTAGCTAACAAGACACAGATTCCAGCCTCAGGCCCTGACCTTGAACTTTGGTAGAATCCCAGCTAAGGAAAAGGGACTATGAGTTTGCTCCCAGGTGGTAAGACCATGCCCTGTGTTGCAGACCACCCCCAGGTGCACACAGAGACAGGGGCCTAAGAAGGTCATGACCAGCAAACACCAAGCAGCAAGCAGGACCTGGATTCTGGCCTCAGGCCCTTACTGCACAATGCACCAGAATCCCAGTGCAAGGAAAAAACTTGGAACTTTGCTCCCAGGTGAACGTTGCACTACAGTGGATTAACTGTGTCAGTGTGGTGAGTATGCCACTAAAATAGAGGTGTACAGTGGGTAAATAGGACCAGTAGTGAAGCCCCCTCCAACTAAATGTAAGACCTTGGTGAGTCTGAAAAAAGTGTGGGTGACCCCCTTCTACACACAGAAAACACCAGGCAGAGTGAAGATGGCAAAACAAAAAAGCAAAATGCGTTCTTAAACATCTAGTCCACCAGGAGCAAGTAGAGGAGACAGTGAAATAGAGGACCCAAAGTAACACATCAGAAATCTCTGAAAAGATAGCAAGGGAAATAAAAAATCGACTCCATGAGGCTATAGAGGAAGTCAAATCAGAAGTACTCACCCATGTAAAGATAGAAATAACAACTTAGTAAAGGAGTTGTTGAATGCAGCTAAAGAAGAAATAAAGAAAAAAGTACAGGAGCATGGGAAATTGATTGAATCCTTGAATGAGCAATATAGAAAACATGCAGAATTCATGAAACAAACTCAAAGAGACATCCAAGAAACAAAAAATTCTATTCAAAGCATGCAAACCATTTAAATGAAGCTGAGGATAGGATTTTGGACTTTGAGAACAGGATCACATTTAGTGACCATTAAAGGGTAGAACTTTTAAAAATAACAAAGCAGCATGAAGTGACAATCCAACAACTTCAAGCCAAGAGAAAAAATATAAGATTAATAGGCATCACTGAAGAGGCAGGAGTCAATGCAAATGACCTAGCCAAAATATTCACAGAATTAATAGAAGAAAATTTCCCAAACATGGGGAAAAAAGCTGATATGCAGATAAGTGATGCATATAGGACAACAAACAGTCACAATCAACATAAATCCACACCCAGACACATAATAATTAAGATCTAAGAATTGCAGCATAAAAATGGAGTACTAAAAGCTGTTAGAGAAAAGACATAACACACCTATCAAGGAAAACCCATTAGAATCACAACAGATTTCTCAGCACAAACACTCAAGTCAAGAAGAGATGGGAGTTAGGTATTTCAATCCCTAGAAGAAAACAACTTTCAACCCAGACTGGTATACCCAGAAAAATTTTCATTCAAATTTAATGGAGAAACAAGATACTTCCATGACAAAGAACAACTGAAGAAATTCACATCCATCAAAAAAATATATATATAGTGTACTGAAAGACATACTAGACTGAGATAAAAACAACCACAATCCCTAGAACAACAGAAAGAAACCACCAGGTAAGACAAGGAATTAAATGAGGGGGAAAAGCAGAAAGTGAACAACTGGAACATAACGTGGCAAAGTTGAGCCAGTATATATCAGTGATATTCCATAAATGTAAATGACCTCAATTTACATTTAAAAACAAAAGATTGACAGAATGGATCAAGAAAAATGATCCCAAAATATGCTGTATACAAGAAAGACATCTGACCCAAAAGGAAAATTACAGATTAAAACTCAAACGATGGAAATAAGTATTCCATGCAACAGGAACCAAGAAAACAAGCAGGAGTAACTATTGTATTTTCAGACAATGTGAACTTCAAACCTAAAATGATTAAAAGAGGTAAATAAGGTCACTACATACTCATTAGTGGGAAAATTCAAGAGGAAGAACTAACAATTATAAATACATATGCACCAAAAAGAGGAGCACCCAACTATATAAGACAGATACTAATGGACATGAAAAATCAAATACACAAGAACACAATTATAACAGCGGATCTTAACAGCCCATTATCACAAAGAGATAGATCAACTACACAAAAAGTCAGCAAAGAAATAACAGAACTGAATCATACCTGTGAGTAACTAGACTTAGTAGATGTTTACAGAGTGTTCCACCCAAACTCATCAGAATACACATTCTTCTCAGCTGTGCATGGGATATTCTCCAAAATAGACCAGATATTATCCCATAAAACATTCTTCAGTAAATGCAAAGGTATTGAATTCATTCCATGTATAATATCTGAACATAGCACACTGAAATTGGAAATTAATGGCAAAAGAAATTACAAAACCTTCATAAATACATTTAAATTAAATAACAATCTCTTGAACAACTATTGGGCTACAGAATAAATTAAAGAAGAAATAAATCAATACCTACAATTCAATGAAAATAAAGAAACAACACATTTTAATCTGTGGGATGCAATGAAAGTGGTCTTAAGAGGGAAATGTATAGCAATAAATTGTGATATCAAAAAACAGAACTACAGCAAAATAAACAACCTAATGCTCCATCCCAAGTTTCTAGAAAAAGAAGAGCAAGCTAAACCCAAAGCTCATAGAAGAGAGGAAATTGTAAAGATTAGAGCATAAATCAATGCAATTGAAACTAAAAAAAATACAAAGAATTAATGAATCAAAAGGCTGTTTTTTTGGGAGAATAAACAAAATGACAAACCTTAGCTAACCTTATCAAGAAAAAAGAAAGAAAAAACCCAAATTTATACATTAAGAACTGAAAAGAAGGAATTTAATACAGATCCCATGGAATTTCAAAAGATCATGAATATCTACTTTGAAAATCTCTACTCACATAGAGTGAAAGATACAGAGGAAATGGACAGTTTTCTAGAAACATATGAATGACCAAACCTCAACCAAAAAGATATAGCAATTTTGAACAATACAGTATGAGCTATAGAAATTGAATACATAATTAAAACTTACCAACAGAGAAAATCCCAAGTTCTGATTGATTCACAGCTGGGTTCTACAAGAAAGAGAAGATTTGATGCCAATACTCTTTAAACTCTTCAATGAAATTGAGAAGTAAGCAATCCTCCTAAATCATTCCTGGAGGAAAGTATTGCTCTGATAGCAAAACCAGAGAAAGACCCAACTAAAAATGAGAACTATAGGCCAATCTTACTAATGAACATTGATGCAAAGATGCTTAGTAAAAGACTGGCAAATAGAATGCAGCAAATCATCAAGAAGATTATACATCATGACCAAGTGTGGTTCATTCCAGGAATGCAGGGATGGTTTAACATATGCAAATCAATAAATGTTATACACCAAATCAACAGAGCCAGAAACAAAAACCACATGGTCATCTCAATAGATGCAGAAAAAGATTTTGATAAAGTCCAACACATGTTCATGATAAAAACCCTTTACAAACTCGGAATACATGGTGTCTACCTCAGTCTTATGAAGGCCATCTATGACAAACCAATGGCCAACATTATACTAAACAGACAAAAAAAGAAAGCTTTCACTTTAAAATCAGGAACAAGACAAGGATGTCCACTATCACCACTCCTTTTCAATTTAGTTCTGGAAACACTAGCCAGGGCAATCACACAAGAGAGAGAAATAAAAGGAATAAATATAGGAAAGGAAGAACTTAAATTATCACTATTTTAGATGACGTGATTCTCTATGTAGAAGACCCAAAAACTCCATTAAAAGACTACTAGGGGTAATAAACAAGTTCAGCAGTGTAGCTGGATACAAAGCAAATGCTCAATAGTCAATAGCATTCCTACATACAAGCAAAAAAACTCACTGAGAGAGAAATTATGGAAATATTATCCTTTACAATAACATCTAAAAAAATGAAATACTTAGGAATCAACCTAATTAAGATTGTAAAATACCTATATAATGAAAATTATACTATGCTGAAAATGAGATTGAAGAGGATATTAGAAAATGGAAGAATATTCCTTGCTCTTCACTAGGAAGAACCAACTTTGTAAATGGCCATACTCCCAAAACTTTTATACAGATTTAATGCAATCCCAATCAAAATACCATTGACATACTTCAAAGATCTAGAGAATACACTCCTAAAATTCATTCAGAAACAGAAGAAACCTAGAATAGCAAAGGCAATTCCAGGCAACAAAGCAAGGCAATAAGCATCTTAATTCCTGACTTGAATCTATACTCCAAAGCCACAGTGATAAAATCAGCATGGTACTGTCAAAGAAATAGACCTGAGGATCAGTGGAACAGATTAGAAGATGCAAGAACAACTACAAAGACACTCAGCCACCTGATGTTTGATAAAGGGGCTAAATATGTCCACTGGAAGAATGTTAGCCTCTTTAATAAATGGTGATGGAAAAATTGGGTCTCCACATGCCAAAGACTGAAACTAGTTCCATGCCTATCATCATGCACAAAACTAAAGCGTAAATGCATCAAAGACCTAAATATTAAAATAGAAACACTAAATCTACTGGAAGAGAAGTTAGGTAGAAGTCTTAGAGACATAGGGGTAAGCAGAGAATTCATGAACAAAATGCAAACTGATGGGAAACTCTTCAAAGAATCAGCAACTGGGATTTCATATTATTGAAAAGTTTCTGCACTTCAAAGGAAATCACCAACAGAGTGAAAAGAAAACCCACAGAGTTGGAAAGAATTTTAGTCAGCAACCCCTCAGACAAAGGACTTATGTCCAGAACATATAAAGAATTGAAAATCATCAAGCCCCCCCCAATTCAAATATCCTCTGCACAAATGGTCATCTGAGATGAACAGACAGTACTCAGAGCAAGATATACAAATGTTAAATAAATACATGAAGAAATGTCCATCATCACTGGTCATTTGAAAAATGCAAATTTAAAAAAAATTGAGATTTCATGTCATTCTGGAAAGAATAGCTGCCATCAAAAAATCAACTGATAACAAATGTTGGCAAGGCTGCGGGAAAAGGGAACATTGCTCCACTGTTGGTGGGAATGTAGATTGGTGCAACTACTATGGAAATCCATATGGAGAATTCTCAGAAGACTAGGATTGGAAGCCCCATTCAATCCAGCTTCCCCTCCTGGATATTTTACCAGATGAAATGAAAAGTTCACATCACATTGATATATGTGCACCCATGTTCATAGCAGCATAATTTGTAATAGCTAAAACTTGGAAACAACCATGATGCCTATCAACTGCAGAGTGGAAGAAAAAGATGTGGTATTTTTATACAATAGAATATTACTCAGCTATAAAATGGATGATCTCGAGGCCTTCATAGGTAAATGGAGACAACTTGGGACTATCCTTATTAGTGAAATAAATAAGAATCATATTTATAAATATCACATTGTGTCTCTAGTGTAAAAAGTAATAAAACCTATAAGAGTAATAAAGCTCAAAATGTGTAATTGCTATTCTAAAAAAGAGGAAAAGAAAGTGATCTAAGGGATATAACTGCATGTACGTTTGAATGTATGAAATAGATTACTATACTGCTGAATCTTTGTTGGATCTTTGAGCAGAAATGTTTGCAATCTCACTGTTTGAATGTGTACTATGTATCTTTTAATTTTGTAACTTGAACTAGTATATCTAAGATGACAGTATGTAATTTATCAACTAGTGATTTCTTATTTTTTTCTCTTTTTTTCTTTTAGAATTCTGTATTGTTGCTACCCTTTTTTCTGTTTTCCTTTTTTCTTTCTTTCTTTTCTCTCTTTAAATAAAATTTTTAAAAGTATGCAATTGCTATTTTAAAAGAGAGAGGAAATATGGAGTGCTGTAAAAGTTATAACTGCATTTATATTTAATTGTGTAGGATTGGTAACCATAGTTCTAAGTTCTTGTTGGATTGTTGAACAGACCTTTTTGCAGTCTCACTGCTTGATTGTCCACTGTATATACTTTAATTTTGTAACTTGAACAACTATTTCTAAAAGGACAATATGTAATTTATCAACTAGTGATTTCTTACTGTTTATCTTTTTTTTTGAAATTCTGTAATATTTCTACCCTTTTTCTGCTTTTTCTCTTTAAATAAAAAAGGATTTTCAAATATAATTTATCTATTGGGCAGTGCTTATGGCTAATGGGCCCAAAGGAAGTTTGTATTTAGAGGCTATTGTTTACTATTAACAGTCTGCATGATAGTCTCAAAGTGAGTGGTGTGTGCCAAATAACCCTGAGCAGAAATATATATTTTTTTATCATGAGACAAGTCACTCAATAAATGTAAATGATTTATAGAACCAGTTTGTGTGGACCTTCTCAGGATGATAAGCCATGCTTCTCACCATATTTAGTTTGATAAACAAAGTTTGGCACTGATGATTTGGTTCCATTAGATGTTTCATTTATTGAGTTTAATGACTATTTCTCATTTTATCCTCCATACTTCTTCTGCCCCCTTCCCCTTCCCTCACTATTACACAGCAGTGCTGTGTAGGGAGAGTTAAATATGCATTATGAAAAAATGCATACTTCATTATAAATCTAGCAAATATGTTTTTATTTGCTATTATCATATAAATAGACCAAATGTTAGGAAACAGAGTGGTTTTGAAAGTAAACTTCTGCATGCTCAAAATAGTTTACTGGGAAAATTAGTATGTGAACATAAAATGACTATAGTCCTATAAATCTAGGTACCTTTGGAGAGTAGTGAAATTCCATACTTTGGTAACTTTTAGTGGATGCTGTGCTGGTTGCACTTGTTGGGGATATTATGAAGGTGATGATCCCTGTATTAGGCTGGGATGGAGAGTAAGTAAATAAATCTTAAGGTGTAGTTTAGATAAAATAACAAGTAATTCCCATTTAATTAATAAGGATTCTAATCCAAATCTACATGAGAAGTCTTACAGGGAAGCCCACAAATCTTTTAATAAATCCTAGCCCTGACTAATTGGTAGAGATTACCAAATTAATGTTTTATCAATGAAATAAGAGCTTAAAATTATCTAAAACAAACTTTTTGGCTCCCTTGGAATATTTGGATATAGAATCCTTCCTGCTTCTATGTTACCTCAATCAAAAGCTAACTCAGAACAATTAATAGAGACAAGTACTTGTGTATTCAACCTTAGAGGATTAGTGTTGTGAAACAGTGGAGAACTGGGCATTGTGAAAGTCAGAAAGAAGTGTAGGCCTTTGTTCTTGTCCTGAGAAAGCTTCAGGAGAGCTACATGATTAATGGTATTGCTTTTTCCCCAATGTACTACTCAACTTTCTCTGCTCCATTCCCTTCTTCCTTCTTTTAAAGAAAGAGTTTCAGACACTCATCACCTTTTGTTTAGTCTCCTGCAACAACTTTCTAAGGAGCTTCTCTCCCTCTGGGCTGCTGTCTTCAAATATAAACTTAACATGTAGCCAGAGACTTTATCCTAAATTATAAATGTCACTTTTTAGTTTGCACATATCCAGTGGTTATACATTATCTATGGAATTCCTTTTCAAAATTAGGAATAACACTCGGTGCCTTTCATAATCTGGACCTCATCTATTGTAGGTTCAAATCCCACCATAAATTCTGATTCTCTAGACTAAGTCAATTACTCCTTATTTCTCTAACTTTCAACATTGTTACAAACTAATATGTTATCTCAAATATTTACTGTCTTAGTCAATTCTTGTCCCTGGGACACAATACCTGACTCACTCAACTTAAATGAGGAAAGGTTCATTTTGGGTCACATTTTTAGTTCATGGTCAGCTGGCCCCAAGGCAGGAAGGGGAAGGTTGAAAGATCTGGTGGAGTAAAACTACTTATGTCATGTTGACTAGGTAGTGGAGAATGAAGGCAGGAGGCAAAGATGGAGATATACCCTGCTTTGTTACACTCCCACCTCTTCTAACCAGATCCCACCTCCTAATAGCACATTAAACTATGACTTTATCAGTGGATGATTCCACTAATGAATTTGAGGTCTCATGATTCAATCACCTTCGACATATATGGGAACATATGTGGGAGACATTTTTAGATCTAAACCATAACATTTACTGTTGGAATGTCTTTGTGTATCTACACCTGAAAAATCCAACTTACCTTTTATGAAGTTTTTTTTCAATAGCTTATTGTATATTAATTGCTTGTTCTCTGCTCTTATAGCTGGGGAAAACAAGTACTCATTTTCATATTCAGCATTGTTCATAAAAAACCAAAACCAATTTCATGTTAATAAGGTACCAATTATTACCTATTCATAGACTTTAATTATGAGAAGAAACCTTAAAGTCAGGTGTTTTAAACCTTTGCATTCCCACAATGAAATGACTTGTTCAAGTATAAACTATCATAGTTATTGATTAATTAGAAACAGACTTCTATTTTATTCCTTTTCTAATTATCATATTGTCTATTTTGATGGAACAAAGTTTATTTTCAGAATTATTGGGTTAGGCTAGTTTTAGATTTTTTGTTGCTTCTCCTAACTACTTTGAATTGCAATAACCCAGGAAGAGATATCTCCTTAAATCATCAGCACTTCAATATACACACATTCACCAGATCAATTTTTTCCCTGCAACACAAAGAATTAGTAACAGAATGTAAACAAAATTGCATTGAGTTTCCCATTTGGTTTTAAATCATTTTCAGATCCAGGAAACCTTGGAAATGAAAGAATGAGTAGAAGGACAGGAAGAATTGAAAAATTAAAGAGGACATCATGGAATCTTTTTCATCAGTTCCAGAATTCTTCTGTCATGGAAATGTTCTATTAACTCTGGTATGGTGCTGGTACTAAAAGTATTCAAGAAATATCCAACTATGTCTTTCCTTTAAACAGATGTCAACACATTGGAGAAATTTCAAGGAAATTATTGAAAAATAATTGAGCACCAGAAGTGGCGTAGACATAGTCACTCAAGCTCTTTGGAATCATGAATTGCCACATATTTCTTTGATGTTTGAGGTGGGAGTATAAGATTTAATGTTTGCCCTGCTGGATTTTGGGATTGTTTGGTCCCAAACTTTTGTATCCCCTGTGTGTAACTTTTACAATGAAAATATTTCTCTTGTGCCATTGAATGATAGAAATGTTTAACTTTGTTTTCATTTGTACAGAATTTTGTAGCTAAGATCTTGCCTTACATATCAGAGGAGTCTTGGAACTTGGACTTATCAGCAATACTGCAACTATTAAAAACTGTGGCAACTCTTAGAGGTGGACTAAATGTCTTCAGCATAAAGGGATGTTCATGAGTCTTTGGGGATCCAGGGGCAGAATGTTGTGATTCCAATGTAATATGATATTGATAGACTTAATATTGGTACTTAAGGATTGTTAAATTTATATTACAATGTCCAAGTTGTGAAATGATAAGAATAAGCATATATTTGTATCTGGAAACCAGTTTAAATACATGTGTCTAGTTGCTAATTTGACAAGGGATACATTGTAAGGGTTGGTAAACTGTGTCAACTTGAGAAGTCTAGAAGCTTATCTAAGTGACTCAGCAGTTCTATATCTTAGTGTGTGGAGGATATACATTTACCACTCTGGGATGTTGTTCATTGTGTCAGCTTTAGAAGTTTAGAAGTTTAACTAAGAGACTCAACAGGGAGCCATGTTCCTCCACTTTGTAAACATCCTGAGTTAATGCAAGAGGAGAACACAGAGATGGTGTGAGCCTCACACACACCTAAGTGTAGAGAGACTGCATACAACACAAGGGAGGAAAAGAGGCTTGCTCTTCCTCCCCCTTTTGGTTCTCTTTTTGTTTCTGCTGACTTATGCCTCCATGAGCTGTTACCCCTGTGCTATGCCTCACTGTCTTGGAGAAAGCTGATAATGGATTTATACCTGCAGAAATTGTGAGT
Source organism: Hydrochoerus hydrochaeris (assembly GCA_004027455.1). Taxonomy (NCBI): domain Eukaryota; kingdom Metazoa; phylum Chordata; class Mammalia; order Rodentia; family Hydrochaeridae; genus Hydrochoerus; species Hydrochoerus hydrochaeris. Next base: position 39,235 of record PVLA01000597.1, read on the forward strand.
TAGATAAACCTTTCCTTCTTTAATTTTGGATATCTGGTATTTTGTCTCAGCAATGAAAGAAAAGTAACCAAGACATGTGTATTTAACATATATTTACTCTTTTTAATCCTCTTCCTCTCCCCAGCTCCTTCCTTACTTTCATCTCTAGGTCCCCTTTCTACATTTTTATTATTATTATTAGTTCATGTTTGAGATATATAATACGTTTACATTTTTGGTGGTATTATGGACATGTCCATGACACTTTTTTAAAAAAAAACATTAAGTTTACTGGTACAGTTTAAATACACATAATATTTATATTTATCATAGGGTATTTTTATTTGTACATGATATATCTTGATTTTTTTCCTATTTTCTTAGCTCCCTTCAAACCTTCTTCTTTGTCATAGGTAGAAATGTTTGTTTCCATTTTCCTTCTTTTCTCATTTTTTCTTTTCTCTTCCATCTTTTTCTCTTCTATCTTCCCTAAATACCCTTCCTATTTGTACATTTTCTTCCTATTTCACAATATATATTATATGTTTTGGTCATTATTTACATTTTCAGCTTCTCTCACCAGAGTATGTGGTATTTATAAATGTGTGTCCAATTTTTTTTCTCTTAAGTATGTGCTCCAAAGGTGCATTTATTTACCTAGAAATGTGTCAAAATTATCTTTCTTTATGGCTCAGTAGTACTCCATTATATAAAAGAACAACATGTGCCTTATCCATTCATGAGTTGATGGATATTTTGGCTGTTCCCAAGATTTAACTATTACAAACTAGGCTCCTAAAAACATGGGTGTACACATATCACTGAGGTATGATGTTTTTAATTATTTTGGAAAAATACCAACACAGAAAATTGGCAAGTCAAATGGGACCTCTAAGTTTTTTGAGGAATCTCTATATTGATTTCTATGGTAGTTGCTCCAGTCTACATTACCACTAACATTGATTTTTAGCCACAAGCCCATCAGCATTTGTCATTGGTTGATTTCTTGATAATTGTCATTCTTTCTGGGGTGAGATAGAATCTTAATATGGCTTTAATTTGCATTCCTTGAATGACCATTGAAGTTGAACCTTTTTTCATATATCTATTGGCCATTTCTAATTCATCTGTAAAGTGTATATTCATTTCAGATCCCCATTCTTGGATTGGCTTTTTTAAATTTGTAGGAGGATGGATTTTTTAGTTATTTATATATTCTAGATATTACTATTTTGTTTGAGGAACAACTGGCAAAATTTTTCTTACATTGTGGGTTTTCACTTCACTCTGTGATTTCTCTTGCTGTTAAAAATGCTGCTGAGTTAAATTCCAGGTCCCTAAAGTGCTGTTTTTATCACAGTAGGTTTGTAGTACAGATTCAAGTCAGGGATTGTGATGCCCCCCTGCTTTGCATTTGTTGTCCAGAATTGCCTTTGTTATTCTAGATCTCTTCTGGTTTTGTATGATTTTTTAGGATCATTTTATCTAATCCTGTGATATATGCTGTTGGAATATGATCAGGATCACATAATTTCTGTATAAAAATTTTGAGAGTATGGTCATTTTCGCTATGTTGTTTCTTCCTACCCCAGGACAAAGAATATCTTTCCATTCTTTGTTATCTCCTTAAATCTTCTTTTTCTGTGTGGAGAAGTTTTCAGTGTAGGGGTCTTTTACCTTCTTTGTTAGGTTGATTCCTAGGTATTTCATTTTTTGGATGTTATTGTGACAAGTTTCATTTCCCTAATTTCTCTCTCAGAGAGTTTATTATTTGTGTACAGAAAGGATACTGATTTTTGATTGCTGACTTTGTATACTGCTACACTCATGAATTGGGCTATTAAATCTAGAAGTATTTTGGTGGAGTTTGTGGGGCCTTATAATATCACATCATCAGCAAATAATATTTTAACTTCTTCCTTTCTTATCATTTTTCATTTTTTTATTTCTCTTGTCTAACTTTTGGGGCTAAATTTTCCAGAACTATATTGAATAAAATGGTGGCAGTGTGCATTCTCATCTTGTACTTGAATTTAGAGTGAAAGACTTCAGGTTTTGACTGTTTAGTACTATATTGGCTGTTGGTATGTAATAGAAATATTTTATTGAGTTGTGATAAAGTTCCTCTCTTTCAATTTTCTATAGGTTTTTTATTTATCATGAATTGGTGTAAGACTATCAAATGGTTCTTCTGCATCTATGGAAATAATCATATGATTTTGTCTTTGGTTCTGCTAGTATGGTGTATTAAATTTATTGATTTGTGTGTGGTGAAACATTCCTGGGATGAATCCTACTTGGAATTGGTATATAGTCTTCTTAATGATTTCCCAAATTCTGTTTGCCAATATCTTATTGAGGATTGTTGCATCGAAGCTCATTAGGGATATTGGTCTTTAGTTCTCCTTTAATAGTGGATCCTTCTCTGGTTTTAATATTTGGATAACACTTGCTTCCAGGAATGAATTTGGAAGTATTTCTTCCCTTTCAATTTCACTAAAGAATTGGAGAATTTGAATCATTATGTATTCTTTAAATTTGTTGTAGAATTCAGCAGTGAATCCCTCAGGACTTGGGCTTTTCTTTCTAGGTAGTGTTTTAATTACATCTTCAAAATTATTGACTGATATTGGTTTACTTAGAATTGTCATATCTTCTTGATTCAGGTTTGGTAATTTTCATGTGTCTAGGAATCTGTCCATTTCTTTTGCATTTTCCATATATTAGAAGATAGATTCTCAAAGTAAGTATTGATGTTATTTTGCATTTCTTGAGTAACTGTTGTGATTTCACCCTTTTCATTTTTAGTTGCATGAACTTGAGTCTTTTCTGTATTTTTTAGAGGAATTTGGCTAAAAACTTGTCAATTTTATTGAATCATTTAAAGAAATAACTCTTCAATTCATTCTTTTCACTATTTTCTTAGTCTTCATTGTATTAAATTCTTCTTTGATCTTTATAATTTCCTCTCTCATATAAGGTTTGGGCTTGCTTGATCTTTTTTTTCTAAAAGTTTGAGGTTCAACATTATGTTGTTCATTTGAGCTTATTCAATTTTCCTTATATGGGCATTCACTAGTGTATATTTCCCTCATAGGACTGCTTTCATTGTCTCATAAATTCCAGTATATTGTATTGATACTTTTCTTTGATTGTAAAGCTGTCTATTTTCTTCTTTAATTTTATTTGTGACCCACTGGTATTTCAGGAGGGTGTTGTGTAATTTCCATGTGTTTATGATGTTCTTCCATTGATTTCCAATTTCACCACACTATGGTCTGATAGTATGAGTGGATAACATCAATTCCTTGGTATTTACTTGAGTATGTTCTATGAGCTAGTAAGGCCTCTATGTTGGTGAATGTCTCATGTGCAGCTAGGAAGTATGTATGTTCCAATGATGTTGGGTTGAACACTTTGTAGACATATATTAAGTCCATTTGAGGTCTCCCATTACAATTATATTTGTGATTATTTACTTTTTCATTTTCATTAATATTTTATATATTTGAGTTCACTGTTATTTGATGCATTTATATTTGTGATTGGTATTTTCCTCTTGAATCATTCCTCTTACAAGGATGTAATAACCTTCTTTGTCTCTATTGATCTGTCTTTGTTAGAAATCTACTTTGTCTTCAAATAGAGTAGCTATCTCTGCTTTTTTCTGGGTTCCTGTCACATGGAGTGCTGTTTTCCATCCTTTGACTTTCAGTCTATGAATTTCTTTTTGAATTAAATGTGTTTCTTTTATGCACACATATATGGATCTTGCTTCTTAACCCATTCTACCATTAATTTCTTTTGAATGGTAAGTTGAAACCATTACCATTGAGGGTTATAAGTGATATGTAGTGACTAATTCCTGTTATCTTATTTTCCTGTTATTGTCTCCCCTTTCTCCCCTCTTTTAATTTCTTGTTTTGCCTGATAGATTCATTCTTTTGGGGTTCACAGAGTTTTAAACCTTGTTATCTTTTTCTATAAAGCCCTTCAGAATATTTTATAGAGCTGGTTTGGTGCTTAATAATTTTCTCAGTTGTTCTTCACCATGAAAGTACCTTATTTCTCCATAAATTTTGAAAGACAATTTTTCAGGGGTACATTAATCTTCATTGAAGTTTGATTTCTTTTAGTGCTTGAAATTCTTCACTCTCACCTCTCCTTGACTTAATGGTTTGTGTTGAGCAGTCCACTGTGATTCTTATGGGCTTTCCTATATAAGTGATTTGTTTCTTCCTCTAACAACTTTAATATTCAATTCTTTTGTTGAAATTCTGAAATTTTGACCATTATATGCCTTGCTATAGTTTTTTTTAAATCAGATCTAATTGGAGTTCTAAATGCCTCACTTATTTGTATGTCAAATTCTTTTCCCTGCTTGAGAGGTTTTCTTCCAAGACATCTGTCACCTTTTTTAATGTAATTTTTGCTATCTCTTGCTTTTTCATTGACTATGATTGATAGTATGTTATTTTCCTTTGCATCATCATCCAGCAACTGTTAGATTGATTTCTTGTGGTCCCCTGCTGTTTGTAACTTTTTTTGTTTCATGATAGCTAACCACAGTCCTGTTTTACTGGATATTTTACCTCCTGGACACTTGTTTGCATTAGTTTCATGGATTCCATTTATTTCCTATGTTGGGCATTCCTGTTTTACATAATTTTTCTATGCTCCTCTTTTTTGTACCTACTGTAGAGTCACTAAGCATTCCTTTCACAATGGGCAAAATCTCTGTAGTTATCTGAAAAATTACTTCAGATTTGATTTTTTTTCTAGAGTCTTACTCATTTGCTTTATTACTTTCACCATTACTTCAGAGAGACCAGGTTGGTGAGTTTTAATCTGGAAGTTGAGGACTGCATCTGAAATGCCTTCTCATTTTTTCTGTGTTTGTGTGTGTGTGGGGGGGTGTTTTAGTTTCACTCCTCCACTGATGCTTATAAATTACATATGATGAATACCATCATTGTTAGTATTTAAAAACCTCAGGTAATCTCAGTCTTTGTATACCAATAACAACTGGTTAGAATAATTATATCACTTTGGCTAAAATCAGCAGTAACAATAGTGTCAAACAGCCTGAAAAATGACAAACTGAGTTATTTATTAATTTGCAGTCTTTAACCATATGAACTAGATTTGTGGTTATGTAATAAAATCTAAAATGAACCAGAAATTGTATGCAGTAAATTAGTCCTCTAGATTAGTGATTTTACCCTTGGGTGGGGGATTTTAAAAGGCTAGGTGGAAAACTAGACAAATAGAAGAACAGGAAAAGATAAGAAGGAAGATTTGGGGCAAAGAAAGATCACTTAAACTTTGGGAAAATGGAGAAGAAGACAGGATAGAAAGAGAGAAGAAAGAAATAAAACCAGGACAAAATAGAGCAACACAAAAACTAGAAACCATGCTCACACTTGTAGACAATCAAGAAGGAGCAATCAAGAAAAAAACAAAGTAAACAAAAAAAGAGGAAAAGAGACAAAGAAAGAAAAATACAAAACAAAGAAAAGAAATATCCATTTCCAGGCATGTCTCTGCTGTCACTGGTAGATAACCTTGGCAGAGTCCATAACTGAGTTGATTAATTCCATCAAACCAGCTGTAGCTTTAAGGAAGGGTATTGGATAATTTCTGGGAAAGTATGCCTTTATTTTCAGTGAAGTCCAGGCTGGTTTTTGGCTGTAAGACAGGAAACACTTTTGTTCAACTTTCAGGAGTGTGTGCACCACCTCCAATTCAAACTTGGCTACCTGGAAGTTTGAAATTGCTCCACGACTTCCTGCCAAGTTTAACTTTATTCCCTTACCCCTACACTGGGAACTGTTAGATGGAGCCAGCAGTTTTTATGAGTTCTGAGCTCAGTTGGCCACTCTTCTGAATGGCTCCTTGCCAAACGCCGTCACTTGGAGAATTTCCAAACTGAATAACTTACCAGCCACTGCAGTCCACTGTGTTCACTGCTCCATTCTATTGGTGCATTTCTCTGTAGAGACCTCTATGGTTTCAAGTAGTCACTTTTCTTCTGTGGATTCAAGCTGTCCTTCCCATGCAATAAGTCTGGGCTCAAAGAGAAAAACTCTGCCTGCTACCTTGTCCTTCTTCACTGAAGTTCTTCTCTTTATTGTCCCTGTGGGTTTTAATTCTTGCTTCAGAACTTTTCTGCGTCCCACAAATCCACCTCTATCCTTCTTCTCCTCTCCCTGATATATTCCAGTGCGTGGACACCAAATCACAATGAGGCTCTTTCTCTGCTGTTTAACACTCTGCCATCTTAAGAGAGGATGCCAGGATGCATTATAAATCTTTTTGTTTCTCTTCCCCTTGTGTCCGCCCCTCACCTTTTGTGCCTTTGATCCCTTCCTATTTCAAAAAAATCTATCTACCTTATTCTTTTTATTTTTCTTTTTTGTACTTTGCATTACTCAAATTAGAAAAATCACATGGTGTCCAAGCATGTGAATTTGATTTATTTCACATAATATATGTTTTTCAATTGTCATTTTCCTAAAAATGCCACAAATTTAACCTTTTTATATTTGAGAAGTATTCCATTATTATAGATAACACATTTTCTTTATCCATTTGTCTGTTGATGGACATATAATTTGCTTCCAGTATTTAGCTATGATGAATTATAGTGCTGAAAAAATTGGTATAGATGTACCACTGCAATATGCTGTTTTTAGCTGTTTTGAGTTGATATATTGAGTAGAATAGGTGGATCAAATGGTGGCCCAATTAAAGTTCTTTGAGGAGCCTTCATACTGATTTCCATAAAGCTGTACTAATTCACATTTTCACGACCAGTGAAGGAGGCTTCCACACTACCTTTGCATTCTCACTAGCATTTGTTGATTTTTATATTCTTGGTGGTTCAGATTGGGGTGAGATGTAATTGCAGTGTAGTTCCTATTTGGATTTCTCAGATAGCTAAAACATTGAATATTTTTGCTTATGATTATTGGCCATTTGTACTTCTTTTGAGAAGTGTTTGTTAAGCTTATTTGCCCATTTATTGATTTGGAGACTTTTAATGTGTTATGCTGTTTGTGTTCTTTATAATTCTGGATATTAATGTTCTGTTAGAAGAGTGACTGACAGACACTTTTCACCTATTCTGTAGGCAACCTGTTCCATCTGCTCTTTCCTTTGTTACATGTAAGTTTTAAAATATAGTGCAATTCCATTTATCAATTCCTCCTATTTCTTGAGCTATTAGGTCCTTACTCAGGAAGTGTTTCCCCTATGTTTTATTGTAGCAAATTTAAAGTTTTAGGTCTTCTGGTCAATTTTGAATTCATTTTCATACAGTGAGAAGTAGGAATCTAGTTTCTACCCATTATGGAGAGACATTCAGTTTTCTCAGCAATATTTATTGAAGTTGCTGTTTTTTCACTAGGATTAGAGGTTCTATCCTAGCTATTCCCTTTCTGAGTATTTTCTCAGAAGAACTGGCAACATCATACCACAGTATGATGGTCCATGTTTATAGCTGCACAATTTGTAATAGAACTGGAAATGTCATACCACAGAATGTGTATCCATGTTTATAGCTGCACAATTTGTACTAGCCAGATCTTGGAAACAAACCAAATGCCCATCAACTGAGGAATGGATAAAAAAGTTGTTGTGTTTTTATTTTATGATTTTATATTGGCTTTCATATTTTGTTTTTATTGTTTTGCTTTCTTTTAATCCCTTTAAAATAAAAAGCAAAAAATACTAAAAAGTTCTAAAATTTAGTTTTTTTAAAATTTTATTTCAAAAAGAAAAAACAGAAAAATAAAGGAAACAATAATAACACAACAAAAGCAAAATGCGAACAGAAGAACAATAGTGATATCACTATCAATAATTTATAAATTACATAAAGTCATCCTGGATGTAGTTGTTCAAGTTACAAAGTTAAAGGGTACATAGTAAATATTCATTCAGACTACAAACAGTTCTGCTCAAAGATCCAACAAAGATTCAGCAATATGGTCATCTATTTTAAACACTCAAACATACATGCAGTTATATCCGTTAGAGCACTTTTCCTCTCTTTTTTACAATGGAAATCAAACAATTTGGTTTTATTACCCTTGTAGTTCTTATTTACTTTTTACAATAGAGACACAATAAGATATTTATAAATATGATTCTTATTTTTCACTAATGAGGATAGTCTCAAGTTGTCTCCATTTGCCTGTGAAGGCCTCAAGATCATCCTTTTTATAGCAGAGTAATATTCCATTGTATAAAAATGCCACATCTTTTTCATACACTCTGCAGTTGATGGGCATCTTGGTTGTTTCCAGGATTTAGCTATCACAAATTGTGCAGCTATGAACATGGGTGAACATATATCACTGTGATATGAACTTTTCAGTTCTTCGGGGAAAATACCCAGGAGGGGGATAGCTGGATTGAATTGGGATCCCAATCCTAGTCTTCTGAGAATCCTCTGTATGGATTTCCATAATGGTTGCACCAGTCTACATTCCCACCAACAGTGGGGCAGTGTTCCTTTTTCCCCGCAGCCTCATCAACATTTGTTATCAGTTGATTTCCCACCAACAGTGGGGCAGTGTTCCTTTTTCCCCGCAGCCTCACCAACATTTGTTATCAGTTGATTTCTTGATGGCAGCTATTCTTTCCGGAGTAAGGCGGAATCTCAATGCTGTTTTAATTTGCACTTCTCAAATGACCAGTGATGGTGAACATTTATTCATGTATTTATTTGCCATTTGTATATCTTTCTCTGAGAACTATGTGTTCATCTCAGATGCCTATGTTTGGAGAGGGTCTTTGAATTTGGGGAGCTTGATGTTTTTCAATTCTTTATATATTCTGGAAACAAGTCCTTTATCTGAGGGGTTGCTGACTAAAATTCTTTCCCACTTTGTGGGTTTTCTTTTCACTTTGTTGGTGATTTCCTTTGATGTGCAGAAACTTTTCAAATAATGTGAGAACTCACTTCTTGATTCTTTGAACTGTTTCCTGTGAAGTTTGCATTTTGTTCATGAATTCTCTGCCTATCCCTATGTCTCCAAGACTTTTACCTACCTTGTCTTCCAGTAGATTTTGTGTTTCTGTTTTAATATTGAGGTCTTTGATCCATTTAGACTTTAGTTGTGTGCATGGTGATATGCATGGATCTAGTTTCAGTCTTCAGCATGTAGAGAGCCAATTTTTCCAACACCCTTTATAAAAGAGACTATCCTTCTTACAGTGGGCATATTTAGCCCCTTTGTCAAATATCAGGTGGCTGAGTGTCTTTGCAGTTGTGCTTGCATCTTCTAATCTGTTCCATTGATCCTCAGGTCTATTTCTTTACCAGTACCAAGCTGATTTGTTCACTGTGGTTTTATAGTACTGTTTCAAGTCAGGAATTGAGATTACTCCTGCTTTGCTTTTGTTGCCCAGAATTGCATTTGCTATTCTAGGTTTCTTCTGTTTCCAAATGAATTTTAGGAGTATTTTCTCTAGATCTGCGAGGTATGTCAATGGTATTTTGATTGGGATTGCATTAAATCTGTATAACAGTTTTGGGAGTATGGCCATTTTCACAATGTTGGTTCTTCCTGGGAAGAAAAAGGAATATCCTTCCATTTTCTAATATCTTATTCAATCCCATTTTTCAGCATAGTATAATTTTCAGCATATAGGTCTTTTACATTTTTAGTTAGGTTGATTCCTAGGTATTTCATTTTTCTACATGTTATTGTAAAAGACAATATTTCCATAATTTATCTTTCAGTGAGTTTTTTGTTTGTGTACAGGAATGCTATTGATTTTTGAGCATTTACTTTGTATCCAGCTACACTGCTGAACTTGTTTATTACTGCTAGCAGTCTTTTAAGGTAGTTTTTTGGGTCTTCTATCTAGAGTATCATGTTATCTGTAAATAGTGATAATTTAAATTCTTCCTTTCTTATCTTTACTCATTTTATTTCTCTCTCTTGTCTGATTGCCCTGGCTAGTGTTGAAAAGGAGTGGTGATAGTGGACATCCTTGTCTTGTTCCTGATTTTAAAGTGAAAGCTTTCAGTTTTTGTCCGTTTAGTATAATGTTGGCTGTTGGTTTGTCATAGATGTCCTTTGTAAGGTTGAAGTAGATGCCATGTATTCCAAGTTTCTAAAGGTTTTTTTTTTATCATGAACATGTGTTGGTCTTTGTCGAAAGTTTTTCTACATCTATTGAGATGACCATGCGGATTTGTTTTTGGCTCTGTTGATGTGGTGTATTATGTTTATTGATTTTCATATGTTAAACCATCCCTGCATTCCTGGAATGAACCCCACTTGGTCATGATGTATAATCTTCTTGATGATTTACTGCATTCTATTTGCCAGTATTTTGTTGTGAATCTTTGCATCAATGTTCACTAGTGAGATTGGCCTATAGTTCTCTTTTTTGGTTGAATCTTTCCCTGGTTTTCATATCAGAGTAATACTTGCCTCCAGGAATGATTTAGGGAGGACTGCTTTTTTTTCTCAATTTCATTGAAGAGTTGAAGTAGTACTGGCATCACACCTTCTCTAAATTTCTTGCGGAATTCAGCTGTGAATCCAGGGTTGGTTTAATGGACATGAATTTCTTCAGTTGTTCTTTGTCATGGAAGTACCTTGTTTCTCCATTAAATTTGAATGAAACTTTTGCTGGGTACATCACTCTGGATTAAAGGTTGTTTTCTTTCAGGGATTGAAATACCTCACTCCGAACTCTTCTTGACTTGAGAGCTTGTGCTGAAAAGTCTTCCATGATTCTAATGGGCTTTCCTTGATAGGTGAGTTGTGTATTTTTTCTGACAGCTTTTAATATTCTGTTTTTATGCTGTGTGTCTGAGATCTTAATTATTATGTGTCTGTGTATGGATTTATGTAGATTGCGACTGTTTGGTGTTCTGTATGCCTCACTTATCTGCATATCAGATTCTTTCCCACTGTTTGGGAAATTTTCTGCTATTATTTCTGTAAATACTTTACATATGTCATTTGCCTGGACCCCTGTATCTTCACTAATGCCCATTATTCTTATATTGTTGCTCTTGGCATCATCATCAAGCTTCTGGATTTTCATTTCATGTTGCTTTGTTATGTTTAAAAGTTCTATCCTTTCCTGTTTACTAACTATGATCCTGTCCTCAAGGTCCAAAATCCTATCCTCAGCTTCCTTTATGTGGTTTTGCATGCTTTCAATAGAATTTTTTGTTTCTTGGATGTCTCTTTGAGTTTGTTTCATGAATTCCGCTTGTTTTCTATATTGTTCATTCAAACTTTCAATCAGTTTCCCCATGCTCATGTACTTTTTTCTCTAGTTCTTCTTTAGCTGCATTCAACAACTCCTTTACTAAAGTTGTTATTTCTATCTTTACATGGGTGAGTACTTGTAATTTGATTTCCTCTGTAGCCTGATGGATTTTTTTTTATTTCACTCACTATCTTTTCAGAGCTTCCCAGTGTGCTACTTTTGGGGTCCTCTATTTCAATGTCTCCTATACTTGCTTCTGGTGAACTATATGTTTGAGGCTGCATTTTTCTTTTTCATTTTGTTATTTTCACTCTGCCTGGTGTTTTCTATGTGTAGGAGTGGTTAACACACACTCTTTTTAGACACACCAAAGTCTTACAGTTAGTTGGAAGGGCTTTTACTACTGGCCTTATTTGTCCCATGTACACCTCTATTTTAGGGATATACTCACCACACTGATACAGTCAATCTGCTGTAGTCCAAGGTTCACCACCTGGGAGCAAAGTTCCAAAATTTTCTCACACTAACTGGAGCCCGCTGAGATCTTCTGATGTTACTGGTGGCATGGCGCGCCCACAGCGGCAGAGGTTCTTGGCCGCCTCCCCCCAAGTTGGGCTTGCGCTCTGTTCCCAGTGGCAGGGCGGGCCCTTGGTGGTGGCTGGGGGAAGCCTATCCCTGAGGTGGGCTTGCGCTGCATTCTGGTGGCAGGGTGGGCCCTCAACATTATCATTCTTTAGAGCTGAGTAGTTCTTCATTGTGATAAAACACCACAAATTTTTAATTCATTCCTCAGTTGATAGGCATTTAGGATACATCCAAGATTTGACAATTACAAACTGTGCTGCTATAAACATGAGTGCACATATATCACTGTGGTATGATGTATTCAGTTCTTCTGGAAATATGCCCAGAAGTGGAATAACCGGGTCAAATGTGGCTTCCAATCTCAGCTTTTTGAGGAATCTCCAGATGGACCTCCACAGTGGTTTCACCAGTCTATATTCCCACCAAAAGAGCAGAAGTGTTCCTTTTTCCCCAGTTTTTGTTATTGGTGGTTTTCTTGAACCTGTCCATTCTTTCTGGAGTGAGAAGGAATCTCAGCACAGTTTTAATTTGCATTTCTCTAATAATGAATGAAACTGTACATTTTTCAAGTATTTATTTGCCATTTATATTTCTTCAACTGAGAAGTGTGTATTCATTTCACATGCCCTTTTTTGGACTGAATCTTTGAATTTCAGGGATCTGGATTATTTTAAATTCTTTGTACTTTCTAGAAAAAAGTCCTTTGTCTGATGGACAGTTAACTAAGATTTTTTTCCCCATATGTGGAATTTCTTTTCACTCTGTTGGAGATTTCTTTTAACATGCAAAAACATTTTAATAAGATGAGATCCCAGTTATTGAGTCTGGGAAATATTTCCCATGCAGTTTGATTCTTGTTTATGAATTCTATATATACTCCTTTGTCTTCAAGATTTTTACCTACATGGTCTTCCAGCAGACTAAAAGTTTCTGTTCTAATATTTAGATCTCTGACCCATTGTGACTTTAGTTTAGTGCATGGTGAAAAATATGGGTCTGGTTTTAATTTTTGGCATATGGAGAGCAAGTTTTCCTAGAACCACATATTCAAGAGGCTATCTTTCTTCCAGTGAACATATTTGGACACATTGTCAAAGATAAGGTGGCTGATTCTGTTAATAGTTGTGATGGTATATTCTAATGTATTCCATTGATCTTCAGTTCTGTTTTTATTTCAGTGCCTTGCTGATTTTATCACAGTAGCTTTGTAGTATAATTTCAAGCCAAAGTAATGATGCCTCCTGCATTGCCTTTGTTGCCCAGAATTATCTTTGCTACTCTGCATCTCTTTTGGTTCAAGATTAACTTTAAGAATGATTTCTCTAGATCTGTGAGGTATGCTAATGGTACTTTCATTGGATTTGAAATAAATCTGTACAACAATCTTTGGAGAATGGCCATTTTCATGTTTCTTCCTATCCAATATCTTTCCATTTTCTGAGATCCCCTTTTATTTCTTTTTTCAGAGTATTTTAATTTTCACTCAATAGATCATTTATATCCTTTGTTAGAATGATTTCTAAGTATTTGCTTTATTTGTATGCCATTGTGAGCAGTGTGGCTTCATCTATTTCCCTCTCCGTGACATTTTTGTTTGTGTACAGGAATGCTATTGATTTTTCAGTATTGACTTTGTATCCAGATATATTACTGAATTTGACAGTTACACCTAGAAATCTTTCAATAGAGTTTTGGGGGTTTTCTATATAGAGTATCATGTCATCTACAAATAATGATAACTGCTTCTTTTATTATCCTTATTCCTTTTATCTCTCGCTCTTGTATAATTGTTCTGGATAAAATTGTCAGCACTTTATAAAATAGGAGTGGTGATAATGGACATCCTTTTCTTGCTCCTGACTTTAGAGAGAAAGTTTTTGACCATTTGATATGATACTGGCTATTGAGTTGTTGTATATGGCTTTTATAAGAATGAGGTAAAGACCATGTATTCAGATTTTCTATAGGGTTCTTCTCTGGAATGAGTGTGGTACCTTATAAAATTTTTTTCTGCATCTGTTGAAATGGTCAAGTGATTTTTATCTTTTGATCTATTGATATGTTATATTACATTTATTGATTTTTTTGTTGAATCATCCCTTCATTCTTGGGATGAATTCCACTTGGTTGCATTGTATATTCTTTTTATGACTTGCTGCATTGTGTTTGCCAGTATTTTATTGAGAATTTTTGCATCTGTGTTCATTTAGGAGATTGTCCCAAAGTTCTCTTTTTTGTTGGGTCTTTCTCAGGTTTTGGTATTAGAGTAATATTTGCTTCTAGGAATGAGTTAGGAAGAATTGCTTCCCTCTCAATTTCATTGAAGAATTTGAGGAGTGTTGGCTTTAAATCTTCTTTGAATTTCTTGTAGAATTCCACAGTGAATTCATCTGAGCCTGGGCTTTTCTTTGTTGGTAATGATTTAATTACATTTTCAATTTCATTAATTGAAATTGAGCTATTCATCAGTTTTACATCTTCTCAACCCAGCTTTGGTATTTCATATATTTCTAGGAATCTGTCCATTTCTTTTGTGTTATCAAGCCTATGAGACTAGATTTTTTTGAAATAAGTATTGATGAACTTCTGCATTTCCACAGGGTCTGTAGTGATTTCACCCTTTTCATTACTTATAGTGTGAATTTGAGTTTTTTCTTTCTTTTTTTTAAAGGTTGGCTAGGAGTTTATCAATTTTATTTATTCTTTCAAAGGACCAACTCTTTGATTCATTGATTCTTTATATTGTTTTTCTAGTCTTTATTGCATCCATTTCCACTCTGTTCTTTATAATGTCCTCCCTTCTTTTGGTTTTGGTCTTGACTTGTTCTTTTTCTAGATATTTGACATGAAACACCAGGTTGCTTATTGTATTCATTTTCCTGATATTTGTATCCCCTACAATAAATTTTCTTCTGAGGACTGCTTTCATTGCATTATACAGGTTCTGCTAAATTGTATTTGTATTTTCATTTGCTTGCAGATGTTGTTTAATTGCTTCTTTAAGTTCCTTTGTGACCTATTGATTGTTCAGGAGTGTATTATTTAATTTCCATTCATTTATGGAGTTTTTGAAATTTATTTTCTTATTAATTTATAGATTCATAGTACCATGATCAGATAATATGCATGGAATAATTTCATTTGTTTTGTATTTACTTAAGCATGTTGTATGGGCTAGTATATGGTTTATTTTAGACAATGTCTAATTTGAATCTGAGAAGAATATTTGTTCTAATGTTGCTGGATGGAATACTCTGTACATGTCCACTAAGTCCATTTGTTCAAATGTTCAATTCATTTCTGTCATTTCTTTGCTGATTTTGTGTCTAGTTGATCTGTCTCTGTTCAATGAGTTATGTTCTCCCTTTATAATTGTGTTATTGTTAATTTGATTTTTCATTACTATTAATATTTCTTTTATATAACTGGGTGCTGCCATATTTGGCTCATATATATTTATCTGTTATACCTTCTTTTTGAAATTTTCCCCTTACTGGTATGTAATGACCTTGCCTCTTTTAATCATTCTTTGTTTGCGGTTCACATTGTCTGCAATCAGAATAGCTACCCTTGCTTTTTTGGGTTCCTATTGCATGATGTATTGTTTTCCATCCTTTGAATTTCAGTCTATGAATTTCCTTTTAAATTAGATGGGTTTCTTGTATACAGGATATGTTTGGATGTTGTTTCCCTATATGGTCTGCCAGTTGGTTTCTTTTAATTCATGAGTTGAGGCCATTTACATTAATGGTTATAACTGACATATATTGATTTATTTTTGTCATATTATCTTCCTGCTATTGTTTCTTTATCTTACTCATCTGTTTAAGTGTTTTCTTTGTTTAGTGGTTTTTTTCTATTGGTATTCTTAAAGTCATAGTTATTCTTATGTCTATGTAGAACATCTTTTCATATTCTTTGTAGGTTTGGTTTGGTGGTCACGAAGTTCTTCAGCTGTTCTTTGTCATGGAAGTATCTTATTTCTCCATCAATTTTGAAGGACAGCTTTGAAGGTTATATCAATCTGGTTTGGAACTCATTATCCTTTAGGATTTGAAATACTTCCCTCCATACTCTTCTTCACTTCATTGTTTGTGTTATGAAGTCTGCTGTGATTCTGATGGGCTTTCCTTTATAGGTGATCTGTCTCTGTTCTCTAGCAGTTTTAATATTCTGTTTTTATGTTGAATTTTTGGGATGTTGAATATTATATGTCTGGGTATAAATTTATTTTGATTATGGTTATTTAGAGTATTATAGACTTCATTTATGTGTATGTCAGTTTCCATTCCCATGTTTGAGATATTTTTAGCTATTACTTCTGCAGTGTTTTATAATACTTGTGTTGTCACCTTCTTTTTCTTTGACACCTATCAATCTTATATTGTTTTGCTTTGCATTATCTTGTGATTGTTGAATTTTTATTTCCTAATTCCTTGTTATTTCTAAAAGGTCTTTTTTTGCTGTTCACTAGCTGAAATCTTGTCTTTGAGGCCTGAAAGTCTATCTGGACTTTCATTGAGGCAGTTTTTGCAGCTTTCAATTGATTTTTTGATTTCCTGGATGTCTCTTTGAGTCTGTTTCATGCATTCTTTCTTATATTGTTCATTCAAGGTTTCCATCTTTTTGCAGTGCTCCTCAATTTTTTAACTATGTTCCTTTAGATGTGTTTGTTAGAATTTGTTTTATTATACTTATCATTTTTTCTTTTACCTGGGAGGTTATTGCTGATCTGAGTTCTTACAGCTTCATGGAGTTGTTTTTTATTTTATTTGCTGTCATTTCAGATGTTTCAGGTATATGGATTACAATTTCTTCTGTTTACATGTGGCCTAAGTTTTTTGGGATGGGCTGGTGGTTTGAAATTGCATTTTGCTCTGTTGCTTTTTTCTTTTTCCTGCTATTCCCTGGAGAAGCTGATTGCAAGGTCTCAGCTTCTTCTTGGTCTCAGCTGCTTCCTTTCTGTCAGTACTGCAGGGAGTCTCCCCAGTTGAGTGGAGGTCATTAGTCAGGTCTTACCAAGTCCCTAGTAGCACTTGAAAGCTCCTCAAATGTGGAAAGTTTTCTGGGCAGACCTCCATAATACCCAACACATTACTGTTATGTTTCCTGGCTGCTTGAGTTTTCTAGATGGCCTCTACTGGGTTCTGAGTGACAAACCAAGGGTTACCAGCTAGATGGTGTACACTATGCATGCCTTCAGACCATGCCACATGGCACACCAAAGCTCTATAGCTGCTTGGGTCACTGGGTGGGTCCTTACCAAGTTTAATGTGAGGTGCCAAGTTTGCATAGCTGACTGGGGTTCACTCTGTGGGCCTTTGGATTATGCCACCAAGCTCAGGCAATTCTTCAGCCACTTTGGATCACTGGGCAGGGCCCAATCTGGCCCCAATTGACCAAGCTGAAGGTCCCCAGATGATTGGGATGATGGGCAGTGACTGTATCAGGTTCCTGAGTGAGGTGCCAAGGTTGCAGGGCTGGCTGGGGTTTGCTGTGCAGCAATTATTTATATTTCTAGATAAAATTCCATTGTCTCAGGGACAATTGGCAAAAATCATTTCCCTATGTGTGAGTTTTCTTTTCACTCTGTTGATGATTTCATTCAATATCTAAAATCTTTTTAATAAGATGAGATCAGAGTTGTTTATTATTTAAAGTACTTGCCATACAGTTTGGTTTTTGTTCATAAATTCTTGGCATACCCCATGTCCTCGTTAGTTTAGTGCATTATGATAGGCATGGGTCTAGCTTAAGCCTTGGCCATGCAGAAAGCCAGTTTTTCCAACATCACCAATGAACACATGTGGCCCCTTTGTCAAACATAAGGTGACTGAGTGTGTTTTATCATGTTTATCACTTCTGATTTTAGCTGAGCAATTATTTCTCATCTAATTTCCTTTATGGTTTCCTGAAGTTGTTTCTTTACTTCTATTGCTATCATTTAAGAAATACTGAGGTGCGTTATTTCAAATTTCATCTGTGTCTATGTCTCATAGACTTGATCTGGATGGGTTGGAAGTTTGAGATTACATTTTTATTCTTTGTTATGGCATTTTTCTATGTTTCCCTGAATCAGTCAGATGCCAAGTCCAAGCTGCTTCCTGTGCTGTCAGCTCATCTCACAATGAGCCTCTCTGAGGGTTGCTCATGGATCCAGATCTCTGTACAGAGCCTCCTCATTCCTGTGGGCCTCAGGGATGGTTCGCCAGTGTGGGCAGGTTACTGGGCACAGCTTCCCAGTCCCTGAAAACCTCACCAACAGGTCCTGTGTGTGGATGAGCCATTGGACACAGCTTATCTCTTCCTCTAGGACTCACTGAAGGTTCTTGGATGACTATGGGTTTCAGGGCACAGACTCCTTATCTCTGAAGGCCTCAGAGATGGTTCTTAGGTGTGGATAAATAGCTAGGGTTTCTCCCAGTCCCAGTGGGCCTCACCAAATATTTCCAGATTACTGCAGGTCACTGCATGCAGCTTCCCAGTTCCCACATGTCTCTGAGATAGTTCCCAGATGACTGCAGGTTGCTGGGCACAGATTTCTGCCCTCTATGGACCTCAGAGACAGTTCCTTGGTGTGGATGAGTTTCTCAGCATAGAGTCTCAGTTCTTATGTCCCTCACTGAGGTCAGTGTGTGCAGACTCATAGTTCTTGAGGACTTCAGAGATGGTTCCTGGATGTGGGCAAGTCCTGAGTGTAGACTCTCAGTCACAGTAAGCCTCACTGAGGGCTCTTAGATGACTGGAACCCTTAACACAGAGACTGGAGGCAGACTCAGTCTCTGTGAGCCTCACTGATGGTTCCATGGTGACTTTGGTTCACTGAGTCAATGTGCTTTGATACAATGATGCATCACTCAACTATAGAGAAGGATAAACCAGAGGTTTTCATGAGTAAACAGATTCAACTAGAAACCATACTCATAAGTGAAATAAATCACACTCACATGTATAACATCATATTGTTTTCCTATTGTAAGAAACTGAAAGAGTAAATAAGATCCAAAAGTTACAACAGATATAGTGAATAGGAAACAAACTGCTCAAAGGGAAACAATATTGTTTAATTAATTTTACATGCCTGTATCTGGTAACTTCAGCAACTATTTTGAAGATAATAATATTCAATATAACAACTCTTATTAAATTCCTATCATGTTTTAAAATCCTGTATCATTGTTTTTGTTGTCATTGTTGTTCAGCTTTTATTATTGTTGCTTTTTTGTTTTCTTTTTTATTTTTCTGTGTTTTTTGTCTTTAAAATAAGAAAAAGTGATATACGAACTGCACCAAACTGCACTATGGTAGTGGAGAATGGTATAATAATTACACACACACACACAATTTTAAGATATTTATACAGCTAATTTCTCTTTGTTCATTGAAAAGAAAAGGTTGTGCTAATATTGTCTGTACATTATTTCTTGCCTATATCTTATACTCTGAGTAACTACTATGAAGATAACAATGGGTAATGTATTAAAAATTTTTACTCTCTTATTAGCCTGATTTGAAACTCTGTTCATTTTGTTTCATTTCTATTTTCTTTCCTTCTCTCCTTTAGAAACAAGAGAAACTGTTTTGGGGGAAAGGAAGGAAGGGAAAAGGAATATATACATATATATATATATATATATATATATATATATTATGTGTAACAGTTAAGATAGTAGTACAGGAGAGAAGTCAAGATGGCTGATCAATGAGCAACAAAATACAAAGCTTCCTGGGATAAACAAATCATATGCCAGAATAAAACACCCTGGAGAGACCCAGACAGAGGGATATGGATCTTCTTGACACAAGAAGAAATTAAAATGTAAAGAAGTTCATCAAATACATTGGGACTACAACGGAAACAGGTAAAAATTATGGGACACAGCATTTTCACTGTGACCTGCCAAGTTTGCACCAGCCTGAATTTGTGCCAGCTTGAATCAGCACCGGCCAACAGAGCTGCCCAAACTCGTAACTGCCACTACTCACAGAAACCATAGCAGTGGTGAAGTCAGGGGCTGGTGAGCCCAATGGAGAGTGGAGCCAGCTAAGGGACCTTCATTAATCCATGGTCAGTGCTGGCAATGAGACCCCCCCATGGGAAGGGCACGACCAAATGGGTGACATGCTGGAATTGGGCAGGAGGAGCCTGAACGGGAAGCACCAGTGACTTCAATTAGTTGCTCCCTCCCCAGAGCTGATTTGTGGGATTTGCTTGGACTGGGCTGTGCCCCTGGCTGGGACACAATGAGCCATCCCAAATTGATTCCCTGCACCTAGCACTCACTAACCAGGTGAAGGTCCCTGAAGTTTGGCTGGCCCAGTGGGGAGGGGCAGGCACACACAGTCACTGCTTACATCTGAGTGACAAGAGCAGTCAGGAGTGGGTGGAGGTCCCTTGCCAGCATACTTCAGAGGAAATGTGGCCAACAGGGAAGAGGGCTGGGACCTGCACTTAACCTGTGTGGAGGAAGCCAGCACCCTGACAGGAGAGAGGGGCAGGAAGAGGACCCCAGCCCAGAACCCTGAGAGCACTGATTCAGGAGAGAGAAAATAAGGGATACTGATGGTGGCAAACACACAACATCAGACATGGCTTCAATGGACATTAAGAGGTATCTTCAAGACCATGGAGATGAGCTCAAAACTGAAATATTAAATCAGGTAAAGAAAGATATGAGTAGAGTAATAAAAGAAATGCTCTCAGGAAGCATCTCTCAGGAAGATACAGACAGAAGAAGGGAGGAACACAAAAAAAGGAGAGAAACATTTGATAAAGAACATAAAGAAAACATACAATACATGAAACAGATTCAAAGAGACTACCAGGAAATTAAAAACCCCATTGAAAGCTGGCAAAATGCCTTAAAAGAAACTAAGGATAGACTATCAAAACTTGAAGACAAGTTTGCAATATGTGATCATGAAAGGAAAGATCTCTTAAAAATAACAAGGAAACAGGCAGTAACAATACAAAGGCTAGAAGATGACAAGAGAATCTACAATTTAAGAATAAGAAATGTGAATGAAGAAGCAGGAATGCAACCAGGTGAATTAAAAAGGCTATTCATGGAAATAATTGAGGAAAACTTCCCAAGTATGGGAAAGAAAATGACATTCGGTTGTGTGAGGCATACAGAACTCCAGCCACCTACAACCAAAACAGAGCTACACCCAGACATATAATAAGCAAGATACCAGAAATTCAATATAAAAACAGAATATTAAAAGCTGTCAGAGAAAAGAAACTGATTATCTATAAAGGTAAGCCCATCAGAATCATGGCTGACTTCTCAACACAGATCATCAGATCAAGAAGAGCTTGGAGCAAAGTATTCCAAGCCCTGAAAGAAAATAACCTCCAGCCCAGATTGATGTATCCTGCAAAACTGCCACTAGAAATTAATGGAGAAACAAGATGCTTCCATAAACAAGGAGGAACTGGGGGAATTTGTGACCACCAATCCAAACCTACAGAGAATACTGAAGGACATTTTAGAGAGAGAAAAAAAATACCAGGATTTTAGGAACAGTGACAGAAAGGCCTCAATGAGTGGGGCAGGCAGTAGAATGAAGGAGAAAACTAGACAAAGGAAGAAAAATGGCATAGCAGAAATGAGGCAGAGAAAGATGGCTAGAATGTCTAACATAGATGGCCTAGACACACTATATTGTTAATAGTGCACCAGGATTTAAAATCCACATTACCCACACTACTCTGCTTAGATGTATTGTATACTGTTCTAGTCATTCTACCTGTACTAGATTTGAGGGCACAGAGAGTAATCCCCAAAATAACAGGATATAGTATGGTAATCATCCTTAATTTCCTATTAACTTAATCTGAAGCACTGAAAAAGTTACAGTGTTTTACCATGACTGATCATAATCGAATCTGGTTTGTTAGATCACTGTTTTGTACTGATAGATTTTATTCAAAGCTGTTATGATTGATAGTATCAAGTCTGAGAGTATAGGCAACTGCACTTAAGATAACAAGATTCACTAGACTATCCACTCTGGTTTGATTATTACCTGCCTTTGAAGTTTTATACTGCCTACAATGTTTTATTTTTACTGATATTGTTATGTATTGCTATATTCAATTATACTGCTATATTGAATTATGCCCGATGATATAGACAATTCTATTGAAGATAATAAGAAACAACACAGTAATCATTGTAGATCACCTTGTACTGTGGTTTTGTGCAACTTTTTGGTTTCATTTTTTATAGGAATTTGTTTTGTTTTGTCTTGCTTGGTTTTGTTTTTCCCTCTAACACAGAAAGGATAGAAATACATGTAGAGATTCATGCATGCCTAGCTGTTTACACTCTCACTGTTTGAATATCTACTCTGTATGCTTTAATTTTGTAACTTGAACAACTATTTCCAGAAGGACAATATGTAATTTATCAACTAGTGATTTCTTATTGTTTATCTTGTTTTTTGAAATTCTGTGTTATCTCTACCCTTTACATGCTTTTGTTTCTATTTAAATAAAAAAACAAAAAAAAGATAGTAGTATAGCTAGTTTCTCTTAGATTATTGAAAAGAAAATTCTGTGATAACATTTTTGGCCAATATTTTATACCAGATCTTGTGCTATGAATAACTGCTATGTAGACCACAATATGCAATATATTAATTATTGTTACTGTCTTACTAGCCTTTTTTGAAACCCTTATTTTTTACTTTTTTTCTCTTTGAACTAAGAAAAAAATTTGAAAAAAAAAAGATGCTCATTTTTTCTCCAATACATCTTTGGTTCACTTAAATCCAATGCCTGTATTTCTGTGTCCTGTATTCCACTAGTCTAAATGTGTTTTCATGGCAGAACCTTGCTTTTTTAAAAAAATTATAGCTTTGTGTTACATATTATAATCAGGTATTTTGATACTTTAAGCATTGCTCTTGTTTCTTCAAGATCTCTTTGGGAGTTTTGGGTCTTTTTTGATTCCCTATAAACTGTAACATCATTTTCTCTAAGTCTTTTAACAATGTCATTGGTATTTTGACAGGAATTACACCGAATGTATGTATTGCTTTCAATAACATGGCCATTTCAGCAGTATTCATTCTGCTAATCCATGAACATAAAGTTCTAGCTTCTAGTGTCTTCTTCAATGACTTATAATTTCATTTGGTGAGGTCTTTGACTTCCTTGGTTAGATTTATGTTAGGTATTTTACTGACTTTTGAATCTATTATGAATGGAATTCTTTTCATGATTCTCTTTTCAGTGGGTCAATTATTGATGCTATTGACTTTTTGCATGCTTATTTTGTATCCCACCAACTTTGCTGTATTTGTTTATCATATCTAAGAGTCTTTTTAAAGATTTTAGGCTCCTCCAAATAAAGTATTGTTTCACCTGCAAATAAGTATGATTTGACTTTTTCCTTTCATAATATCCTCCTTGATTTCTTTGGTTTGTCTGATTGCCTTAGCTAAAATTTCAATTAATACATAAAATTGGTGGTACTGGATAGCTTGTCTCATTACTAATGTTGGAGGAATTGCTTTCACAGTTGCCACTTGCTTTACGATATTGGCTATGCTTTGTTATGTATATCCTTTATTATGTTGAAATAAGATCCTCCTAAGCCTACTTTCTTCAAGAGTTTTATTGTGAATTATATGAAATTCTTTAGAAGATATTTTTCTGTATTTGTTGAAATGATCAGTAATTATTACCCTTGATTGCTTATGTGGTGCATCTTATTTATTGATTTTCACCTTTGAACTATTCCTGGGTCTATATATTCCTGGGTTAACATATTTTTAATGTTTTGATTAATACATTGTCCAATACTTTTATTGTGGTTTTGGCATGGTTTCAGAGTTTCAGTCCATGGTCTACTCCTCAAGGGAAGAAGTATGATATTGGGCATGGAAGATGTAAGCTAGGTGCCTCATTGCAGGCAGGAGTAGAGCGTTGGAAATAGGGGGATATACTTTTTAAAGGCATGTTTCCACTTGTCTGTTTCATCTATTTGGGACATACTAGTTAATAATACCATTCAGGTATAAATTCATTAATAGATTTATCCATTATTGTAGTCAACTCTTTATAAGGAAATTATTTCTCTAGGAACCCACTTCAAAGACTGCTTTATGGGGTCTTAATCCTTCAATACATGAGTCTTTTAGAGACATTCTATATTTAAATCATAAGGAGAATTTTGATCTGTAGCTTTGCCTTTGGTCTTCTTTATCTGGATGAGATAATAGCTTCATACAATGTTTGTTTGCTTTCAATGATATGACAAGCTTTCAGTCTTTACCTTTATAATTCAGAGAATATTGTAGAGACCACTGATATTAGCTCTTGTTTAAAGGTCTGTTAAAATTTAACAGTGAATTTCTGGTCTTGGGTTTTTTAATTTGGGCCATGTTTTATTAATTTTTCATTATAATAGCTTGATATTGGTGCCTTTAGATTTGTTATATCATCTTTTTTGAATTTTGGTAAGCTTTATGTATCTAGAAAGTTGTCAATTTCCCCCACATTCTTCAGTTCACTAGAATATATTTTCAAAATAACCCCTAATTATCCACTGGATTTGAGTAGTATTCACTGTAGTATTCCCTGTATCATCTAGAATTGTACTGATTTTGGGTTTCTCTTTCAGTTTTTTCATTAGTTTTGTGGATTGTCTAACAATCTTGTTCAACTATTCAAAGAACCATCTGTTTAATTAATTGTTTTTACTATGGTTTTAGTGCTATTTAATTCCTTTAAGTTTTAATTACTTTTATTTCTTTCTTTTTGCTGGAGTTGCTTGTGATTTGTTCTTGTTTTTCTAGAACTTTGAGTTGCATTCTTAGGTTATCTGCTTCTGATCTCTC
This sequence comes from Hydrochoerus hydrochaeris, assembly GCA_004027455.1. NCBI lineage: Eukaryota > Metazoa > Chordata > Mammalia > Rodentia > Hydrochaeridae > Hydrochoerus > Hydrochoerus hydrochaeris. The sequence continues at coordinate 63,895 of PVLA01000597.1, forward strand.
TCTCTGTCTCTCTGTATCTCTCTCTCTCTCTCTATCTCTCCCTTTCTCTCTCCCTACCAGAGCTCAAACTCATAACCTCGCACTTGCCAGGCAGGCACTTGTGCCATTGAGCCAACCTCCCAGGTCTTATTTTTCTTGATCTGGGCACAATACTCTTAGAATTGCCAGTGCTGTTCTCTGACAGACCCTTTAATACTGTGTTTCTATTTTTATTTGATTCTAGAATGTTTTCATTTCCCCTTTATTTTTTTAAACCATCCCCTGATTATTCAAAAGTATAATTTTCAATCTCCATGTATTTGTACATTTTCTATTGTTTCCTTTACTGGTGTTTCTAGTATCACTCTATTGTGACCTTAATCAGTTTCAAGAAATGATATCAATAATTTTACATGTTCACACTTGCTTTATGACTTAAAACATGACCTACTTTTGTGACAACTCAGTTTTATGAACTGCTGAAGGAAATGCATATACCATACTGTTGGATTGGATGCTCTGTAAATAACTTTTCAGTCTATTTGACCTATTATATAGTTGAACTCTAATATTGTTTTTTTGTACTTATGTCCTGTTAGTAAGAATTCACCATTTAAATGGTCCACTATTATTATATTAGGACCTGGAACCTTTCCTCATGTAGCATTTTTTTTTATAAAATTGGGTGCACTAATGCTGTCTATAGATTTGCAATTGTTGCATCTTTTTGGTAAATTTCTCTCTTTACTGACATGTAGTACCCATCTTTGTCTTTTCTAATTTTGCTTTGAAGTCTTCTTTGTCAGGTATCAGTGTAGCTAGTACTGCTTACTTTTGAATACCATTTGCATGGAATATTATTTTCTATCATTGCACTTTTAGTCTGTATGTGTTTTCTTTTATGGTGTATTTCTTTCAGTTAGAATGCAGTTTAGCTTTTTTTAAATAATCCAACTCACTAGTCTGCATATTTTATTTAGACAATTAACATTTTTGTGTGCTGGGCTCAAACTCAAGGCTTTGCATATGCTTAGTTAAATTCTATACCATTGACTTACACATTCAGCCATATTGTACTTTATTTTTTGTAAGTCATGTAGTTATTACTGTCATTTTGTCTTTTTTCAAATATTATATGATTTTGTCATTTTTAGTTGCTTATCTGTTCTTCCTATTTTTAGGTAGTATTTCTGTAAGTATTTTCTGCAATACTGTTAGTGGTCTGGAGTTTATTTATGCTTATTTTGAAAGGTCTTTATTTATCTTTCTTTCTGAAAGACCATTTTATTGGATGTTGTAATATATGTTAGCAGTTATTTTCTTTCATGGCTTGAAATACAGATTCTATGTTCTCCTGAACTTTATTTTCTGCTGATAAGTCTGCAGTTAACCTGGCAGTTTTTTCCTCATAAGTGACTTGGTATTTTTCTCTCCCAACTTGCAATAGTCTTTCTTATTTTCTACTTTGAGCATTTCAACTGTAATATAATGTATGATGTTCTTTTTTAGTCATGGCTCTTTAAGATCCTGAATCACTCCTGCACCTGTATGTTCATATCTTTCTCAATTGTTACAGTTTGTCTCTAGATAACCCCCAAAGCCTCATGTGATCATAGGTGGGTCTTATCAGAGATGTCTGGATTTAGGGTGTGTGAAACTGGGGTCAAGGATGTGCTACTGTGATTGATTCATGTTGTGATGCTAGGATTAAGGCGTTGTGTGTGAATGCTATCCACCATAAGGGTGGATACTCTGGATAGGATATAAGAAATGGAAAGAGGATCCCTGATTATCAGTTGATTCCAAGAGTTGGTTCTTCAAAAAGGATAAACAAAATAGACACTTAGCCAAATTTACTTAAAAAAAAACAGAGAAAAAACCTGTAACAATGCAATTAGAAATGATAAAGTGAATGTCACTACCAAAATCTATATGCCTATTAAAAGATTCTTTTAAAAACTTGTATTCCAACAAATTGGAGAACCTAGGAGAAATAGATAAGTGGTCAAATGGTAATTCCCAAAATTGAACCAAAATTTAAAAACTGAACCAACAGATAACATGCAATGTAATAAAGGCAAAAATAAAAGTCCTTTGATAGTGTACTTGAAAATTTACCAGAGCAATGAGATCAGAGAAAAAAAGGAATATGTACAGGAAAAAAAGAAATCAAATTATCTTCATATCATTTGTTACACAGAAGACCAAAAAAAAAAACCTCACAAAAGCATTAGAGAAATGAAAATCAAAACAATATGACATTGTATCTTTCTCTAGTAAGGATGTTTACTTTTAAGAACTCAACAGTTTCTGGCAAGGTTGGGAGATGAAAGGAACTCTTTTACAATTTTGGAAGGCTGTAAACATGCACAATCTCTGTAGAAATCAGTATGGAAATTTGCAAAAAATGAAAAAGAGAAATTCTATTTGACTCAGCTATACAGTTTCCTGGTATCTTTCTGAAACAGCTAAAGTCATCATGTTACAGAGATACATGCATACCTAAGTTTATATCAGTACAACTTGCAATAGCTAAATCATGGAAGTAACTTCTTTGTTACTTCTATTAGCAGATGAATGGATAAAAAAATGCATGCTATATAGACATAATGGAGAATTACTGAACCATAAAGAAGGATGTTTTCTGCTATTACTTCCATAGACTGTTTCTCTGCCTTTGTGCTTTTTTCTGATTTTTCATTAATTCTAATTACTCTTATATTAGTCTTCTTCAATTCATCTGTCAGCTGTTGCATCTAATTTTAGTGTTATCTTTTTGGTTTTAAAGTATATCTCCTTAATTGACCATTGACCACAGCCCTGTATTGTAGATGTGACACTGTGTTTGCAATGGTTGCTTCTGGTGCACAGTTTCAATCATATTTCTAATTTCTTGTATTTCTGTTTGGAATTTTTATGGACTCCCATTGCTTTGTGTCTTAGTTACTTTTTACTCATTACTGGGAGAAAATACCTGACATCCAAAATGAAGGAAGGAAAGATTTTTCTTACAGTTCTTTGAGGTTCATATTCAGTTGGCTCCAAGGCAGCATGGCATGGTTGGGCAGCCATTCATATCTACTGTGAACAGCAAGCACAAAATAGCAAAAGAGAGAGATACAACTTCTTCCTACTATTACACCATATGCTGGATCCACCCCTAGGTGAGTGTAACACTAACACCACCAATCCAAGCACTAGACAACCAAGCAATCACAAAAGCTAGATTTGGTAGAGTCCATAATTTCATGTGGCTTGGGGGCCACTGACATAAATCATGACATTCCACCCCTGACCTCCAAAGACTCATGCACATCCTTTATACAAAACAAATTTAATCCATCCCCAAGAGTTGCCATAGTCCTAACAATTTCAGCAATGCTAAAAATCCAAGTCCTAAATCTCCTTTACAATCTATGGAAAACTCTTAACTGTAACCCCCTGTATAAATGAAACAAGCATAAAAATTTCCAAAATGCAAAGGCACAAGATAAACATCACCATTGCAAAAGTTACAAACAAGGGAATACAAAGCATTTGAAACAAAGCAATCCCAATATCCAGCAGGATGTAAACATGCACAAGTCCTAGAGTGGTAAGCACTAAGTCCTAGAGTTCCATGCTCAGCATTTGAAGTAATCTGGTTGCAAGCTCCAAAAGATTGGATTATTCCAGTCCACAGCACTTCCAAGGATTTCAGCTCCCACAGCTTCTCTCTTAAGCCCCCTCTGCTCAGTTTTTGCAGCTTTCCTTGGGGATGACCCACATTCCTGTCTTCTCCAAACTTCTGGTGTCTCTATTGCATCTTTGGTTTCATCTTTACATCTTTACATATTGCCCTCTCAGGGGCACACTGCTTGGCCTTTCAGGCCTTTTGCAATTAGGATGGAAGCCATCGAACCCTCAGAATTTGTTCATTTTCCTTGCACTTAAAATCAGTGCCACGTGGATGCCACCAAAGTTTGCTGTCAGCTGGAGCAGTAGCCAGACTTTTCTCTTTCTTGTCTGTAGGAGTTGAGTACCTGGATCACTGGGCTTTGTGAACCTGATTGTGAGGAATATCTTCTCTATGTCATCAGCATTTTGGAACCTGTTGCAGCTGCTGCCATTTTGGAAACACATATGGATTCCACCATTTTGGAACTTCATATGGCCTCTACCACCATTCTGGAGCATGGTAGTCTGCAGATTTCTCCTGTGAGCAAAGTGTTTCAATTTGCAGTTTTGACGCTGCAAAGGATGGAGAATAGATGCTTCCTGGGATACCACAAGGCCATCTTTTTATTTCTCTGTTCATTCTCAGCAATCAAACACTCAGCTCTATCTTTGTAGTCCACAGCTTTCCAAACTGTGGCCAAACTCATAGTATTTTAAATCATCCTATTGGTATCTTTTTTTAAAAATTTTTATTTTACAGAGAATAAGACAAAAGAGGACAGAACAGTGCAGATCAGAACAGAACAATAGAAGCAACACAGCACTTCACAACAAGACAATTGGATATCAATAGTAGCTACCATAATATCTCTTTCTTTGAAGTAGTTGAGCATAGATTCACAAACAACAGTATAAAACATAACAAAATAGAATAAAAGCATTCTAGAGAATGAAACTATTACAAGGCATTCTGAACCAAATACCAGATGATGAACAATGGCTACTATAATATCCCATTTTCCATTAAAAATTTGTTTATATTATTACACATATGAAAATCCAGTAAGACACAGCATGATAGAACCAATGGTAATAGAAGAACAAAAGCATGCTAGGACTTCAAAGCCAGATGACATTGAATCAGCAATGGCTGCCATAATGTCTTGTTGGGATCTTTGCTCTTGATTTACAACACAAATCTGGCTAAAAGCTCCCCCCAAAGTAGCCATGTCACAGATTCAATATTTGATTACCTTGAAATTTCCTTTGCCAGATTAATGTTCATTTCCCTTAATCTCAGTCTCAGGCAATGGCTCTGGACATGAGCAAAATGCAGACAAAATTTCTGGCAAGCCGAAACATACATCATGTGGAGTCCAAAAACCAGTGCAGTCTTTCTTCCCATTGTAAACCTCCTGAGCCTGATATTTACCAGCAGGCTTTTTATCTGTCTTCTGGTCTCCTGAGCTATGACCAGAATCTCTTCTACAGAACAGCCTACGCTGTTCCAGCTCTATGCATTCAGGTAGCATCTCTGAACCTTTCCAAACTCTCCCCACAAGCCATTTCTAAAGGCTCTCAAACCATAAGATGAGGTATAGTCACAGCAACAACCTCTCTCCTCTGATACCAAATTTAGTCTCAGTTACTTTTTACTCATTGCTGGGAGAAAATGCCCAACACCCAAAATGAAGGAATGAAAATTTTATTTCTTACAGTTCTTGAAGGTTTCAGTTTATATTCAGTTGGCTCCAAGGCAACATGATGCAGCGGGGCAGCCATTTATGGCTGCAGCAAGCAGCAAGCACAAACTGGCAAGAGAAAGAGTCACATCTTCTTCCCACCATTACATTGTGTGCTGGCTCCACCTTTAGGCTGGTGTAGCACTCACACCACCAATCCAAGTGCTAGACAATGAAGCAAACACAAAAGCTAGATTTGGTCAAGTCCATAATTGCATGAGCGTGGGGGCCACTGACACAAATCGTGACAATTTGTACAGTGAATATTCATGTTTTCTATCACTTTCTTTAGCTACACTAGATTTTTTTGTAATTTTTAAAGATGATAAAACAAAGCAAAGTAAAATAGAATAATGCCAATCAAAACAAAACCATGTAAGTGATACAGAACTTCAAAACAAGATAATAGAAAATCAACAATGTCTACCACAATGCCCCTTGTTGTCTTCAAAATAGTTACCCTTAGTTTGTGAAATAGTAAAAATGAAACAAAACAGAACATATTTAAAAAAACAATGAATGCAATAAAGGACTTCAAAACCAAACAATATGTCTTCTCTAGGCTTGCTGATCACTTGTTCAGTTAGGAGCATTATCTGATTAGTTGCATTTTTTTAATTTGTCAAAAAACTAATCAAACTGTTTAAATTTTATTGATAGCCCTTCAGAGCTTTCTACTGTGTGGATTGATTTTCTCCGCCTCAGTTCCCCTAAACCAGTTTTGGGTTGGGATTTTTATAGGCATTTTTTGACTTGTCTTTTCATATTTTTATATTTTTGTTCATTGGTTTATTGTTTTGTGCTTGTGTTGGTAACTTCTCTGCCCCAGTGGCCAGTTTGTTAGGAGTGAGCTGCACTGTTATGACCCCCAACCAATCCAGAAGTTATCATACAGGAAAAATCCTAATTGACAGCAACAACTGGGTCACCTGGGCTTTAGTAGTAAAGCCAGAAACAACAATGATGTCCAGTATTAGCTAGATACTGACACTCATGAACTGCACTTAACTAGAATAAATAAATCTATGACTTTAGTGAAGATACTTAGGCCACTCAGATATTGTCTTATAGTAATTCAAATGACCAATTGTTGCTGGATGTGGGTAATGGTGGAAGAATTCCTTGAATCTTGAAGAAATAGAAAACCTGCACAGACCAATAACCCTAACAATGTTTGTACAATAATAAAAAAGCCACTTGTGAAAGAAAAGTCCAATATGTGGTGGAAAATTCAGTGAGTTCTTCAAAACATTTATGGAAGAACAAATAACACTTGTGCAATTACTGAAAAAATTAAAGAGGTGAAAAATCTCCCACACCCTTTTTATGAAGTCTGAAATACTGTGATGCCATAGCTATAAAAAGACAAAGCAAAAAAGATTACTAACTACCATAAGTGATAGCTGATTTCTGAACTGTGGAAAGCTAGGACCTATGAAGGACTTTATATGTCATTTGTTACTTCCAGAGGTAGAAACTCCAATTTTCAATTACTAACAATGCCCAGGATTCAAACAAATTCCAAGAGTATAATATCACCTTCCTTGGAATTTAATAATTTAAATAAAAACCATATATATATATATATGTATATATATACATATATATATATATGGTGGTACTTCTCTTTCTATGTAGTAATCAGAGGCTGTATTAACAGTAGGAAAAGGCTATGTGGAAATACATTGTTAGAAATATTTTACTGCTTACTGTATGGGTAAGTATCAAAAGGGTGATTCTTTGTTATCAAACCAGAAACCATGAAAACTGTGAGCCACGTAAATGACTTGGAATTGAAATAAAATAACAACAATGTACAGCTGAAGAAAATACCTGGAATTCCACCAGCAATTTAAATAATAATGTCTGAATAGATTGAGAAGGTAATTGAATTTAAAGAGGAAGAAAAACGACATATTTTGTAGTAATTATCTTAGGAGTTACTTTAGTTTGGAAGAAGCTGTTGAATTTATAAGTGAGTGAATACAGCTCAACATGATAGTCCATGCTTCTATTCTTAGCACACTGAGAGTCTGAGGCAGGATGAAAGTAAGTTTGGGCCCATCATGGCCAACTTTGTAATTTAATAAGATCCTGTCTTAAAATAAAAAATAAATAAATAAATAAATAAGACTAGGAATGTAGTTTTGTGTTAAGACACCAAGTTCAATCCTGAGCACTAAGAAAGAAAGGAGAAAAGAAAGCAAAACAGAAAGGGAAGAAAAGACTGAAGAAAATGAAGAAAAAAAGAAAGAGAGAAAGAGAGAAAGAAAGAAAGAAAATGACTAATAGTTTCACATGTTAAAGGACAGATTATATTGACTTTTTTTCTTCATATTATATATTATTTTTTTAAATGGTGTTCTTTTAGAATATTAAATGTATAAGCTGGTGGTAGTGACTAATTAATGTAATATTAGCTTTTTGCCTGGCTGAGGAAGAGAATTACTTGATACCAAGAGTAGGAGGGCAGCCTTACTAACATAGTATGAACTTGTCTCAAAACACACAAATGACAAAACCAAAAAACCATACATATCATTTCTAGTGAGCTTGCTGAATTATGAGGTTGCATTTCTAAATGTGAGAAGAGAATATTGTCAATATTTTACAGTGATACTTTTGTGTTAATTATGTCAGTACTCACTCTGAAGAACATATACTCTTCTCAAGTGAGATTATTTTTGAAAATGAAGAATATTTATATACTTACAAGTGAAGAGGGAATATTTGTAATATTTTAGAATGATGTACTTATTTGCATGTTAAAGATGTTTGTGCAATGTATAAACTTGTCATTCAAATCAAATAAGAATATTTCATGATGAAGGAATGTATATTTAGTATCTATTCTAGAATCTGAGAGTAGGAAACATTTGAAATTTTTTAATTTATAAGTAATAGAGTAATTATATACTTGCTAGTTCCTCTCTGCCTATAATCCCTGAAATGCAAATTAAGGCTAACTATAGCAGTAATAGGTGTAATGATTTAGATCAAGTGTGTCTACCAAGAGACTCATGTTTTCATCTGAAGGCCTTTTAGAAAGTGACTGAATTATGAGGGCTGATATATCTAACTGTTGGAAGGTAGGGCATGCTCCTAGAAGGCAGATCTCTTTCTAGCTCCTCACTTTTCTCTGCTTGCAGGCTGCCATGTTGTCAGTAGCTTTTATTTTTGAGTCATTGCTATCACTAGCAGTTTTCTTATTCAAGGATGTTACATCATGCCCTTCTTTCCTTGGAGGCAGCTGACCATGGACTAAAAATTTGAGCCAAAATAAACCTCTCCTCCTTTAAGTTGCAGATATTGTGTATTTTGTCCTAGTTATAAGAAAGTAAATAAGACAAATTTTGGTGCCAAAAGTAACATTTCTGCTAGGACTATAATTGACCACATGTTTTAGAAGCCTTTGGAACTTGCTCATTAGAAGAGTTTATAAAGGTTGAAGATGACAGTTTGAGAAGCCCTAGAATGTAGTAAGCCAAACTTGATGGGATATTGTGGTCAGAGCTCAGTAAACCAGAACAGTGACAGAACTGTGGAGAATAAACGTTATGGTAAGGCGACTTCAGCTGAGTGTAAAGACAGTTGGACTCAAGATTATAAAAAAAGCTTGTCTATATTTTGCCTATGCCCTGAGACATTGCAGGAGACTGAGGGCAGTCAACTAATTAATCTTGTACAGGAAATTTCAAAATGGTCTGACATTTAAGCTGTAGTATAGGTACTGCTAGTTAATTCTAGCAAGATTTATGCTGAAAAATAGGATCAAAGAACCCCATTTTAAAAGTTTTGTGTTTGTCCAGAAAGGAAATGTGTGCAAAGATGAAGCAGAAGAGAGCTTGGTCGCTAAGAATAGTAACTAAAAATATTACAAATACTTTGTATCAGGACAATACTAAAGATGCCTTCAGAGGACCTAAAGAATCAGCAAGACCCCACCTTTCCTTAAGTGATTCAAGGGTGTAAAAGTGAAAGATTTTGCTTTAAGAAGAGGGTCTCCACCAATACAGCTCATTTAAGACCATGCAGCAGTTTCCCAGTTTAGTCACCTGGAATTACTCTTCAGCCATTATCCACAGGAATACATATACCAGTTAAACTAGTAGCAAACCTCGTCATCCTCCATATGTTGCTGGTTTTAAGGACACACAGAATATGAGTTGTGGATTCCAGGAAGCTTCTATTTAGATTTTGGAGGGTAGCCTGAGAGGACAGGCAGTGTGCCAGTAAGGCAGCAGTGTATGAAACTGAGAGTGAAGCCAAAAATTTAGTGGATACCTCATGATTTGGAGAACTTAGAAACGTGGAAAAAATGAGAATAGCTGGAGGCAATGAGCAGAACCCACCTTAGGTAAAGACTATGAGTGCTGCAATCAGCAATGCTACAGAGGTGGGATCATTTCAGATTTTTGTAACTAATGTCTCACAATAACCTGCCCTTGGAGCTAGACATGAAGCTACAGGATTTAATGTTGGCCTGCTGATTTCAGTGTTGCTTCATTCTGATTCCTTACAGTTCTATTCGTCCCTTTTGGAATGAAAATATTCACCCTATGTCATTGTAGGTTGGGAGTTTTTAACTGTATGGTTTTTATAGGGATTAACACATAAGAATTTGCATTAAGTCTCAGGGGAGAATTTTATTTGATGGTTTTTTCAGTATTGAAACTGCTAAGACTTTGGGGAAATCTTAAAGATGAATTAAGTACATTTTGCATAAATAGATGTCTAAGAAACTCTTTGAGGTCTGGGGGAAGAATGTTTTGGTTTAGATAAAAAAAAAATTCCCCCAAAGGCCTCATGTGATCATATTTGGGGATTTTGGAGGGTGATTTAATCATGGGGAAGATATTGTTGACATGTTGAGAGGTGGAATCTTGTTGGAGGGAGTAGATATATCATTCATCTTGTGTCTGCTTCTTCCTCTGATTCCTGGTTGCCAAGGCATAAGCATCTTCCCTTTTTTGGGTATTCTCTTCTGCTTCCTGAATACCATGATGTGAGGGATTTTTCTCTTCTAGACACTTCCATTCTGCCTCCCTCCCTTGAAGCCAAAAGATCATGTATTTAAAATGTGAGCCAAAACATACCTCTCCTCTTTTAATTGTGAGTTTCACATGATGAGAAATTTACTAAGAAAGTAGGCTTCTTGAGGAAGGTTTGGGTAATTAGGATACAGATTTTGGAACTGTGAGACAGTGAAAGATTTGGTATTAGACTACAGGTGTACTTTGGATATATTATAGGTATTATTCTACACCACCAACACAAAGTTAGTATTGCAATAAAAGAAGTCACACAATTTCTTTTGTTTTTTCAGTGCATATAAAAGTAAAAAGAAGCAAGTTGTCATGTAGAGGTAAAAATTCCATATGATGAATATTATCATTGTATCTAAAATGTACCAATAAAATTTTTAAAATTTATATTTATATTATATCATAGTCTATTAAGTGGGCAATGAATTTAAATTTGAAACACATTTTACATACTCATAATAATTCTTCAATGCTAAAATATGCTAATGGTCACCTGATTCATCATTGAATAATAATCATTTTGTTGGTGGAGGCTCTTGACTTGATATTTAGGACACTACTTACCAGTGGTAGTTGCTGAAATTTGAGGGGGCTTTAGAAACTTCTTAAAACAAGATAATAATAAAGTTTGCAGTATCAATCAAATATTACATTTGTGAAATATTTCTATTGTCATGCAATGTTGTTTCATAGCATTTCACTCATGTTGTAAATTGTTCCAAAGATTGACTCTATTTTCTCAACTCTTCCTGCTGTTTTATTAGCTGAGTATGTAATAGCTAAATAAGTTGTAGTTTCAACAACATTCACAGAAATTTCATCAGAAGTAGATTCCTTCTCAATAAAATTGCTTTCTTTGCTCACATATAAGAAATAACTCCTCATCCATTCATGATTTATCATGAAGGTGTAGCAATTGTGTTCAAATTTCAGTTCCAAACCTAGTTCTCTTGCTATTTTTATGACTTTGTAGTTTCTTCCTCTACCAGTTTTTCATGCCTTTGTTATGTTTTAGATGTAAAATGTCACACCAATTTCTCAAATTGGGATGCTAGCTGTGCAGAAGAGATGAGTTACTGGAGATCTGATGTGGGCTTGGAAGATACTATTTTTGCACTGGCTCCTCTTTTCTCTCTCTGCTTCCTGGCCATCCTTCAGTAATCAGCTGTCCTCCACAATATCATACTGTGGCACCATTTCTGTGTTGGAACTGATCCTATTGTAGACTGGGTCCACTGAAACTGTGAGCCAAATAAACATCTTCTTTAAGTTGTGGATGTTGGGTATTTTGTCCCAAAATTGTCCCAACTTACCTCCATTTTCAGATGTCCTGAGATCTTACAGGAGACTGAAATTAAGGGTGGTAGACTAATGAATCTCTTGGAGGTAATTTCAAAGCAGCTCAATGTTCCCAGTGGTAGGAAATTAGCTTAAACAGAAAACTGGTAATGTGGGAGAGGTCATTGCTGTGAGAAGTAATTTATTATACCATTTAGAAACCTTTTGAATTGGGTGTTAGGAAAGCTTCAAATGTCTTTTAGATGCAGACTAGAGAAGTCTTAGAATTTTTGATTAGTGCTTCTTGTGCAATAGTGGTCAAAAAAGCAGAGTGTGCTATCTTTGTGGACAGAATAGGCCAGGTTCAGGAGGCAGTAGTATGGAACAATGATTTCATTAGTAGTTAGAATAGAGACCATATAAATTACACTCTAAAATAAAATTTACCTGCATTTTCTCATATCCCAAACTTTAAAGAAGACTGAAACTAAGGGTGGTAAAATAATCTGGTGGAGGAAGTTTCAGCCTAATGTTCAGGTAGTGGCATAAATCCTCCTTGCTGCTTTAAGTCAGATTTAAAATGAGAATGGTGAATAAAAGCAGAACTGCATTTTTTTAAAAAAATTGCTTATAGTTAGAGTGAAAATGCTTGAAAATTTAGGGTCAAGTAGTTCTTGGTTGCTAAAAGTATTAATATCAAATAGAAGCCAATTACTTTGCATCTGGGAAATAGGAAACTTTGAAGGCATCTGATAAATGGCAACCCCTTTCCATCAAAATCTCAAAGATGCAAGAGTCTAAAACTGTGTTTTGACAAATGAAACCCTGGGTTCCCAGTTTGAGAAAGGCCACCTAGAAAACTGTTTCCCCGAATTTATGTTAACATGTTCAACCATCTAAATGCTCAGAGTTCAATGCAACCATGATTCAAGTGCTCATAATCATGACACATTTTGCCTGAAGTGTTTTTTTTAAGACATGCAGAATCAAGTGTTTTTGGGCATTATGGTTTGTACAAAGATGTCCTTCCCAAGACTTATGCAGTCATAGGGAGTGTATTTTCAGAAACAGCTGAAACTAGAGTGAGTGCTGATGGTATAAAGGGTGTGATCACATCACTGATTGGTTTAGCACCAACCTAAGCTCAGAAACCTAGATAGACTATAAAAGGTGCAGAAAATCACTATTAAGGTTAGTTGTTTATTTTTCTTTCTTCTTCTCACCATGAACTTTTCTCTGCAAAGCTATCCTGCCCTAAAGTCACCCAATTATGGACTGTAACCTCTATGAACTGTGAGATAAATAAACCTTTCCTCTGTTAACTTGGGGCACTGGATATTTTGTGTTAGCAATGAGAAAAAAAGTAACTAAGATGGAATTTGGTACCAGAGGAGTGGTGTCCCTGCTGTGACAGACATTACCTGGCCATGTGGTTCAAGAGCATTGGGAACTGTCTTTTTGGAAAGAGGAGACTTAACAAAAGTTTGGAGATGCCAGTTTGAAAAGTAAAACTGGAATGCATTAGGTGATACTGTATGGGAGATTCTGATCAGTGCTCAGAAGATCAGAAATCAAGAAGCACCTGGCCAAGAAGGATTCTACTGGGAAGAAGGATTCCATTGGTTGCTGGATTCCAGATGATGTGTGTTATGGCTTGGCAGGAAGTTTGCATTTTGACCACTTCCAGAAACTTTGCTTGAGGCTGACATTAAGAACAATGGGCTAACTAATCTGGCAGATGAAATTTCAAGACAGTCAAATGTTGAGACAGTGGCATGATTACTATTGTGGACTACTGGCCACATCTATGTTGGGAGTCAAGAGAAAAGAGCCCAGCAGAGCAACTAAAACATTGTGAGTTTGGCAAGAAAGGAAGCTATAGTGAAGCTGTGGACTGAAAAGGCAGAGCAGAGGAGGTCTTCATTGCTGAGAAAGAATGGGAGAATAGAAAAGGTGGCCTAAGGGTATCACAGGAAGTATCAGGACTCCATTGTTTGCAGCCTCAAAATGGCAAAAGTGAAAGACTTTGCTGTGAGAAGAGTCCTACAACACTATGTTCCAGAATGTGCATAGCCTAGAGAGTTTGTTTCTTGGAATTTGATTCAGAATACTCAGCAAACCAGGCTATCAACTACTATAGCCAAGTAGACAAGTGTGATGGCAGAACTTGGCACCAACCAAGTGATGCTAGTTTTAGATGCATGCAGAATGGAAAAGTAGTGGAACCAGTGAGGCTTCCAGCCCAATTTCAAAAGAAGGCCTGGGAGGAGTGTGACCCTGAGAGGGAAGGGTGTGATGGTGGAAGTGTGAAGCCAAAGTTGCAATGGAAACTCCAGAAGTTTGGGGAGGCCAAGAATGTGAATTGTATGAGGAAATCCAAAAGAAAGGAGCAGAATGGGCCCAAGAGGGCTGACACTACCAGAAGTGCATTAATGGCAGAGCTACTCAAACATTCTTGAGTTCACATCTTGCCATTGATTGTGATGCTATAAGTGGAACTACAATACTTAATGTTTACCCTGCTTGATATTGGATTTGATTTGTTCCCATTCCTTTGTATCCTCATGTTTGTAACTTTTTGAATAGAAATATATATCTTGTGCTATTGAATGTTGGAAGCATTTAACTTTCTTTTCATTGGTACAGGAGTTCACAGATAATAATTTGCCTTAAATCTCAGAGGCGATTTAGAACTTGAACATTTATGCAATGCTGAAACTGTTAGAACTTTGGCAACTCTTAGAAATGGACTAAAAGCCTTTTGCATAAAGGAATGTTCATGAATCTTTGGGGGGCAGAGGCAGAATGTAATTGCTTGTGTTTACATGCTCCCTCAAAGCCTTGTGCAGTCATGAGAGGGATAGGTTTTTCATAGGTAGCTGAGTCTAGAGTGTGTGATACTGTGATTAATCTGGAGTGATCAGTTCAGATTTGTTTGGTGCTATCCTAATCCCAGCAACCTAAACAGAGTATAAAATTGGTAGAAAGGTGCTGTTAGGCTTAATTGATTTTCCTGTCTTCTGCTCATTGTGAACTATTGTCCTCTGCAAAGCTACCCTTTCCTGGAGTCAACCAATTATGGACTGGAAACTCTACAAACTGTGAACTAAATAACCTTTACTTCCCTTAACTTGAGGTTTAATATATATTGTCTCTCAGCAATGATAGAAAAGTAAAGACAATATGCTTCCATGTGAATTTCAAAGGAAGGACAGAGAAGCCAGCAAATTTTCCCTGACATACTAATGCATGAAGCTATGACAGTAAAACTGATAATGCAGTGGAGAACCCAGAATACTGAGGATGCTAGAAACATGGAAATTTTACTCAGCAAAACCACAGGCAGTATGCAAAACCAACCCAAGAGAGGAGCCACATAGTTTGCAACTTGCAAGGCCACAGATGCCTGGTGAACAAACCCTTTAGAGCTCACATCTCATTAAAACCTACCCTGGGTTCTGGATAGTGATCTACATAATTTTGTTTGCCTTATGGGTTCACTTCTTGTTTGAATACTGTTTCTATCTATTTTCTGTCTTCCTTACTTTAGGAATGAGAATCTTTTCCCTGTACTATTGTGTGCTGGAATTGTTTAATGTTCTTTTTGATATTTTTTCAAAAGAAAAAATACTGCCTTATTAACTACCACACTGTTATACACTTTAAATGTTCAATACAGTAGTCTTTAAATTTGAAGTGGTCTTAAAGAACAGAATTCCAAATTTTTGAAATAGGTGAGCTTTTTCAGTTATAGGTATACATTTAAGAAAATTGTATAGCTGTTACAAGACCAACAATGTGTTATTTTTTTATTTTTATAGGAGCTCATAGTTAAGCACTTATCTTGACTCTTAGAGAAGAATTTCAACACGAACTTTTCAGCTCTGCTGGATCTATAAAGACTGAAAACTCTTAGAGATGAACTAAATACCTTTCACATAATGAGATACACATGAGCCTTTTGGAGGTCATAGGTAAAATGTTATGGTTTAGGTCTAAAATGTTCTCCGCAAAGCCTCAAGTTCAAATACAAGGCCTTGTCAGAAAGAGCAGGTGACTTTGAGAATGACTTGAAAAGGTGTATTGTCATTCTTAGCTTTTCCCTGAGTAGCTGACTACTCTCCCTTGACTCCCATAGTAGTCAAGTCTGTTTCTTGACTACTATGTGGTGAACAGCTTTCTTTTATCATGATGTTTCTTCCCTGGAGCTGGCCAAACATGGACTGAATCTATGAAACTATGTCTTAAATAAATCTTTGAGTTATTTTTCCCCAGTGACAAGAAAGTATCTAATACACCTTTAAAGCTCCCCATGAGGTTTAGAATCAACTTCTTCCAAAGTCGTGTTAATATTGATAATTTTATTTTCTCCCATGAGTTGTGAGTATTCTAAATATCATCTGAATCTTTCCCATAATATGTCTAGTTGGCCTAGATTCATCTTAAAAATTCTAACATATTCTGACTACAGTCTTATAAAGTGTGATAAAATTTGAAAGAAAAAAAGGACTTCTTGAACCATAGAAGAAGAAATGTGTTTGCAGAAATGAAAATATTAATCTCGTTATAGATTTTGATCCTAGTTCTCTCTGGCATACAGATTTGATGTTCTTTTTATAGAGTAGTAGAAAATGCCAACCCTAGCCAGTATACTTCAGTTTGTTGGTTGCCTAGGTAATACTTCCTGTTCCAGTTCCAATTGATTCTGTTTCTTAGAAATGGCTGATCACCATGATGTATAGCTGGTCACTGTAATGCATATTGTATTAACCACTCCCCAATTGACAAGCCATTCTGCCCCTATATTTCCTGCTTGCTTAGATCATAAAAGCCCTAGACCACCAGAAATCAAGGCCAGATATTCCTGGAGTAATCCTGATAAGTGCCAACTGATGTAAATAAATTTGCCTTCAAATACTGGATGTCTTTTCTGTATTTATGCTTGCTGTTGTAATAACAAAAAGGCAGAGTAAATCTAGGATAATTTCAGAACATAAGTGAGCATTTTATTGAATTTTAAGTCTTCAATTTCATTAACCCCTAAGAAGAGACTCAGCCTACCCTTTGAAAATTTGAATATAGATATTGACTTCTGCCCTGCAGCTATGAAAACCCTAGACAGTGAATTTTTCTAATATTAGGTTCTTTCTCCTTAATTTAAAATCTATTGTTTAGGTTAACCTCTTCTATCAGTTATCTTTGATACATCTTTTAAATAACTTACCATAACTTTTATATGTTGCTTCTGCCCTTTATACTTTTTAAAAAAGATTTTATTTAAAGAGAAACAAAAGCAAGTAAAGGGTAGACATAAGACGGAATTTCAAAAAAGAGATAAACAATAAGAAATCACTAGTTAATAAATTACATATTATCCTCTTAGAAATAGTTGTTCAAGTTACAAAATTAAAGCATACAAATTAGATAGTCAAACAGTGAGGGTGTGAACAGCTACACATGCATGAATCTCTACGTGTATTTCTATCCTTTCTGTATTAGAGGGAAAAACATAACTTAGCAAGTCAAAACAAAAAAAATTCCTATAAAAACATGAAACCAAAAAGTTGCAAGAAACCACAGTACAAGGTGATCTACAATGATTACTGTGTTGTTTCTTTTTATCTTCAATAGAATGTCTATATCATCAGTCATAATTGAATATAACTGTATAATTGAGTATAGCAGTAAATAACAATATTAGTAAAATAAAACATTGTAGACAGTATAAAACTTCAAAGGCAAGTAATAATCATACCAGAGTGGATATTCTAGTGGATCTTGTCATCTTCAGTGCAGTTGCCTATACTCTCAGACTTGACACTATCAATCATAACAGCTTTGAATAAAATCTATCAATACAAAACAGCGATCCAACGAACCAGATTCGATTATGATCAGTCATGGTAAAACTGTGCAGGTTTTACAGAGCTTTATATTAAGTTAATAGGAAATTAAGGATGATTACCGTACTATATCCTGTTATTTTCAGGATTACTGTCTGTGCCCTCAAATCTAGTACAGGTAGAATGACTGGAACAAAATATAATACATCTAAGCAGAGTAGTGTGAGTAATGTGGGTTTTAAATCCTTGTGCACTATTAACAGTATAGTGTATCAAGGCCATCTATGTTAGAGTTTCTAGCTATCCTTTTCTGCCTCATTTCTGCTATGCTACTTTTCTGCCTTTGTTTAGTTTCCTCCTTCATTCTACTGCCTACCCCACTCATTGAGGCCTTTCTGCCACTGTTCCTAAAATCCTGGTATTTTTTTTCTCTCTCTCTAGAATGTCCTTCAGCATTCTCTGTAGGGTTGGATTGGTGGTCACAAATTCCCCCAGTTCCTCTTTGTCATGGAAGCATCTTGTTTCTCCACTAATTTCTAGTGACAGTTTTGCAAGGTACATCAATCTGTGCTGGAGGCCATCTTCCTTCAGGACTTGGAAGACTTCACTCCAAGCTCTTCTTGATCTGATGGTCTGTGTTGAGAAGGCAGCCATGATTCTGATGGGCTTACCTTTATAGGTAATCAGTTTCTTTTCTCTGATGGCCTTTAATATTCTGTCTTTATATTGAATTTCTGGTATCTTGCTTATTATATGTCTGGGTGTAGCTCTGTCTTGGTTGTAGGTGGCTGGAGTTCTGTATGCCTCACACAACCGAATGTCATTTTCTTTTCCTATGCTTGGGAAGTTTTCCTTAATTATTTCCATGAATAGCCTTTGTAATTCACCTGTATGTATTCCTTCTTCTTTGTTCATGTTTCTTATTCTTAAATTGTAGATTCTTTTGTCATCTTCTAGCCTTTGTATTGTTACTGCCTGTTTCCTTGTTATTTTAAAGTGATCTTTCCTTTCATGATCACACATTGCAAACTTGTCTTCAAGTTTTGATAGTCTATCCTTAGTTTCTTTTAAGGGATTTTGCCAGCTTTCAATGGAGTTTTTAACTTCCTGGTAGTATCCTTGAATCTGCTTCACATATTCTATATTTTCTTTATGTTCTTTATCGAATGTTTCTCACCTTTTTTTGTATTCCTCCCTTCTTCTGTCTGTATCTTCCTGAGAAATGCTTCTTGAGAGCATTTCTTTTATTATTCTACTCATATCCTGCTTTATGTGATTTAATATTTCAGTTTTGAGCTTGTCTACAAGATCCTGGATATCTCTTAATGTCCACTGAAGCCATGTGTGTTGTTGCGTGTTTGACACCCTCAGTCTCCCTTGTTTTTCCTTCTTCTGGATCAGGGCTTTCAGGGTTCTGTACTGGGGGCCTCCTCCTGCCTCTCTCTCCTGTCATGGCCCTGGCTTCCTCCACACAGGTTACAGTGCAGGTCCCAGCCCCTTTCCCTGTTGGCCATGTTTCCTCAGAAGCATGCTGTCAAGGGAACTGTGCCCTTTCCCGCCCGCTCTTGTGACTGAGGTGTAAGCAGGCTGTATATGCCTGCCCCTCCCCACTGGGCCATCCAAAGTTCAGGGGCAATCACCCAGTTAGTGTGTGCTAGGAGCAGAGAATCAATTTGGGATGTCTCATTGGGTCCTGACCAGGGGCGCAGCCCAGTCCAAGCAAATAGCATGAATCTGCTCTGGGAGGGAGCAACCAACTGAAGTCACTGTCACTCCCAGTTCAGGCTCCTCCTGCCCAATTTCCAACATGTTGCCTACCTGGTTGCGCCCTTCCTGCAAGGGGGTCCCATTCCCAGCACTGACTGCGGATCAATGAAGGTTCCTTCACCAGCTCCGCTCTCTGCTCTTCGTTGGGCTCACCAACCCCTGACTTCAGCACTGCCGTTCTTCCTGTGAGTGGCGGTGGGAACGAATTTGGCATTGAGTCAAGCTGGTGCAAACTTGGCGGATCATCGTGAAAATGCTGTGTCCCTTTAGTTTTTAGCTGTTTCATTTGTAGTCTTGAAGTATTTGACGAGCTTTTCTAAGTTTTAATTTCTCCCTGTGTCAAGAGGATCCATCTCCATCTGTCTGGGTCTCTCCAGGGAGTTTTATTCTGGCATATGAATTGTTTCTCCTTGGAGGCTTTGTATTCTGTTGCTCACTGATCGGCCATCTTGTCTTCCTTTTGCCCCTTATACTTTTATGTTGCAGAGATTGCTTCTATTCTTAAACTTCATTAAGCAAACTTCCATCATTTTATAACATCTATTCTAAAATTTTCTCACCTCTCTCACTTTTCATAGAATGTAAAAGAGTAAGACCATTGTTCTAGATCAATTTTTGGCTTAGACTAATGATTTTAGGCTTTCCCAACCACTGAAACACTCTCCATATCAACAATAACACTATTTTACTTTTTCACCATTTATATGTTCACTGGAACAGCTCTTTTAATTTCCTGAATAACTTTTTATTTAAATTAATGATTTAGCTAAGTATTTGGTGCCACAGGTTTAACTTTCAGTATATCACAACTTTTGATATGCCACTTATGGTAGATAACCTAATGATCAACTAGTAATACCCAGCTGAACTGAATCAGTGTGGTTCTGGGAATGGAAAGTCCATTTGAGGATTGTTGGCACAGCATAAAAGTAGAACTGGAGGAGATAGTGCACTATTGATTCTCCCAGAGAAGCTTGTCATACTGGTTTTCCTGATATGAACTTGACTTTTCTCATTGTTGGAGGAGCTTAGGTCCTCACTGTTGCTGATGGTGACTGCATTTCTCTTTGGCAGAGTTCTTGTCCTTAGTGTTAGTGTCACTTCCTGACTCCAGTACAGATCTTTTAGTGTGCTGTAACAAATCCTTCATCCCACTGGTGCAGACTTTCTAGCTTCCACCACTGACTGGTGGACATTCCCAATGAAGATCCTTAATACAGGCTTGTATGAGACATTGTTGTGGGCCTCAGACATCCAGGTGGACTCATGGAAGACATTGCCATGTGCTCAAGGTCTTCAGTTGGACTCAAGAAGCCTATTGCCAAGAAATCCAGGACCTCAGGTGGTTTCTTTGGGTCTCTAGTGTATGGAAAAACCTCCTGCACTCTTCTGCATTTGACTATTTAGATGAATACTACAAAATAACCACATAAATTATATATCCAGTATTAAATCTTTTCCCTTGTAAATCCTGACTATAACACCATCATTACTAAACTTAATCATTTTAGCTTGGATTCTAAGTGAGAGATATTCACTTCTCTCCTCATTTTATTTGAACACCCAGAGGCCATTGTGGGGTTATTTATTGGCTCAATTTTAATGTCATATTGTCTCTGGAAATAGGGATGCCTGAGGAAGAGATGCAGAATTATTTTCAGTGGAAAATTCCTAAAAAATATTTATCACTTAAATTCTCATTCTTATGCACACATTGTTTGTGGTGCCCAACAACTATAATAGAAACATTAAAAGTCACCTACCACAGGTCATCATAATAGTTCTAACCATAGTTAAAAGGATTGAAACTGAAGTAGGATCATAAACAATAGAGGAATCCAAGCAGTTAAATTGATAAATTTTGTAATTTTTAGCTGAGCTCAGCTACCACCCATAGATCCCTGTTTCAGAGCCAAAACAGTGTCCCTGAACTTGAGGGTTACCAGGGCATTTAAAGCAGAAAACTGAAAAACTAGACATCCTATTAGAAACAATTTAGATAGAATCTTACATTAATTTTGTTTGAAACCTGTATCCTGCTTTTGTTGAGCAGGTTAATTTTTTCTCTTGTAGGTGCAGCTCTTTCTGCTTTTCTCATGGGATTAGTACTCAGTAATTTTTCACTCTACTGGGTCAAATACAGGGCACGAGTCAAACAAAGGGCATAAGATGGCATTAGTTATGCCAACCTACAACATTCCCCACTGATTTTATTACATGAATCGAATCCTTGACTCTTGATCATCTTTCTTATCTAAATTTTGTAAATCCTCATGTTGGGAATGTATAACCGCTAACTTAATAGATTGGGCTCAGCCTTGGATATGACACATTAAACAATTTATCATACAGGGACAAATAGTTATGGCTAGTAGGAGGAAAATCCAGGGTTCTGCCAGAGCCAAAAATAAGGTGGTCAGCCATGGCTGGTGGAGAACAAATTTTTATATTAGCTCTGTTGATGATATCTCTTATTTTCCCTATCAGATAGGCCCTTTCTGAACAGAATAAGACTGTTCTTAATTCCTGAATGGTTTGTGTAAAAACAACAAGATTCACCAAGGGCTAGGCATAGACCTTGCTGTTTTAGGAATAGGAGATATAGACCTACTATGCTCTGGAGGACCATATTAGCCAAGGAGTTTACAGACTCATTTAGGGAATGAATATTTTGTTCAAGTGTGCCCATTTCAGCCAGAGAGTTCAGAGACTCCTCTAGGTGATGAACATTTTGGTCAAGTGTGCCCAGTTTACTCCTCAAAAGGAGTAATGCCCTGAATGTTGGGAGTACAATTCTTTGCTTAGTATCTGATAAGTTTGGTCTCCCACTATGAAGGTTGTTGTTCCTAGTGCTATAGAACTGGCTATTTATAATCCCAAAAGGATGGGAATTAGGACTGGGGTGCTGTTTCTTCTTGTGAGGTTGGGTAACCCCATATGTTTCCTTCCTCCTTCTCCAGAATACCAGTACACTTGGGGAAGAACGTGAGTTAAGATACAGACTTCAGTGTTAAGTCCAGAGAAGACAACCAGATGAGCACAAGGGGTGAGGCTCTTTGTACAGGGAAACCAAGTTCCCAGTAGGGAGACTAAATGTTGGTTGAGGGGTAGGAGACATTTTGTACATACATAGTTGAATTGCAATTGATTTGAAATGGGAAGTGCTTTAAGGGGAAATTTACAGACTGAATGAAAGTTGAGAGTGCTGAATGTTTCCCAAAGTGAGAGACTTAGGTCCCTGTCCCCACCAGCATGAAGAACAAGAATCAAGGTTTGAGGTGTTTACAATCTGGGTTCAATTATTGTTCCCAATAGCAACCCACGTATAAGCTACAGGGAAAGGAGGATTATACAAATAAACAGGCTTAAGGCCTGTATATTTGAAGCTTGACTTTTAAAGGGTCAGAAGACTTTTTTTAAAGAGAAAAAATACAGAAAAGGGTAGAAATATTACAAAATTTCAAAAAAAGATAAACAGTAAGTAATCACTCATTGATAAATTACATATTGTACTTTTAGAAATAGTTGTTCAAGTTACAACATTAAAGCACACAAAGTAGACACTCAAGCAGTGAGACTGCAAACAGATATGTTCAACAATCCAACAAGAACTTAGAAATATTTTTATCAATCCTACACACTTAAATATACATAGTTGTAACTTTTACACCACTTTCTATTTCCTCTTTTTTACAATAAGAATTACACATTTTTAAAAAATTTTATTTAAAGAGAAGAAAAAAAGCAAAACAGAAAAAAGGGTAGCAACAGTACAGAATTCCAAAAGAAAAAAGGAAAAAAGGAAAAAGAGAAAAAAAAACCACTAAGACATCACTAGTTGATAAATTGCATATTGTCATCTTGGATGTAGTTGTTCAAGTTACAAAGTAAACAGATACATAATAGACATTCAAACAGTGAGACTGCAAACAGTTCTGCTCAAAGATCCAACAAAGATTCAGCAATATGGTCATCTATTTTACACACTCAAGCATACATGCAATTATATCCCTTAAAGCACTTTCTTTTCCTCTCGTTTTTAAAATAGCAATTACACATATTTGTTTTATTACACTTATAGTTTGTATTTACTTTTACACTAGAGACATAATGTGATATTTATAAATAGGATTCTTATTTATTTCACTGATGAGGATAGTCTCAAGTTGTCTCCATTTAACTATGAAGGCCTCAAGACCATCCTTTTTTATAGTTCAGTAATATTCCATTGTATAAAAATGCCACATATTTTTCCTCCACTCTGCAGTAGATGGGCATCTTGTTTGTCTCCAACTTTTAGCTATCACAAATTGTGCTGCTATGAGCATGGGTGCACATGTATCACTGTGATATGAAATTTTCAGTACTTCTGGGAAAATACCCAGGAGGGGAATAGCCAGATTGAATGGGGCTTCCAATCCTAGTCTTCTGAGAATCTTCTGTATGGATTTCCATGATGGTTGGACCAGTCTACATTCCCAAGAGTGGAGCAGTGTTCCATTTTCCCTACAGCCCCACCAACATTTGTTATCAGTTGATTTCTTGATGGCAGGTATTCTCTCCTGAGTGAGTAGAAATCTCAATGTTATTTTAATTTGCATTTCTTAAATGACCAGTGATGGTGAACATTTATTCATGTATTTGTTTGCCATTTGTATATCTTTCTCTGCAAACTGTGTGTTCATCTCAGATACCCATTTTTGGAGAGGGTCTTTGAATTTGGGGAGCTTGATGTTTTTCAATTCTTTATATATTCTGGAAACAAGTCCTTTGTCTGAGGGGTTGCTGACTAAAATTCTTTCCAACTCTATGGGTTTTCTTTTTACTTTGTTGGTGATTTCCTTTGAAGTGCAGAAACTTTTCAATAATATGAGACCCCAGCTGTTGATTCTTTGAACTGTTTCCCTTGCAGGTTGTATTTTGTTCATAAATTCTTTGCCTACCCCTATATCTCCAAGACTTCTACCTACTTTGTCTTCCAGTAGATTTAGTGTTTCTGTTTTAATATTGAGGTCTTTGATCCATTTAGACTTTAGTTTTTTGCATGGTAATAGGCTTGGATCTAGTTTCAGTCTTTGGCATGTGAGGAGCTAATATTTCCAACACCATTTTCAAAGAAGTTTTCCTTCTTCCAGTGGACATATTTAGCCCCTTTGTCAAATATCAGGTGGCTGAGTGTCTTTGTAGTTGTGCTTGTATCTTCTAGTCTGTTCCATTGATCCTCAGTCAATATTTTTGCTAGTACCATGCTGATTTTATCACTGTGGCTTTGTAGTATAGATTCAAGTCAGGAATTGAGATGCCTCCTGTCTTGCCTTTGTTGCACAGAATCACCTTTGCTATTCTAGATTTCTTCTGTTTCCAAATGAATTTTAAGGTTGTTTTCTCTAGATCTCTGAAGTATGCCAATGCTGTTTTGATTGGGATTGTGTAAAATCTGAATAATAGTTTGGGAAGTATGGCCATTTTCACAATGTTGGTTCTTCCTAGCCAAGAGCAAGGAATATCCTTCCATTTTCTAATATCCTCTTCAATCTCCTTTTTCAGTGTAGTATAATTTTCAGCATATAGATCTTTTACATTTTTAGTTAGGTAGATTCCTAAGTATTTCTGTTTTTTAGATGTAATTGTAAAGGGCAATATTTCCATAATTTCTCTCTTGGTGAGTTTTTTGTTTGTGTGTAGGAATGCTATTGATTTTTGGGCATTGACTTTGTATCCAGCTACACTACTGAACTTGTTTATTACCTCTAGTAGTCTTTTAATGGAGTTTTTTGGGTCTTCTATATACAGTATCACGTCATCTGCAAATAGTGATAATTTAATTTCTTCCTTTGCTATCTTTACTCCATTTATTTCTCTCTCTTGTCTGATTGCCCTGGCTAGTGTTTCCACAACTATGTTGAAAAGGAGTGGTGATAGTGGACATCCTTGTCTTGTTCCTGATTTTAAAGTGAAAGCTTTCAGTTTTTGTCCATTTAGTATAATGTTGGCTGTTGGTTTGTCATAGATGGCCTTTATAAGACTGAGGTAGACACCGTGTATTCTGAGTTTCTGAAGTGTTTTTATCATGAACATATGTTGGGCTTTGTCAAAAGCTTTTTCTGCATGTATTGAGATGACCATGTGGTTTTTGTTTTTGGCTCTGTTGATGTGGTGTATTACATTTATTGATTTTTATATGTTAAACCATCCCTGCATTCCTGGAATGAACCCAATTGGTCATGATTTATAATCTTGATGATTTGCTGCATTGTATTTGCCAGTATTTTATTGAGAATCTTTGCATCAATGTTCATTGAGTTGGCCTATAGTTCTCCTTTTTGGTTGGGTCTTTCTCTGGTTTTGGGATCAGAGTAATACTTGCCTCCAGGAATGATTTAGGGAGGATTGCTTTCTTCTCAATTTCATTGAAGGGTTTAGAGATCATTGACATCAAATCTTCTCTAAATTTCTTCTAGAACTCAGCTGTGAAGCCAACAGGACCTGGGCTTTTCTTTGTTGGTAAGCTTTTAGTTATGTTTTCAATTTCAGTAGCTGATATTGGATTGTTCACAATTGCTATATCTTGTTAGTTGAGCTTTGGTAGTTCATATGTTTCTAGAAATAAGTTCATTTCCTCTGTGTTTTCTACTCTATTTGAGTAGAGATTTTTGAAGTAGGTATTCATGATATTTTGCATTTCCGTGGGATCTGTGATAATTTCTTCATTTTCAGTTCTTATTGTGTGAATTTGGGTTTTTTCTTTTTCTTTATAATGTTAACTTGGAGTTTGTCAATTTTTTTATTCTCTCAAAAAACCAGCTTTTAGATTCATTAATTCTATGTATTTTTTTTAGTTTCAATTGCATTTATTTCTGCTCTAATATTTACAATTTCCTGTCTTCTATGAGGTTTGGGTTTAGCTTGCTCTTCTTGAAGCTTGAGATGGAGCATTAGGTTGTTTATTTGTTCTCATTCTGTTGTGTTGATATGACAGCTTATTGCTATATATTTCCCTCTTAAGACTGCTTTCATTGCATTCCACAGATCACAGTATGTTGTTTCTGTATTGCCACTGAATAGTAGGTGTTGCTTTATTTCTTGTTTAATTTCATCTTTAGCCCACTGGTGGTTCAAAAGTTGTTATTTAATTTTCATGTATTTATGCAAGTTTTGCAATTTCTTTTGTCATTAATTGCTAATTTCAGTGGGCTGTGATCAGATATTATGCATGGAATGATTTCAATACCTTTGCATTTACTTAAGAATGTTTTATGAGATAACATATGTTCTATTTTGGAGAATGTCCCATGTGCTGCTGAGAAGAATGTTTATTCTGATTTCCTTTTGTGGAACACTCTGTAAACATCTACTGAGTCCGATTGCTCACAGGTATGATTCAGTTCTCTTATTTCCTTGCTGACTTTTTGTCTAATTGATCAATCTCTTTGTGACAATGGGCTGTTAAGATCCCATGTTGTAACTGTGTGCTTGTGTATTTGGTATTTCATGTCCATTAGTAACTGTCATATATAGTTGGTTTCTCCTGTATTTGGTGTATATATATTTATAATTGTTAGTTCTTCCTCTTGAATTTTTCCACTAACGAGTATGTAGTGAGCTTCTCTATCTCTTTTAATCATTTTAGTTTTGAAGTTCATGTTGTCTGAAAATAGAATACCTACCCCTGCTTTTTTCTGGGTTTCTGTTGAATGGAATACTGTTTTCCATCCTTTGACTTTTAATCTACGAGTTTCCTTTTGGGTTGGATGTGTTTCTGGTATACAGCATATTGTGGTATTATGTTTCTTGGTCTATTCTGTCAATCTGTTTTTATAGGTAATTTGAGACCATTTATGTTTATGAATATCACTGGTATGTACTGGTTCGATTTTGCCATGTTATGTTCCAGTTGTTTCTTTCTGCTTTTCCCCTTATTTAATTGCTTATCCTTTCTTTATGTTGTTGTTTTTGGGTTTTGTGGTCATTTTTATCTCTGTTTAGTATGTCTTTCAGTAATCTTTGTAGGGTTGGTTTGGTGGACATGAATTTCTTCCGTTGTTCTTTGTCATGGAAGTATCTTGTTTCTCCATTAAATTTAAATGAAATTTTTTCTGGGTACATCATTCTGGGTTGAAGTTTGTTTTCTTTCAGGGCCTGAAATACCTCACCCCAAGCTATTTTTGACTTGAGGGTTTGTGCTGAAAGCTCTGTTGTGATTCTAATGGGCTTTCCTTGATAGGTGAGTTGTATCTTTTCTCTAACAGTTTTTAGAATTCTCTTTTATGCTGTATGTCTGAGATGTTAATTATTATGCATCTGGGTGTGGAATTATA
Source organism: Hydrochoerus hydrochaeris (assembly GCA_004027455.1). NCBI lineage: Eukaryota > Metazoa > Chordata > Mammalia > Rodentia > Hydrochaeridae > Hydrochoerus > Hydrochoerus hydrochaeris. Next base: position 91,524 of record PVLA01000597.1, read on the forward strand.
TTCATGTTGACTGTTTGGTGTTCTATATGCCTCACTTATCTGCACATAAGATTCTTTCCCCATGTATGGGAAATTTTCTGCTATTATTTCTTTAAATACTTTATGTATGTCATTTACATGGACTCCTGTATCTTTGCTAATGCCCATTAATCTTATATTGTTACCCTTGGCATCATCATGAAGCTTCTTGATTGTCATTTCATGTTGCTTTGCTATTTTCAAAAGTTCTATCCTTTCCTCATCACTAATTGCAATCCTGTTCTCAATGTCCAAAATTTTATCCTCAGCTTTCTTTAGGTGGTTTTGCACACTTTCAATAGAATTTTGTGTTTCTTGGATGTCTCTTTGAGTTTGTTTCATGAATTCTGCTTGTTTTCTATACTGTTCATTGAAAGTTTCGATCAGTTTCCTGTGTTCCTGTACTTTTTCCTCTATTTCTTCTTTAGCTGCTTTCAACAACTCCTTTTCTCAGGTTGTTATTTCTATCTTTACATGGGAGAGTACTTCTGTTTTGATTTTCTCTATAGCCTGATGGAGTTGTTCTTTTTATTTCACTCACTATCTTTTCAGAGATTCCCAGCATGTTACTTTTGGGGTCCTTTTTTTCAGTGTCTCCTGTACTTGCTTCTGGTAGACTAGATGTTTGAGACTGCATTTTGCTTTTTCATTTTGCATTTTCACTCTGCCTGATGTTTCCTACATGTAGGAGAGGATCACACACACTCTTTTGAGACTCACCAAGGTTTTACAGTTAGTTGGAGGAGACTTTACTACTGGCCCTATTTATCCACTGTACACCTGTATTTTAGTGGTATACTCACCACACCAACACAATTAATCTTCTGTAATCCAAGGTTTGACACCTAATAGCAAAGTTGCAAGTTTTTTCACACTGACTGGAGCCTACTGAGGTCTTCTGATGTTCCAGGTGGAAGGGCGGGCCCAGCAGAATCAATCCTGGGCACCTTAGGCCTGTGGCGGTCTTCTGCAATATTCCCAGTGGCAGGTCGGGCCCAAGGGGGAAGTCCCAGGCAGCTTACGCTTGAGGCGGTCTTCTGAGATGTTCCTGGTGGCAGGGTGGGCCCATAGCCAGAAGACCGTTTGATAGCCCACTTAGCTGGAGTGTCTGGTCCTGTGGGCTTGAAGTGGGAGTGAATAATCCAATGGCTCTTTCTTGTGACCTTGATGGCTGTGGGATAGGGTCCTTCCCAGTGGGTGCTTAAGGATGTGGGCTGTTTCCTGTTGTTGTAGATTTGATCACCAGGTCAGCCTGCTAGGAGGTCATCAGGCCTTTCATGAACAATGTGTTAGCCGTAGAACAAGTAGTGGATTGTGTGCAGGTGGGGCTGAAGAGCCTGTAAGGATTTAACAAGTTCCCCAATAGTGACAGCAGCCAACTTATCATATTGCGTATGGAGGATTAAAGGGGGTGGTTGACCATACATGGCCTCAAAAGGAGTAATGCCCTGGAGGTCAGGGGTGCATCACACACTCAGAAGAGCTAAATGAAGGAGGCTTACCCAGTATTTGCCAGTCTCAAGAGCCAGTTTTGAAATAGTTTCTTCTATGGTTCTGTTCATTTTTTCTACTTGGCCTGAACTTTAAGCCTAGTAGGCACAACGTAATTTCTAATTGATTTCTAAAGCTTCAGTTAAATTTTGAGTGATCTGAACTATAAAAGCTGGGCCATTGTTGGACCCCAGGGAGGTGGGCAAACCAAATCAAGGAACTATCTCATAGAGGAGTTTCTCCATTACTATGAGTGCTGATTCAGTTTGAATGGAGGATCCTTCTGCCCACGAGAATGTAGATGAATGTGAATGTGTCTACAAGAACTAAGAGATATTAAAAATTACTAAATGTGACATAGAGAGACAATGGGAGTACATGCTGTGGGAAAAATGATATAAATTTACATGCTTGATGTGAGGTTGCAATAAACTTTGTATTTTTAAAGTGAAATATCTGCAATAAACTGAACACAATAAAATGAGATATGCTTGTAGTAAATTCTCTGGTCAGACTGTGGAGTTTTGCCACTTAGAGAAGATGATCTAAATTGAAGTTTTGAAGAGACCAGACAACACCCTAGCATTTGATGACACCCTTAAATTCAGTTGAATCAAAGAAGTTGATGGTGCTGGTGTGAGTACTTTCACCTTATGACATTAATTTTCCCTAGAAAATGATATTCCTTATGTACATGGTCATAGGATTAGTTCACAATGTAATTGAATATTACAATTTTTTATTATCAAAATAAATTGAACCAGAGTAACTGAGACTCAGCCCAACCTTTCAGAGTATATTTCTTGAGAATTGGGATAGAGAAAAATATTTATTATAGCAAAGTTACTATATGTGTATCAAGTATAAATCTTAACTTTGTAAGTGGTCATGAAAGAAATGCAATCTCAATTATTTTAGTTCAATCAAATCTAACTTCAAATCTTCACTCTGTTCAGAAATTTTCTCAATCTGTGGAAAATTAATTTTAAGTGATTTTTGTGGATACTTTCCCACCATGTCACAAAGATTCTGAGATGCTTGTTTTGTCCTTGAATATTGGAGGTTACCAGTGATAACCTCATCATTGAGGACTTCCAAATGCTTTCAAATGGCTATGTGTCAGTCTTCTTTTTAATTTTTAATTTTTTTATTTTAAAAAGGATAAAACAAAACATAATAAAACAGAACAAAGAAGATCAGCAGAAAACAAAGTAAGTGGCACAGATTTCAAAGTAAGAGAAAATGTTTTACTAAAAAAAAAATGATGCCTAGATATTCTCAGGTTTTTTTCTAACTCCTGTGAGTGAGAAAAACACAACCAAAGAAAGGATCTTGACTACATTTTTGGACTGAGGTAAAATAAATTATATGAAGAAGGAAAATTCCAGAAATTAATGACAATAAATTACATATTTATAAATTTGTGAGCTTTTTAGTGGACATTTTATGGATATGTTTATGATAGTCTTTCTCAGTTTCTGTTTTCCCTGCTTTTTTGTTACTACTATATTCTAGATTACACATCTGAGCCTAAAGGCCATGGAGATGGCTTTCATTCAGTATGGCGGCCATTTCAATTTCAACTTGTATAGGTTACAGTTTCCCAAATTTCAGCCACACAACAGTCAACAGAGGGCAGGAACAACATGAGGAATGGAAAAGAATACATCAAAAAATATGTTAAAACTATGTAACTGGCAAGGGGTTGATACCTAGAATACTTAAGTGGCTCCAAAAATTTAATAACAAAAATTTCAATTAAAAATAGGCAATAATGCTGATCAGCCATTTTATACAGCCAGTATGTGCAATAAAATGATCAGTTTTACAATCCTGGAAATGCAAACCAAAATTGCAGTATGATATGAACCAAGAAGAATGCTTACTGTAAAAAAGAAGAAAGATAACAACTGTCAGAAAAAATGTGGAGCAAAAAACAATTTGTGGGAATGTAAGTCTGTATAGCCTTCTTAGTCAGAACAAAGTGTCTAGATTCTACAATAATTTGGGAAAAAAATCGCATGGAATTTGCCCAGAAACCATGAGGGAACTGAGAAGAGGAAAAGAAAATAAGATTAAATGATATAGAAGAAAAATATCACAACACACAGTGCCATCAACATTGGTTAGCTGGCCACTGGCAGGGAGGCTAAGTGAAACTAAAAACTTTGTTGATTATGGAGAAAAAGGAAGCTGCATTGGGACTGAAAGAATCACCCACAGTTGGAAATAGCAAGGAAAACAAGGGACACTGCTTCCAGAGAGTCTTCCACAATCAACAGTTGGTGAGTAACTATGGTACAGCACCTGGAGGTAAAACTGTGTAGTAAAAGCTAGCAGAGACACCATTTTAGGGAAAGGCTAAGTATATGAACCTGGGTCTAAGAGAAGCACCTTGGATATTTCACATGCAAAGTTCCCAGAGTGCACAGGGCAAAGACATAGATGAAGGAGACAGCCAAATGTTGGAAAGCAGACTGGGTGAAATACTGCTGAGAAGCATGCACTTGTGACTACAAACCTAACACCTATGTTCAGAGGCTAGGTTCAAGCTGAATTTCACAGGATTGGTAGCTCAAATTTGTGCCATTTTCTCACAATAAACGTATCTCTATACCCATCACCAATCTGGGGTAGACTACACCTTACATTTCCAATGTGAAGAGAGATATTTCCAGGCTGGAATTCTTCTTCATAACACTAAGTTGAGGAAGAATGCCACTTGTCCAGAAGAAAAGAAAAAAATTATTTTAATAATTCTGATTGTATTATTTTTAATTTTGTATTTTGATTTTACATTTTCCTTTGCTTTCTTATTTCTGTACATTTCCCATCACGAGCTTTAAAATCTTTTTTATTTTATTTATTTATTTTTGTTTGTTATTTTAAAAGAAAAAAAGTCAGAAAAGAAAAACAAAAAGGAAAATATATAAAGAACAACAAATCAAAAACAATAACAATATCAGTTTTCAAAATAGAATGAAAGCAATTTAACAATGGTTGTTATGTTGCATATTGTTCTTTTTCTTTCAAAGTAAGAAAATAAAATTAAAGAAAATAGAAAACAAAAAAAGGTAGAACAATACTGAATTTAAAAAAATTAACATCATAAAATTGTTAGTTGAGACATTGCATATTGTTGTCTTAAAAATATTGTTGCCTAAGTCACAAAATCAAAGCATAAAAAGTGGCTATACACTCAAACAATGACAGTGAAAATCCTTCTGTTCAATTATTGAACAGAAATTCAGTAATATGGTCATCTATCTTATACACTATACATACCGTTATAACTTTTAGAGCACTTTCTTCCCATTACTTTTACAATATCTATTATAATTTTTGGATCTCATTATTCTGTCACGTTTTATTTTTTATACTAGAGAAACAATGTGATATTTACTAATGTGAGTCTTGTTTATTTCACTAAAGAGTATATTCTCGTTGCCTCCATTTACCTATAAAGGCCTCAAAACCATCATTTTTATAGCTGAGTAGTAGTCCATTGTATAAAAATACCACATTGTTTTTCATTCATTCTGTGGTTTATGGGCATTTTGTTTGTTTCCAAGATTTAGCAGTCACAAATTGTGCTGCTATGAACATGGGTACACATATATCACTGTGACACTACCTTTTCAATTTTTCTGGGAAAATACCCATGAAGGGAATAGCTAGATTGAATGGAACCTGCAATCCTAATTTGTTGAGGAATCTCCACCCTGATTTCCAGTGGTTGCACCAGTCTGCACTCCCACCAACAGTGGAGAAATGTTCGTTTTTCACTACATCCTCACCAACATTTTTTATCAGGTGTTTTCTTGATGGCAGCCATTCTTTCTGGGATGAGATGAAATCTCAATGTTGTTTCAATTTGATTTTCTTGAATGGCCAATGATGGTGATTGTTTCTTTATGTATTTATTTGCCATCTGTATATATTCATCTGAGAAATGTGTGTTCATCTCCAATGCCCATTTTTGGAAAGGGTCTTTAAATTTGGAGGTTTGATGGTTTTTAGTTCTTTATATGTTCTGGATATAAGCCATTTGTCTGAGAGATTGTTGGCTAAAATTCGTTGCCTTTCTGTGGGGTTTCTTTGCACTTTGTTGGTGATTTCTTTTGAAGTGCAAAAACTTTTAACTAATATGAGATCCCAGTTATTGATTCTTTGATGTATTTACCATGTGGTTTGCATTTTATCCATGAATTCTCTTCCTATCCCTATGTCTCCAAGATTTCTGCCTACCTTGTCCTCAAGTAGATTTAGTGCTTCTGTTTTAATGTTTAGACCCTTGATCCATTTTGAATTTATTTTAGCATATGGTGATAGACATGGGTCTATTTTCAGTTTTTGGCATGTGAATAGTCAATTTCTCCAACATCATTTATTAAAGAGGCTATCTTTTTTCCAGTGAACATGTTTAGGCCCTTAGTCAAATATAAGGGGACTGAGTGTCTTTGTAGTAGTGTTTGTATCTTCTAATCTGTTCCACTGATCCTCAGATCTATTTCTTTGCAGTACCATGCTGATTTTATTCCTGTATCTTTGTAATATAGTTTCAAGTCAGAAATTGAGATGCCTCCTGTATTGCCTTTGTTGTCCAGAATTGTTTTTGCTATTCTAGATTTCTTCTGTTTCCAAATGAATTGTTGCAATATTTTCTCTAGATCTGTAAGATATGTTAATGGTATATTGATTGGATTAAATCTGTATAACAGTTTTGGGACTATGGCCATTTTCACAATGTGCTGTTCCTAACCAAGAGCAAGGAATATCTTTACATTTTGTAATATCCTCTTTTATCTCCTTTTTCAGAGTAGTATAATTTTCAACATATAGACCTCTTACATTCTTGGTTAGGTTGATTCCTAAGTATTTGATATTTTTAGATGCTATTGTGAAAGGTGATATTTCCATAATCTCTCTCTCAGTGAGATTTTTGCTTTTGTACAGAAATGCTATTGATTTTTGAGTGCTCACTTTGTATCCAGCTACACTGCTGAATTTTTTTATTACCTCTAGTAGTCTTTTAATGAAGTTTTTGGGGTCTTCAATATACAGCATCATGCTGTCTGCAAACAATGATAATTTAACTTCTTCTTTTCCTATTTTTATTCCTTTTATTTCTTGCTCTTGCCTGATTGCTCTGGCTAATATTTCTAGAACTATATTAATAGGAGTGGTGATATTGGACATCCTTGTCTTGTTCCTAATTTTATAGTGAAGGCTTTCAGTTTTTGTCCATTTAGCATAATGCTAGCCGTTGGTTTGTGATAAACAGCATTTATGAGATTGAGGAACATATTATCTATTCCGAGTTTCTGTCAGGTTTTTATCATGAGCAGGTGTTGGACTTTATCAAAGTCTTTTTCTGCATCTATTGAGATGATCATGTGATTTTTATTTTTGGCTCTGTTGATGTAGTGTATTACATTTATTGATTCGCGTATGTTGAACCATCCCTTCATTCCTGAAATAAATCCCAGTTCATCATGATTTATAATCTTGATGATTTGCTGCATTCTATTTGCCAGTATTTTATTGACAATCTTGGCAACAGTGTTCATTAGTGAGATTGTTATATAGTCCTCTTTTTTTGATTGGGTCTTTCTCTGTTTTTGGTATCAGAGTGATACTTGCCTCCAAGAATGAGTTAGGGAAGATTGCTTTCTTCTCAATTTCATTGAACAGTTTAAGGGGAATTCTTTTTAAATTTTCTCTAAATTCTTATAGAATTCAGCCATGAATCCATCAGGACCTGGGCTTTTCTTTTTTGGTAAGTTTTTAATCGTGTTTTTTATTTCAGTAGCTGATATTGGGTTATTCAAAATTGTTATATCTTCTTAATTGAGCTTTGGTAGTTCATATACTGCTAGAAATCTTTCCATTTCCTCTGTGTTTTCCACCCTATGTGAGGAGAGTTTTTCAAAGTAGGTGTTCCTGATCTTTTGAATTTCCATGGGATCTGTAGTAATTTCCCTCCTTTCAGCCCTTATTGCATGGTTTTGCATTTTTTCATTTTTCTTGATAAGGTTGGCTAGAGGTTTGTCAGGTTTTTATTCTCTCAAAAAACCAGCTATTTGATTCATTAATTCTTTGTATTATTTTTCTGGTTTTAATTGCATTAATTTCTACTCTAATCTTTACAATTTCCTCTTTTCTTTGAGCTTTGTGTTTGACTTGCTCTTCCTTTTCTGCAAGCTTGAGATGTAGCATTAGGTTATTTATTTTTGCTCATTCCATTTGGTTGATGTGACTATTTATTACTATATATTTCCCTCTTAGGCCTGCTTTCATTGCATCCCATAGGTTACAGTATGTTGAGAGTGCATTTTCATAGTATTGTAGTTTTTTTAAAATTTCTTTTAATTTGTTCAAATTGTTGTTTATTAATTTCCATGTATTTATGAAGGTTTTGCAATTTCTTTTGCCACTAATTTCCAATTTCATTGCACTATGGTCAGATATTATGCATGGGATAATTTCCCTCCCTTTGCATTTACTTAAGAATGTTTTATGAGTTAATAATATATGGTCTATTTTGGAGAATGTCCTATATGCAGCTGAGAAGAATATATATTCTGATGTGGTTGGCTGGAACACTCTGTAAACACTCTCTAAGTCTATTCACTTACAGGTATGATTGATTTATGTTATTTCTTTGTTGACTCTTTGTCTAGTTGATCTATTTCTTTGTAACAGTGGGGTGTTAAGGTCTCCTATTACAATTGTGTTTTTGTGTATTTTGCTTTTCATGTCCACTTGTATTTCTTCTATATAGGTGGGTGCTCCTGGATTTGGTGAATATATATTTATAATTGCTACTTCTTCCTCTTTTAGTTTTCCACCTACAAGTATGTAGTGGTGTTTTTATCTCTTTTAATCCTTTTAGATTTGAAGTTGACTTTGTCTGCAAACAGAATAGCTACCCCTGCTTTTTTTGGGTTACTGTTGCATGGCATACTGTTTTTCATCCATTGACTTTTAGTCTATGAGTTTCTTTTTGAGTGAGATGTGCTTCTTGTATACAGTATATTGTGGGGTCCTGTTTCTTGATCCATTTCATCAACCTGTTTCTTTTGAGAAGTGAATTGAGCTCATTTACATTTATGGATATCACTGATATGTACTGGTTTGACTTTGCCATATTGTGTTCCTGTTGGTGGTTTTCCACTTTCCTTCCTTGTTTTATTTCTTGTATAGTCTGATGGTTTCTTTCTGTTGTTGTTCTGGATATTTGGTCATTTTTATCTCTTTCTAGCTTGTCTTTCAATATTGTTTCTAGGGTTGGTTTGATAGATATGAATTTCTTTAGTTGTTCTTTGTCCTAGAAATATCTTGTTTCTCCATTAAATATGAAAGACAGTTTTGCTTGGGACATCACTCTGGGTTGAAAGTTGTTTTCTTTTATGGCTTGCAATACTTCATTCCAAGCTCATCTTAACCTGAAGGTTTGCACTGAGAAGTCTGCTGTGATTCTAATAGGCTTTCCTTGATAGGTGAGTTGTGTCTTTTCTCTAACAGCTTTTAGTGTTCTGTTTTTATGCTGTATGTCTGAGACCTTAATTATTATATGTCTGGGTGTAGACTTAGGTTTGTTATGACTGCTTGGCATTCTATATGCCTCATTTATTTGTATATTAGCTTTTTTCCCCATGTTTGGGAAATTTTCTGCCACTGCTTATGTGAACAGCTTAGTTATGTCCTTTGCACTGTCTCTTGACTCCCCACTGATGACTATTAATCTTACATTGTTTCTCCTGGCATCATCGTGAAGCTGCTGGATTGTCATTTCATGCTGCTTTGTTGTTTTTACAAGTTCTATCCTTTCATGATCACTATCTGAAATCCTGTCCTCAAGGTCTGAAATTATATCCTCAGCTTCATTTAAACAGATTTACCAGCTTTCAAAACAATTTTTTGGTTCTTGGATATCTCTTTGAAATTGTTTCATGGATTCTACTTCTTTTCTACATTGTTCATTAAAGTTTCAATCAATTTCCTATACTCCTGTATTTTTTATCCATTTCTTCCCTAGATATGCTGAACAAATCCTTTACTAAGGCTGTTATTTCTGTCTTTATGTGAAACATTACTTGTAATTTGATTTGCCACTATAGCTTCATGGATTTGTTTCTTTTCTTCATTTTCTATATTTTCAGAGATTTCTGGTTTATGAATTTTAAAGTCCTCTGTTTTGCTGCCACCTGTTTTTATACCTGATGGACTAGATGTTTGAGATTTTATTTTCATTTTTCATTTTGTCATTTTCACCTTCTGGGCCAATATCTGGTTATTTAATCCCAATAGTCATGACTGTTGGCAGTGTATCTCCTTGAGTCCTACTGTGTGGTTGATGTCCATCTGATTGTTGAGTACATATTGACAGGAACATGCCCTGGTCTTCTGTCTGTGCAATGGGCCACCAAGTCTCCTATCAATCCAGCACAGCCAGTCCACTGCAGTTCAAGGTTCTGGAAGAGTGGGAGCCAAACATTCACAGCAGTGCTTAGTCTAAGAGATGGGGAGGGTAGCCAAGGGCAATGGGCTGAACCAGGGTGAGTGTGGCAGTCATGAGGGTCAGCACACTGGAGGAGCATGCCAGGTCACAGGTGTGGCTCAGTTGCGGGAACCAGGGTGGAGCGCGGTGGTCACCCTCCACACCCACATATAGGGGGTATGCAGGATTGCAGGTGTGGCTCAGCAGCTGAGCAGAGGTGGAGCTCAATGGTCATCCTCTGTGTGGCAGGAGTGGGAGGGTGCTGAGTCAATCAGGCTCAGCCCAAGCAGTCTGATCTGGGGTAGAGCTTGGTGCTCACTGTCGGGACCAGTGGCAGTGGGAGGGCACTGAGGCATGCAGGTTCAACCCAGTGGCCTGAGACTGAGTTGAGCTCAGTTGTTACCCTCTGGGCTGGTAATGATGGGAAGGCACCGAGGCACATAGGCTCAGCCCAGCGGCCCAAACTGGGGTGGAGTGCAGTGGTTGTCCTCTGTGTGGCAGCTGTGGGAGGGCCCCAGTGGCCTGATCTGTGGTGGAGTGTGGTGGTCTTACTCTATATGGAGGTGGTAGGAAAGCACCAAGGCACACAGATTCATCCCAGCAGCCCAAGCCAGGGTGGAGTGCATTGGTTGTCCTCTGTGTGGTAGCAGTGGGAGGGTGCTGACACACACAGGCTTGGCTCAGCTGCCCAAGCCAGGTTGGAGCTCCAAATCTTTTTTATTTTAAAGGACAAAACAAAACAGAACAAAACAAATCAGAACAGAACACTGCAAGCAACACAAGACTTCAAAACAGGAAAAAAAAGATGGTCACCATAATGTCTGTTGTTTTCTTCAAAACAGTTCTTCAAAACAGTTGCCCATAACTTCACACATAATAAAATTTAAATAAAACAAAATCTTATAAAATCAGTCAAAACAAAAGAATGAAATAATTATGGGATTTAAAAACAAGACAGTAGAAATTCAACAATAGCTACAACGTCTCTCATTTTGTTTAAACCAGCTGTCCATAGTTTCATACATATTGAAATCAAACAATTGAAAAGAGACTAAAACCAATCAGAACAAAAAAATGAAAGCAGTACAGGACTTTAAAACCAGGTAACAAACTAAACAATGATTACTATAATGTCTTATTTTCTTGAAAATAATCATTCATACTATCATACATAATAAAGTCAAATAAAACACAACAGAATAAAACCAACCAAAACAAATGAATAAAAGCCCTTATAGGACTTCAGAACAAGATGATAGGAAATCAACAATGGTTACCATAATACATCTCATTATCTCCAAGGTAGATTTTCATGCCCTTGCACATAATAAAATAAAACAAAACAGAATAAGATCAATTAAACAAAAGAATGAATACATTTCAAGACTCAAAACAAGATAAGAAACCAACAGTGATTACCATAATACATCCCTTTATGTTCAAAAGAGGTGCATATACCCTGTGACACAGTAAAACTGATCAAAACAAGACAGTACAAACCAAACATATCAAAATTGTTAAAATGATACAAGAGATTAAAACAAGACAATAAAAATTAACAGGGGTTATCATCTTCCCTTCATAGGTGCTTCCTCCCCTATCACTTTCATAATATCTATTTTTGTTTTCATATTCCATTAACTCCTTTTTTATGCTAGGATTCACCCATATGAGTTCAAACCATTTTGCCCATGAACATGATTTCCAGTTGCATACATTTACCTACAAAACCCTCATGATTATTCTACACTTTAGCTGGGTAACTTTCCATTGTACTAAAATATCATATCTATCTTATCAATTCTGGAGTTGATGGGCAAGTTATCTTTTCTTCGTGCTGGTCTCCTGTTGCATGGAACAATTGTATTCTCTCTTTGGTTTTCAGTCTATGAATTTCCTTTTGAGTTAAATGTGTTTCTTGTATACAGTATATTGATGGATCTTGTTTCTTGAACCATTCTCCCTGTGTTTCTTTTATTGCTCAATTGAGGTCATCTACATAAATGGTTACAAACAGCATGCATTGGTTTATCTCTGCATTGCTATTCTTCTGCTGTTGGATCTCCACTTTTCCCCTTCAATCAATTGCTTGTCCTGTTTTGTAATCCTGGAACCTTCTTTATCTCTTTCTAGAATATCCTTAAACACTCTCTGCAGTATTGGTTTGGTGCTGATGAATTCCTTCAGTCATTCTTTTTCATAGAAGTATCTTAGTTTTCCATTGTTTTGGAAAGATAGTTTTACATGGTGCATTGTTTTGGGTTGGAAATTGTTTTCTTTCAGGATTGGAATCACTTCACTCTAAAATCTTCTTGACCTTTATGGACTGTATTGAGAAGTCTGCTGTGATTCTGATGAATTTCCTTTATAGATGATCTATTTCTTTTCTCTAAAAGAGTTTAATATTCTGTTTTTGTGCTGAATTTCTGGTATCTTGATTATTATATGACTGGGTATACAATTACTTTGGTTATAGCTAAGTGAAGTTCTATATGCCTCACTTATCTGTATGCCAGATCCTTTCCCCATGTTTGGGTAGTTTTCTACTATTACTTTTCTAAAAATGCTTTTTATTCCATTTGCCTTGACTCCTTGCTTCTTCCCAGATACCTATGACTCTTAAATTATTTTTCTTTATATAATCTTGCAGCTGTTGAATTGTCATTTCCTGGTTCCTTGTTATTTTTAAGACATATTTCCTTTCACAGTTGCTAGCTGTTATCCTGTCTTCAAGGTCTGAAAGTCTATTTACAGTCTCTTTCAAGAGGTTTTGCCAGGTTTTGATTGAATTTTTAATTTCCTGGATATCTATTTAAATCTGTTTCATGTATTGTAATTCTTTTCTATATTGTTTTTATTCAGTGTTTCCATTATTTTCCTATGTTCCTCTTTTTTATCTACATCTTCTTTATATATGGTGAACAATTCTTTCATCATGTTTGTGATTTCTTGCTTTAGCTGATGCATTGTTTCTGATATGATTACTTTTCCAGTCCCATGAAGTTGTTTCTTTATTTCAGTCACTATCTTCTTGGAGATTTCAGGTGTGTGATTTCCATTATCTTCTATGACTATATCTCCCAGACTTGTTCTGTGTGTGCTGGAGGTTTGATATTGCCTTTTGCTCCTTTGCCTTGGGGTTCTCCTGGGTTCCTCCCAACAAGCTGGTTGTAGAGGTCCCAGGAACTTGAGATGTTGGTTGCCCTTCTGTGGTGTAGAGAAATGGGACAGGCACCTTGGTTTCTCAGTCCCCAGGTTTACAAGAAGGCAGCATGAAATGGAGCAGGCTTCTCCAGATCCATAAAGCTAACTCTGGATTCTTCAATGGCCAGGGGTGACTGGTGGTGGGGCTGCTTCTTCTCTCAGTGTGCATGTCTACACTGGAACTCCAGTGATGGTGGCAGGCACACAGGAGTATGTTTGATTCCCCTGGTGGGCAATGGCTGCACAAATGAAGCAAAAGTTTCCAGTGGTAGCCTGCAGATACATGGGGCTTACCTGACAGCATGTCTCTTCTTGCAATAGCTGCCCATGGGAAGCAAGCCTTCCAATAGTGACACCTGGCAAATGGAGGTGGCTCTATCTGGATTGCTCTGCTCATGCAGGCTGCCCACAAGTAACAAGCCTTATTATAGTGGTGGCCAAAAAATGGAGATGGATCTTGCTTGGTCTCTCCTCCATCACAGATTTATAACAATATTTCACTGTTTTCTTTCATGAGTGTCTCTTTGTGCATGTGCCATTCTCTTTGTCTTGCATATTTTCTCTCAATATAGTTTATAGAGTTTGAGGGAATCTCCCTTGTCCCTTTATATCCCTCATATACTTATACATATACCTTCATCCCTTCATCTGACTTCTTTCTCCTGTGACTTATTCTTTCTCAATTTTTCTTTTATTTCTTCTCCCCATATTCACTTGTCTCACTTAAACTTTTCTCTAATATTTACATCAATAATAGAACCTTTTCACATCCTCATTTACTGATAACATATTTGTAGCCAGTTTTTCCTGTTAGCCCCTTCTGAATGTATAACACACAATTATCATTATTTAGATCTATTACAGTCTTCACATTTTTCTTTCCTATACCACAGAGAAGACTTTTTTAATTATAAAGAGTATAAAAACAAAACAAAACAGAGCAAGCAGATAAAAACAAAACAATGCAAGCAATACAGGATTTCAAAACAAGACAAGTGGAAATCAGCAATGGCTACCACAATGTCTCCTGTTCTCCCAAACATAGTTGTCCATATCTTCACACACAATGAATTCAAACAAAACCAAATAGTATAAAGCTGATCAAAACAAAAGAGTAAAAACATTAAAATCTTTCAAAACCAGAAAATAAGAAAATTAACAATACTTACCATAATGTCTCTTGTTCTCTTCAAAATAGCTGTCCACACCTTCACACATTTGAAATCAAATAACAGAAAATAGACTAAACCTAAACAAAACAAAGAATAAAAGCACTACTGGACTTCAAAAATATATCAGAAAATAAGTAATGACTACTATAATATCTCATTTTCTATAAAAGTAGCTGTACATGCTATCACATGTAATAAAATCAATTATTATAAACACTTTAGGAAATGTTTTAGGCATATATAACCATACACATGTAAATCTATCCATTCTGAATTAGAGGGAAAACAAAACAAAACAAAATACAAGAAAAACAAAAAAGAGAGAAGTAAATAACAATAATAGAGATCCCCCAAAATAACAAAATAGGCTTTCAAAACAAGGTGATAGGAATATAACTAAGTTTGTTATTTTGCATACTTACCTTCAAAAGAGTTACTCAGATTACCAGATATAAATATGCAAAATTGAATTAATCCCATGAATGTCAACTGTTTTGCTCCAAGAACTAATAAAATTAGTAGCTCAATCATCTTAGCTATCTTAAGTGTGTATATACAAATTTATATATTTTTTCTTTTCCCTTCTTCTTTTCTCCTTTTCCCTGTATTTTCCCCTCTCTGAAGTTTCTTATGCTTTCACCATATTTATTCAAGATTTCACATCTTGTTCTTAGAGTTTCTCACACTAGGGAGAAAATATGGTAAAGACACATGTGAGTTTGATTTATTTCACTTATGAGTATGGTCTTAAGTTGCATTCATTTGCCTGTAAAAACCTCAGTGTGATCCTTCTTTATATGAGTATTATGACATTGCATAAAAATTCAACAACTTTTAAAATCTTTTCCTTGGTTCATGGGCATTTGAGTTGTTTCCAAGATTTGGCTATCACAGATTGTGCTGCAATAAACATGGATGCACAGTGGTATTATGTTTTCAATACTTCTGGGTATAGGCCCAGAAAAGAAATAGCAGGGTCAAATAGAGCTTCTTATCCCAGCTTTCTGAGGAAGCTCCAGACTGTTTTTCCACAGTGGTTGCACCAGTCTACACTCCCACCAAGGGTGCAGAATGGTTCCTTTTTTCCCATAGCCTCTCCAGCATTTGTTATTGGTGGTTTTCTTGATCCTATCCATTCTTTCTGGAGTGAGAAGGAATCTCAGTGTTGTTTTACTTTGTATTTCTCTAATGACCAAAGATGCTGAACATTTTTCATATATTTTTTGGCATTTTTATTTCTTCAGCTGAGAAGTGTACATTTATCTCAGATGTCCATTATTGGATTGGGTCTTTCAATTTTGGTGGTCTGATTTTTCCCCTAAATGGTATGTATTGATCTTCTTTGTCCCTTCTAATCATTCTTTGTTTGAAATTCACATTGTCTGCAAACAGGCTACCCCTACTTCTGTTTTTTGGAGCTCCTGTTGCAAGTGCTGTTTTCTTTGTTGCCTTTGTGCTGTTTTGAAGTGCTGTTTTCTTTGTTGCCTTTCTGCCAAGTTTATCTGTCTCTTTGTGTCAATGGCATGCTAAGGGCTCCCATTATAATTCTTTTATTGCTTATTTGATTTTTAATTTCTCTTAATATTTGTTTTATATAGCCATGTTCTTCAATAATTGGTGCATATATATTTAAGATTCTTATATCTTCCTCTTGAAGTTTTCCCCTAACAAGTATGTCGTGATCTTCTTTATCTCTTTTGAACATTCTGGGTTTGAAGTTCACATTATCCACTCACAGAATGGGTACCCTGCTTCTTTTTGGATTCTTGTTGCATGGAGTATTGTTTTCTATCCTTTGACTTTCAGTCTATGAATTTGTTTTTGGATTAGATGGGTTTCTTTTATACAGCATATAATTGGATGTTGTTTCTTGATATATTCTGCCAGTCTGTTTCTTTTAATTGGTGAATTGAAGTCATTTTAATTAATGGGTATAACATATATATTGGCTAATTTTTTATGCTATCTTTCTGCTGTTGATTCTTTAACTTTCATCTCTGTTTAATTGTGTTGTTTAGTGGCTTTTTTATGTTGGTGTTTTTGAAGTCATACTTATTTTTATGTCTATCTAAGATATCTTTCATTATTCTTTGCAAGGCTGCTTTGGTGGTCATCAAATCCTTCAGCTGCTATTTGCCATGGAAGTATCTTATTTCTCCATCAATTTTGAAGGACAGTTTTGCAGGGCACATCAATCTTGGTTGGAACTCATTATCCTTTAGGATTGGAAATGCTTCATTCTGTGCTATTCTTGACCTCATTATTAGTGTTGAGAAGTCTGCTGTGATTCTGATGGGCTTTCCTGAATAGGTTACCTTTCTCTTCTCTTTAACAGCTTTTAATGTTCCTATGTTGAATTTCTGGGATGTTGATTATTACATGTCTGGGTGTAGATTTATTTTGGTTATGGTTAATTGGAGTTCTATATGCTTCACTAATCTGTGTGTCAGTTTCCTTTCCCATGCTTGGGAAATTTATGACTATTCCTTCACCCAATAGTCTTTTATAATATTTATGTCATCATCTTATTTTTCATTGACATCTATCAATGTTATATTGGTATTTTTGCATCATCTTGCAACTGTTGTATTATTATGTTCTCATTCCTTACTACTTTTGAAAGATCTTTCCTTTCTTATTCATTAGCTGCAATCTTGTCTTCAAAGTCTGAAAGTCTATCATCATATTCATTGAAGGGATATTGACAGGTTTTGATTGAATTTTTGATTTTCTGTATAGCTCTTTGAATCTGTTTCATGCATTTCATTTCTTTCTTATACTTACTGTTCTTTTGAGGTTTCTGACATTTTTCAGTTTCTCTGTTTTTATCTCTGTCTTCTTTAGATGTATTTAGCATTTATTTTATTACATTTATCATTTATTTTTTTACTTGGGAGATTATTTTTGACCTGAGTTCCTTTACAGCTTCATGGAGTTTTTTCTTTATTTTGGTTTCTATCATTTCAAAGTTTTAGGTGTATGGTTTACACTTTCTTCTATGTTTCCTTGGCTTGTTTGGGATGGGCAGAAAGTTTGAGATTGCATTTTGCTCTTTCTAAAATACTGTTGGGAGCCTTTAAAGCTTGAAATCAAGGATGGAGCATGACAATTCCAAGAACAAAGAGCACCCAGGGCAAGCCAACTGAAGAAACTGCTTCAGCCCAGAGAGCACCTATCCCCAAGACAATCCGAGTAGTGGCTTGCCAGGACAACAGGGTACTATGTGACAGTAAGTTGCTAAAAGGTATAAATAAATGTTTCTACAGTGAGGAGCCAGTACCTTTCCTCCCATCAGGAGGATAAGGACTCCACCTGACCCCAAATTTGTCTCTTCCTTATTTTTCTCATGCTCTTGCTTTCCTTAACCTCAAGAACCTCAGGAACTACTTGGGTCATGGAAACACTCCTTATCTAACAAAATCCTATTCTTTCAGCTGAAACTCACCTACTTGATTGCAGAATAAACTCAAGTAACAAACTTATATAGTTTGCTTAAAGGAGAGACAAAGACAGGGTGTGTACCTGCATGTATTATCATGTAGAAGTGTTGAAAGTTTGAATCTGTCAGTGCTGTTATAACATGAAGTAACTTTTAAAGAAAGAAATGAACAAAGTCTAAATTGTTAAATTAAATAATACTGGAACTGGACATATAAAGCTGAAAATTATTCCCACAGAGGGAACATCCTAATTAAAATCTCTATAAAAGTTATAAACTGTGTTATTTCTCTACTCCTTAACATGTAGTAATTCTCAGAAATATATAGCTATTAATAAAGAAATAAATGTAGATATACAGATAAGAATGGGGAAGCAAGGAACTATAACATCCCAGAAACCTCTCAAATCTTTCAAGGCAGAGCAAGGTGTAACAATGTGAAAGCAAAACAAGCACCAGCTAAAGAAAAAATACGAAAAGTTCATAGAAGTGATGAAAAAATGTATGAGTCTAAAAAGAAATGAATCAAAATGTCACAGCGATTTTACTTAATATGTCCACAGTGAATTTGGGGAAATAGGAAGAAAATTGGAAGATCTAATCAAAATAGTTCAAAATCTCAATGACAGATTCAACAAAGCTATACTATTGTGGGAAAGATATCAGGCATCAATACCTGAAATTTTTAAAAATTTAGATTTAATATATTGCAAAAATGATCAGAATGAGAACAGAGTGTCTGATATTGATGAGAAAATAGTGAGTTATAATAACGATTTCAAAGAAGTCAAAAAGAGACTAAGGAAACAATACAAGACTGGGCAGCAGCTACTAGGTGGAAAAAAGAAGAGCAATGTAAGGCTCAAAAGAGTGAGAGACAAGCTAGGAAGATAGCACAGATGGAATCAATAACATGCTTATGGAACTCATAGAAGAAAATTTTCCAAATATAAGAAAAAAATTTAAAATACAAATAAGCAAGGCTTATAGAATACTAAATAATTATGATGAAAAGAAACCTGACCAAGGTATATCCTTATTAAATAACTAGCTATACAGCAAAGCACCAGAAGCAAAGCACTAGATGCAGTTAGAGAAAAACCAAAAAAATCACATGTAAATGTAAACAAATTAGAAACATAGCAGACTTCCCAACACAAAATGTAAAGGACAAATGAGCTTTCAGTGAAGTATTTGAAGGTCTAAATGCAAATAAATTCCACATATTCTAAACATACAATGGATTAGAGAAAAAAAACAAAGAAATATAAAAGTTTCAGCAAGTTAATGAAAATGAAGGTACAACTTGTTGAAAATTTTGAGATACTAGGAAAGCATCTCTAGGAGGAAAATTCAGCACATTAAAAGCTCAATTAGGAAAGCAGAGAAAACTCAAGTAGACAACCTTATGAGAAAACTTAAGATACTCAAGAAACAACAAACTAGCCTCATAAAAAAATTAAGAAGGGAAATTATAGAGATGAAAGTGGGAATCAATGAAATTGAGACTATTTAAAAAAAACAGTAAAAACAATCAAAGAGCTGGTTCTTTAAAAGTATGAATAAAATAGCTAAGCACCTAATTAGACATACCAAGAGAAAGTGATAAAAGACTCACATCAATGCAATTTGAAGTGAAAAAACAAAATCACTAGAGACATTGTGTAAATCCAGAAGATATTAACTATGTTGGAAAGATATATTCCAAAAGAGTAGCAAATTTTAAAGAACAGGTTTCTAGAAACACACAAATTATGAAATCAAAGCCAAGAGTTACAAATATGCTCAACAACCCAATAATAAGCAATGGATTTGATAAAGTAATAAAAGTCTAATCATTTTAAAAGCCCATAATGCAATGGAATCTCTGCTGAATTCTACAAAGCCTTTAAGGATGTTGCATTACCAATACATCTCAAGCTCTTTAATGAAATTTAAAGGAATGCAGTGCTCTCAAGTACATTTATGTAAGTGAGTATCACCCTTATCCAAAAACTGAATACTCAGGTAAAAACACCTGTAAGTTAATCTCCTTAATGAACATAGATGCAAAAGTCCTCAACACATTAGAAAATAGAATGAAGCACACTATCAAAAAGATTATACATCTTGATCAAGTATGTTTCATCCCAAAGATGTAAAGATACTTCAATATGTGCAAGTCAATAAATGTAATTTCAGGAGCAGAAGCATGATCAAAAAGCATAAGTTCATATCAATAGATGAAGAAAAATCTTTTGAAAAAATCACACACCCACTGCTGATAAAAACCGTGAGGAAAACTGATATATAATGACCATACCTAAATATAGTAAAATATACTTATGGTAAAACAAAATCCAGCATTATGCCAAATGAGGAAAATCTAAAAGCACTGCCTCCAAAATCAGGTAAAAGACAAAGATGTCTACAATCACTGTTTCTATTCAATGTAGTACTTGAAATATTATCCAGAGAAAATTAAGCAAGATAAAGAAATGAAATGGATACACATAGTAAACAACTCATTACTTGCAGATGACATGATGCTCTACATAGAAAACTGGTAGAACTCCACCAAAACTTCTTATAATTAATAATGAACTTCAACAATGTAGCAGTACAAAAGATCAACAGATAAAAATCACTAGTATTGGTGTACCTCAACAATAAATGGAGTCAAATGGTAATAATGAGATGAATATCATTCATAAGAGCTTCACAAAATAAAATATCTAGGAATTAATTTAACCACTGAAGAAAAAGACCTCTACAATGAAAACTACAGTAATCCATAAAACAAGATTGGAGAAGATATCAGAAAATGGAAAGGTGTACCTTTTTGTTAAATAGGCAAAGTCAATATTGCCAAAATAACCATAATACCAAAACTGCCATACAGATTTAATACAGTCCAAATCAAAATAGCAATGGCATAACTTTCAGATCCAGGAAAAAAAACAATTATGATATTCATATAGAATTAGAAGAGATCCAAAATATCAAAACAGATGTTGGCCAGTAAGAGTAAAGTAGGAGACATAACATTCATTATCTGATTTTGAGCTATAGTACAAACCAATAGTGAAAAAAAGCTAAGGTTGTGGATCAAAAACAGATACGTGCATCAGCTGAATAGAGCTTAGAATATAGTAACTTCCCTAGACACACTGAACTATTTAAACCCAATGGGGCCAAAAGCATATGTTGGAGAAATGAGCCTATTCAAAAAGTCTTGTTGGGAAAATTGGTTATCTGTGTGCAGAAGATTGAAATGACCTTATCTCACAATATATGCTAAATTAAAATAAAATGGATCAAAATCTAAACACAGAAACAGAAATACTAAACCTGTTAAAGAATAACATAGATAAAAGCACTTTAAAACATAGGTGCAGGAAATGATTTTCTAAACTGAACCTCAGATGTACAAGAAACAACATCAAGAATCAAAAAGTGGGATTATATCAGACAGAACATATTCTGTAAAGCAAAACAATCAAACAGACTGAAAACTTTCTGTATAGAATGGGAATAATCCAGACTAAAGAAACAAACTACAGAATGGGAAGAATTGTGCCAGCTACTCCTCAGACAGATGACTAACCCCTAGAACATAGAAAGAACTAAAAAAATTAAACCTCATAAAATTAAAGATCCACTCAAGAAATGGGCAAGAAAAGTGAATGGGAAGAAGAGTGAAGAAAAAGTATAAATATATATAAAAAATTGTGACTTTCTCTGATCATTAGAAAAATGGAAATTAAACAACAACATTATTCTATCTTGCTCAAATATTATGTTTTTCTCATTTGAGCGAGGTAATGTGCAAGGAGAACAATACAGAATTGGTAAAGCAGGACCAGATAGACCTCTTATAATAGATAAGTGATCCAAGGGAAAAATCATGTGGGATGAGAGGGAAGAGGGGAGAGGGAAATAAGTAGAATGACAACATGCCATGGACAGGAACATGGTAACCCCAATTACTTTTAATATTATATGCCTTCACATGTGTTAACATTTGTAATATCAACAGGAATGAAAAATGGGATAGAGAAATTGGAGGAAGAGAAAGGTTAAAGAAGGGAGGAGGAAAGGATTTTAAAAAAATAAGTTGTGCTAGGTACATGTGACCACTCCCCAAGATGATTGTAAGTTACATAGAGCCCAAAAATGCAGTAACAAATTAAATATTGAAAATTCTAAAAAATCCAAAGGAAAGAAAAATTTATAGACAAAATTTTTTAACACATAAGCAGTAGCCATCAAGTCAAAAACAGTGAATACAACTTCTTTAAAAACAAGATGACTAAAGAAACCATACCTTCCCATGAAGCAGGCTCCACCATGTGGATCAGAAAGATTCAGTCAGAACAGAAATCATGCTTTTCAGTAAAGATAGCAAGTTATACTGTGGTAGTCATTGGTGATTTCTTATTATCTTGTTTTGAAGTTCTGTACCCCTTTCACTGCTTTGTTTTGATTGGCTTTGTTCTGTTTTGTTTTGTTGGGTTCTATTCTCTTTAAAATAAATAGATAAATAAATAAAACAAAAAATGGTTGCTCTTCAAACAACATCATTAAGGAATGACAATACAAGTGAAAGACTAAGGTCACGTATCTAAAATATGCATATCCTAAAAAGGGTATGTATCCAGAATAATTTAAAACTCCTCCAATTCAATGATAATACAAATAATCTAATTTTTAAATGAAGAAATGTTTTGAAGAGATGCTTTTCCAAAGAATAGGGAGGGGGTAAAATTCTATGACCATCTCAGAAAACTGTTCAGCAGTTTCTTTTTTAAAATTTTATTTAAAGAAAAACAAAAGCATGTAAAGGGTAGAGGTAATACAGAATTCTCTAAAAAAAGATAAACAATAAGAAATCACTAGTTAAAACTACATATTGTCCTCTTAGAAATAGTTGCTCAAGTTACAAAATTAAAGCACACAATGTATGTTTGGAAAGCCAGAACCTATACTTCCGGGAAGGTATATTTCATTTTGAGACTTATGGCCTTAGCAGAAGTATTATCTCATGTCTTAGCACTGAAATTTCACACTTGAGTCTGCATTCCAGTGATCAGTACATGTGGAGACTTCTGACCCATGCTTCTCATTTGCTGCAGTGAGACATGTTGGCACATTGGCTAGACTAAGTTACATTCTTTTTAGCCAATTAAGGGAAGATCTACCTTTATACAACTAGCTCTGCATATACAGGTGGGCAGGGCAAGAGATGAGGGCTAAACAGAATAAGGGCAAGGTGCTTTATTTCTCAGAGAAATGTGACTTGGTGGTCCATCACAATTTGGAATTTTGGGGGAAGATACATAGAATGGCAATAGCTGAGTAAAATGGAAACTCTAATTTCAGTTTCTTTTTTTATTTCCTTTTTCAAATAAGGTTGGTCAGAGGCCTGTCAATTTTATGCATTCTTTCAAAGAACCAACTTTTTGATTCATTGATTGTTTGTATTGTTTTCTTAGTCTATTGCATTGACTTCTGTGTGATCTTTATAATTTCCTCCTTTCTTTAGGTTTTGGGTTTGATTTTCTCTTTTTTTTCCAGATGTTTGAGGTATAGAAACAGGTTGCATCACAATCCCTGACTTGAAGTTATACTACACATATACTATAATAAAATCAGCATGGTACTGGAATAAAAACAGACCTGAAGATCAATGGAATAGATTAAAAGATACAACTACAACTACTAACACACTCAACCACCGTATCTTTGATAAGGGAGCCAAACACATTTACTGGAACAAAGGTAGCCTCTTTAATAAATGGTGCTGGAAAAACTGGATCTCCATATGCCGACAGCTAAAACTAGACCCATGCCTATATCTGTGTAGTAAACTAAAGTCTAAATGGATCAAATATGCAAATATTAAAATATTAACACTACATCTGTTGGAAGACAAATGAGGTAGAAATTTTGAAGACTTAGGGGTAGGTAGAGAATTAATCAACAAGAATCAAAACATATGTGAAATACTTCACAGAATCAATAACTGGGATCATGTCCTATTAAAGTGTTTTTGCATGTTGAAAGAAATCTTCAGCATAGTGAAAAGAACACCCACAAGTTGGGAAAAATCTTAGTGAACTGTACCTCAGACAAAGTACTTCTGTCTAGAATATATAAAGATTTAAATAAAATCAGATCTCCAAAATTCAAAGACCCATTACAAAAATGGGCATTTGAGACAAATACACAGTTCTCAGTTGAAGAAATACAAATGGCAAATAAATACATAAAAAATGTTCAGCATCATTGGTCATTAGACAAATGCAAATTAAAACCACACTGAGATGCCATCTCACTCCAGAAAGAATGACCAGGATCAAGAAAACTACCAACAACAAGTGCTGGAGATGCTGCAGAGAAAAATGAACTCCTCTGCACTGTTAGTGGTAATTCAGACTGGTACAACCAGTGGGAGTCAGTCTGGAATTTTCTCAAAACTCAGGGATAGGAAGTCTCATTTGACTCAGCTATTCCACTTCTGGGCATATTCCAAGAAGAACTGAAAACATCATACCACTTTGATATATGTGCACCCATGTTTACAGCAGCACAATTTGTAATAGTCAGATCTTGGAAACAACCTAAATGCCCATCGACTGAGGAATGGATAAAAAAAATGTGGTGTTTTTGTACAGTGGAGTACTACTCAGCTGTAAATAATGATCACATTGAGATATTCATAAACAAATGGATGCAACTTGAGACCATTCTCATAAGTGAAATAAATCAAACTCATATGTGTAAACACCATATAGTCTCATTAATGTAAAAAATGTTAAAGGTACATAAGATACAAAAAACTGAATAAATACAGTGAAAGAATAAGAATCTGCTTAAAGGGGAAAAATGGTATCTCAGGGAAAATGATGAAAAAGAAAAAGGAAGGGAAAATTTAAAAATATCTAAAATTATATAAGCACACTTAGGATAGCTAAGATGATTGTGCTACAAATTCTAGAAGTTCTTAGAACAAAATAGTTAACATTTGTAGGATTGGAACAATTGTGTGTATTATTGTATGGTGATCCGAGGAACTCTTGAAGATCATTATGTAAAATAGCAACCCTAGTTATGCTCTTACCTCCTTGTTTTGAAGGCCTATATTGTCAGTGTTTTGGGCTTTTTGCTATTGTTATTTATGTCTTTTTTGTTTCATGTTTTTCTAGGAATTTGTTTTGTTTTGCTTTTGCCTGTAATATAGAAAGGATAGGTATACATGTAGAGACTCATACATGCATAGAACTTCTCCTAAACAGTTTATGAGTATCAATTATATAATGCATGACCAAATGAACAGCAACTTTGAATGAAAAGAGACACTATTGTACCCAGTGCTGATTCCATGCATCATGCTGTGAAAAACAGCAATACTATTATTCTTTGTTCACAGTGATTTTAGTCTGTTTTGTATTGTTTAATTTCAACATACATGAAGGTATGGACAGCCATTTTGAAGAGAACAAGAGACATTATGGCAGCCATTGTGGATTTCCCTGTTGTCTGGTTTTGAAGGCCTACAATATCTTCATCATTCTATTCTGATCTGTTTAATACTATTTTGTTTTGTATGAATTCATAGTATGTGATGATTAGGACAACTATTTAGAAGAAAAAAGGGACAATATGATAGACAGTGATTATCTCCTTTGTCTTGCTTTGAAATCTGTATCACTTACATTATTTTCTTCTGATCTGCTTTGTTCTGGTTTGTTATGTTTAGTTTTACCCACTTTAAAATACAATAAAAAAGAATCTCTGTACTGCTCCCCATAATGGCTGACTCATTTTACACTCCACCAACAATGAAGTGCTCCTTTTCCCCTACAGCATCTCTAGTAATTTTTATTGGTTAATTTCTTGATGATAGCCATTCTTCTGGAATGGGATGTAATCTTGGCATTGTTTCAATTTGCATGTCTCAAATGACCAGTGATGTTGAGCAAATTTTTAAAAATTTTTTTTAATTGCTGCCTGTGTGTCTTGATCTGAAAAGTGTCTATTCATTTCAGAAACTCATTTTTGGATTGAGTATTTAAATTGAGAGGTCTAATACTTTTGATTTCTTTATATATTTTCTATATTGGTCCTCTCTCTGAGGAGTATCTGGCAAAATTTTTTTCTTATTCTTTGGGTTCTCTCTCTCTCTCTCTGGTACTAGGGATCAAACACAGTCTCACACTTGCCAGGCAGATGTTTATGCCACTGAACTAAATCCCAGGCCCTGCTTTTCTTTTTTTACTGTTGTTTGTTTTCTTGTTTGTTGTTTTCTGTTCACAAGGTTTTAAATTTTGAGCAATTCCACTGGGTTGACTCTTTGTAGTATTTCTTGTGCAGTAAGCACTTTGTTCATAAAGTCTTTGCCTGCATCTATATTTTCAAGTGTTTCACCTATTCCACTTTCCAGAAGATTAAGTATTCCTGTTTCAGTATTTAGATCTTTGACCCAATTTGATTTTAGTTTTTTGCATGGTGAGTGATATGGGTCCAGGTTGAATCTTGGGCATGTGGAAAGTAATTTTTCCCAGAAACATTTATTATAGTCTAAATTTCTGCCATTGAATATGTTGACTGCTTTGTAAAAGATAAGCAGGTGAGTGTGTTAGAAGTTTTCTCTACAACTTTTATTCTGCTCCATTGATTCTCAAGTTTGTTTTTGTGTAAACACCATGTTCTTTTCATCAATGTAGTTTATTAGTACATCTTCAAATCAGAAATTGTGATGTCCCCAACTTGTCCTTGTTGAAAGAATTGCTTTTTCTATTCTAGGTCTCTTGTATTCCACATGAATTTTAAGCACATTTTCTATATGTCTGTGAGGAATATTATCTACATTTTGATTGGAATTTCATTATATCTGTATAGTAGTTGTGGAACTATGGCCATTTTTCACAAAATTGGTTCTGCCTATCCCACAACCAGGTATATGTTTCCATTTTATAATAATCTTTCAATCTCATTATTTTGAAGTAATAAAGTTTTCAATGTAGACATCTTTTACTTCCTTAGTTAATTTGATTCATGAGTATTTCATTTTTCTTGATAAAATTGTAAAAGGTGTTGTTTTCCTAATTTCTCTCTTAGTAGATGTGTTATTGGTGTACAGAAATGAAAGCTTTTTCCCTAAAATCAGGAACAAAACATGGATGCCCACTGTTGCCACTACTGTTTGAAACTGGTCTGGAAACATTAACCAGATCAATTAGACAAGAGAAAGAAATAAAAGGAACATGCATATGAAAGGAAGAAATTAAAGTATCCTTATTTGTTGGTAAGATGATCCTTTCTATAGAAGACCCTAAAGCTCCGCTGAAAGTTTCAAAGAACTCATAACGAAATCTGGTAGTGTAATAAGATGCAAAGTCAAAAATACAAAGAATCAAATAATTGAGGAGTTTGTTCTTTAAAAGATTCAATAAAATAGGCAAACCTCCCTACCACCATTGCAGGAGGCCTGGTGAGCCATACTGGACTGGAAAAGGCCCACTCACTTCCCCACTGCCCTTCTGGGAGCCCTGGTGAGCTTCATGAGACAGAAGGTTTGACCAATGTCTCTCCATGGGAGGGGAGCCATGGCAAGGGACAAGCCCTGATGACCACCCCACCAATATCAGAGGAGCCTCAGTTTGAAGGAATTCAAGTGCCTGTCCCATTCCTCTAAACCAGGGGAAGAGCACCCATTCTAGAAAGCACCTGTTACTCAGCAACCATCTCATAAAATACAAGGAATTAGTGAATTGAAGAGTTGGCTCTTCAAAAGAATAAATAAAATTTAGAAGCTCCAGACAACATTATCAAAAAAAGGAAAAAATCACAGATGCATGGAATAAGGAATAAAAAGCTTAAAATCCCTAGACTTCCTGTGGAAATACAGAAGATCATCAATATCTACTTATAAAGTCTTTACTGACTTAGGATAGAAAACACAGAAGAAATGGAGAGATTCTTAGAAAAATATGAATTACCAAAGCTGGATCAAGTAGATAAAAAATTCTGAATAGCACAATGTCAGTTAATGAAATTTAAAACTTCTGAATAAAAAAAGTTCCATATGGATTCACAGCTGAATTCTACAAGAAATTTAGAGAAGATATAACACCAATACTCCTGAAATTCTTTAATAACATTAAAAGGGAATAAATTCTCCCTGCCTCATTACTGCAAGCAATATTACCTTGATAACAAAACCAGAGAAAGATTCAATCAAGCAAGAGAACTAGAGGCCAATTTCCATAATGAATGTATATATAAAAATTCTCAATAACACACTAGTAAAAAGAATGCATCAAATCATCAAGAAGATTATACATCATGACTGAATGGGATTCATTCCAGGAATTCAAGGATGATTCAATATATGCAAATCAATAAATGTAATATGCCAATTCAACAGAGTAAAAGACAAAAATCACATGATCTTCTTAGTAGATGCATAAAATGCATTTGATAAATTTGGAAACTCATTCATGATAAAAACCCTACAGAAAATTTGGGAAGATATTTGCCTCTGATAAAAACCATCTATGGCAAACCAACAGTCAGTATCATACTAAATGGAAAAAACCTGAAATTTTTCAAACTAAAATCAGGAATAAGACAAGGATATCCACTATCACCACTCCTATTCAATGTAGTCTTGGAAATATTTGCCAGAGCAATTAGATAAGAGAGAGAAACAAAATGAATAAGGATTCCCTTTTCTCTGTTTTGCTGTTTTTCTCTTTAAATAAAATTTTTAAAAAGGTAATTGCTATTATAAAAAAGAGGAAATATGAATTGCTATAAAAGATATAACTGCATGTATATTTAAGTGTGTAGGATTGATAATCATATTTTTTAAGTTCTTGTTGGATTGTTGAACAGATCTGTTTGCAGTCTCACTGCTTGAGTGTCCACTTTGTGTGCTTTAATTTTGTAACTTGAACAACTATTTCTAAAAGAACAATATGTAATTTATCAACTAGTGATTTCATACTGTTTATCTTGTTTTTGAAATTCTGTAATATTTCTATCCTTTTTCTGTTTTTTTCTCTTTAAATAAGAAAAAAATGAAAAAAATGGAACAACGATAGTAAAGGAGGACATTAAATTATCATTATTCACAGGTTACATGATACTCTACATAGAAGCCCCTAAAAGTTCCACTTTAAGAATTCTAGATTTAATAACAAATTTCAGTAATGTAGCTCAATAAAATGTGTTGGACTTTTATCCAACACTTTGAATAAGCGTTTGATTTTTTTGGTACTGGGGATTGAACTCATGACCATGTGCTTGCAAGACATGAGTTTATGCCACTGAGCTAAATCCCCAGCTACCCCACTTTTTTTGGTACCAGGGATCGAACTCATGACCTTTCACTTGCCAGACAGGTGTTTATGCCACTGAGCTAAATCCCCAGTGTAAGTGTTTGACTTTTATGCAATTCAAGTGTTGGACTTTATCAACACTTTAAAATAAGTAGCATTGCTGTACAGAAACAAGAAACTCACTTGAAAGAGAAATTAGGAAAATCACATCCTCCACAATAGCATCCAAAGAAATGAAATGTTTAAGAGTCAATATAATAAGGGAAGTAAAATATCTATACATGGGAAATAACACTAATCTGAAAAAAAGAAATTACAGAATATTTCAGAAATTGGAAAGATATCACTTCTTCATGGATAGGAAGATACACTCTTATTAAAATGGCCATACCCCCAAAACTGTTATATAGATTTAATGCAATCCCAATCAAAAGACCATTAGCATATCTGAGATCTAGAGAAAACATTCTTAAAATTTGTCTGGAAACTGAAGAGACCTAGCATAGCAAAAACTACCCTGGGCAAGAGAGGCAAAGCAGGAAGTGACACAACATCCAACTTGAAATTATACTACCAAGCTTCTGCTACAAAATCAACATGGTAATGGCAAAAAAAAAAAGAAAACAGCTCTTAGGATGAATAGAATACAACAGAAGATGGAGACACAACTGCAAACTTACCTAGCCACATTATCTTTGACAAAGGGGTCAAAAATGTTTGCTGGATGTAAGATAACCTCTTAACAAATGCTGCTGGAAAAACTGCCTTTCTACATGCTGAAAGGTAAACTACACATGTGTATCACTATGCATTAGTAAAATAAAAATGGATCAGTGATCTAAATATTAAAACAAAAACACTAAATCATAGGGAAGACAAAATAGGTAGAAATTTTGAAGAAATAGGGGTAGGCACTAAGTTCATGAACCAAAACCAAACTGCATGGGAAATATTCCAAAGAATCAACAACTGGGATCTCAACTTCTTAAAGTTTTTGCACATGAAAAGAAACAACCAGAGTGAAAAGAAAACCCATGGATTGGGAAAAATTTTTACTCAACGGTGCCTTAGACAATGGACTTCCATCTAGAATATGTAAAGAATTTTAACAAATCAGACCCTCAAAACTCAAAAACCAATCAAAAATGGGCATCTGAGATGAATATATACTTGTCAGATGAAGAAATACAAGTAGGAGACAAGTATATGAAAAGATGTTTAACATCATCAGTCATTTGAGAAATGCAAATTAAAACAATACTGAGATTCAGTTTCACACCTGAAAGAATGGCTTCCATTAAGAAATCAACCATTAGAGACCACATCAGGCTTCAGACCTTGTGTGTGATGCCACCCTCCACCCAGGTGACCCAGATGGGCCTGCAACCATGCCAGTGATGCCACCCTTTACTCAGGACTAGTGACTGGAAGAAAACCAGCCTCAAAGAAGGATCCAAACAGTGAGACTGAAAGGATCAAAATTTTAACCAACTGGGAAAATGACAAAATACAAAAGCAAAATCCAATCTCACACATCTAGCCCTACCAGAACAAGTAAAGGAGACATTGAAATAAAATAAATTGAAAGTCACACATACAAAATCTCTGTAAAGATGGCAAGTGAAAAAAAGGAACAAATCTATCAGGCTAAAGAAGGAATCAGATCAGAAGTAATCTCTCAGGTAAAGGAATGAATGAAGCTGAAATAGACATTAAGACATTGAAACAGGATTGAGGCTAGTGACCATGAAAGAAAACATCTTTTAAAAATAGCAAGGGACCACTAAATAACAATTCAATAGCTCCAAGATGATGCAAAGAAAACATGATATAAGACTTATGTATGTTCATGAAGAAGCAGGAGTCAGCACAAGTGACATGAAAAATATTTGCAGAAGTGAGAGCTGAAAATTTCCCAAGCATGGGAACAGAATCTGACATATAGGTATGTGATGCATATAGAACCACAAACAGTCATAACCAAAATAAATATACACCAAGACATATAATAATACAGAACTCAGACATTCAGCACAAAAACAGAATACCAAAAGCTGCTAGACAAAAAAAAAAACCAGATCACCTGTAAAGAAAATCCCATTAAATCATGACTGACTTCTCAACACAAACCTTGAAATCAAGAAGAGCTTGGTGTGAAACATTTCAAACCCTAAAAGAAAACAACTTCCAAACTATGCTGTACCATGAAAAACTATCTTTTATAATCAATGGAGAAATAAGATACTTCCATAATGAAGAACAACTGAAGAAATTCATGAGCATAAATCCAACTCTTCAAAAAGTACTAAAAGATATTCTAGATAGTGATAAAAAATACCCAAAATTCTAATAACAACATTAGATACAAGCCACCAGGCTGGGCAAGCAATTAAACAGAGGAAAAAATGGAACCAACAACAGGAAAATAACATGAAAAAGATAAGCCAATACGTAACAGTTATAACCATCAATGGAAATGGTCTCAATTTACCAATCAAAAGAAACAGATTGACAGGATAAATGAACAAACAACATGCAAGAATATGCTGTAAACA
Source organism: Hydrochoerus hydrochaeris (assembly GCA_004027455.1). NCBI lineage: Eukaryota > Metazoa > Chordata > Mammalia > Rodentia > Hydrochaeridae > Hydrochoerus > Hydrochoerus hydrochaeris. The sequence continues at coordinate 123,233 of PVLA01000597.1, forward strand.
AGAAACACATTTAACTCTAAAAGAAACTCATATACTGAAAGTCAAAGAATGGAGAACAATACTCCATGCAACAGAAACCCAGAAAAAAGCAGGAGTAGCTATTCTATTTGCACACACTGTAAACATTATACCAAAAATGAAAAAAAAAAGATAAAGAAGGTTACTACATACTTGTTAGAGGGAAAATTCAAGGGGTAGAGATAACAATCATAAACATATATGCACCATATATGTGAGTACAAAGCAATGTAAGACAAATATTAATAGACACAAAAAATCAAATAAGCAATAACACAAATGTCAGGGGAAAACTAATACCTCATTGTCACAAAGAGATCAGCTAGACAAAACTTGGCAAATAACAGAACTGAATCAAATATGTTAACAAATGGACTGAGTAGATGTTTACAGATTTTCATCCAACAACCACAGAATATACATTCTTCTCAGCTGCACATGGGTCATTCTTTAAATTAGATCATATGCTAGACCACAGACTATCTTAACGAAATGCAAATATTGATATTACCTGTACATCTTATCTGACCATAATGAAAAGAAATTGGAAACTATTGCAAAATAAACTTTAAAAACTCCATAAATACATGAAAATTAAATAACACCCTACTGAACAACTAATTGGTCACAGATGAAATTACAGAAGAAATTAAACAATATCTATAATCAAATGAAAATGTAAACACAAAATACCTAAATCTGTGGGAAGCAATGCAGGTGTCCTAAGAGAAAAAAATTTGTATCAATGAATTTTTACATCAGGAGAACAGAAAAAGCACACACAAAAAAGGTACATCTAACACTTCTAGAAATAGAAGAACTAGTCAAGCCCAAAACCCATAGATGTGAGGAAATTATAAAGATTACAGGAGAAATTAACTCAACTGAGAACAATAAAACAATTCAAAGAATTAGTGAATCAAACAGTTGGTCCTGTGAAAGAATAAACAAAATTGATAAACCACTAGCCAACCTTATAAAAAAATGAAAGAAAAACTCAAATTCATGCACTAAGGAATAAAAAGTTTGAAATCATCACAAATCTTGTGGAAGTCCAGATTATCAATAACTACTTTGAAAATCTACACTTCCTTAAGATGGAAAACCCAGAAGAAATAGACAGATTCCTAGACATGTGTGATCTTCTAAAGATGAATCAAGAAGATGTGAAATTTTTAATAACCCACATAAGTTACTAAAATTGAAAATGTCAATAATTTACCAAAAAAGAAAAGCACTGGTTCTGATGTATTTACTGCTTAATTCTACAAGAAATTCAGAAAAGATTTAATGCTAATACCCCTCATTAATGAAATTGAAAATGAAGCAATTTTCCCTAACTCATTCCTGGACACAATAATTACCCTGATACCGAAATCAGAAAAAGACCTCCTAAAAAGAGAACTGCAAGAAAATATTTCTAATGAACATAGATACAAAAATTCTCAATAAAATCCTAGTAAACAAGATGTAGCAAATCATCAAAAAGATTATACAACAAGACCAAGTGGGATTAATTCCAGAAATACATGGATGTTTCAACATATTCAAAACAGTAAATGTAATACACTGTATTAAGAGAGATAAGGACAAAAATCTCTTGGTTATCTCAATAGAAGCAGAAAAATCCTTTTATAAAATCCAACACTCATTCATGATTAAAAAAAAACCTGAAGTTGGTATGGATGATCTCTACTTCAATCTGATAAAAGCAGTGCATGACAAAACAGTAGTCAATATCATATTAAATGCACAAAAACTGAAAGCTTTTAATCTAAACTCATGAACAAGACAAGAATGTCCACTATCACCACTCCTATTCAATATAGTTCTGAAAACACTAGCCAGAGCAATAAGACAAGAAAGATATATAAAAGGAATAAGGATAGGAAAGGAAAAAGTTAGATTATGATTATTTACAGATGACATGACACTCTACATAGAAGACCCCAAAAACTCCACCAAAAGTCTACTAAATTTAATAAGCAAATTCAGCAGTGTAGCTAGATACAAAGTCAACACTCAAAAATCAATAGTATTCATGTATACAAACAACAAAGTGAATGAGTGTGAAATTTGGGAAACCTCACCTTTCACAATAGCATCCAAAAAAATAAAATACTAAGGAATCAATCTAACAAATGGAATTAAAGATCTATATATTGAATCTTACAGTTCTCTGAAAAAGGAGATCAAAGAAAATCTCAGAAAATGGAAAGATATTCCCTGTTCATGAACAGGAGAATCCAACATTTTGAAAACAGCCATACTCCCCAAACTGTTATATAGATTTAATACAATCTTGATCAAAATACCATTATCATACCTCACAGATCTATAGAAATAATTCTTATAATTAATTGGTAATGAAATGAGACCTAGGATATCAAAGGTGATGTTCAGCAATGTTATGATTTGTCTCGGTGGTCCCTCAAGTGTCATACAGTCATGGAGGCAGCTGAATCCAGCTTTTGTTACTGGTTTGTTGTCTAATGCTGAGAATGGTGGTGTGAATGCTGCACCTACCCAGGAATGGAGCAAACATACAATATAAGAGAGCCCTTTCTGCTCTTGCTGTTTGTGGTTGACATGAACTGTTGCCCCTCAGCCATGCCACCCTGCCTTGGAGCTAGCTGAATATGGACTGAAAACTTCAAAAAAAACCTGTAAGCTACATAAACATTCCTTTACCTAATTGTGGGCATCAGATATATTGTATCAGCAAGGAGAGAAATATAAACAAGACCAGATAAAAAGATAAGGTAAGAGGCATCACAATCCCTGATTTCTAATTATACTACAAAGCTACTGTAATCAAATCAGCTTAGTACAGGTTAAAAAAAAGCAAATGCCCCCTGAAAAAAACCCAAGACAACAACAACAGCAGCAAAAAACAGACTTAAGGATCAATAGAACAGAATAGAACATATAGACAATACAAGCACTCAGCCACTTTATATTTGACAAAGGGGCTGAGCATTTTCACTGGAAGTAATACAGCTTGTTTAGTAAATGGTATTAGAAAAACTTTATTTCCATGTGCTGAAGACTTAAACTAGATGTATGCCTTTCAGCATGCACTAAATTAAAGACAAAAATGGGTCAGGAATCTAAATTTTAAAACATATACACTAAATCTACTAGAAGAGAGACTAAGCAGAAATCTTAAAGATATAGGGATAGACAGAGAGTTCATGAACAAAAACCAAACTGCATGGTAATTACTTCAAAGAATCAGCAACTGTGATCTCCTCTTATTAAAGTTTCTGCACACTAAAAGAAGTCAGCAGCAGACTGCAAATTTATCTCACAGATTATGAAAAAAATTTGACAATAGTCCCTTAGACAAAAACTTCTATCTACAACATTTAAAGAACTAAAAAAAAAAACAGGGCCCCAAATTCAAAAACTCAATGCAAAAATGGGCATCTGAGATGACAACACAATTCTCAGTGAGTAAATACAAATGACAGAAAAATATACAAAAAATGTGCAACAGCACTAGTCATTCAAGAAATGCAAACTAAAACATCATTGAAATTTCATCTCATCCCAGAATTAATGGCCAAGATCAATAAATCAACCAGTAACAAATACTGGATGGACTATGGGGAAAACAGAACCCTGTTGCACTGTTGGTGGGAGTGTAAACTGGTGCAAACATTGCAGAAATCAGTGTGCAGTTTCCTCAAAAGCTAGGATTAGAGGTCCCATATGACCCAGCTATCCCACATCTTGGCATTTTCCCAGAAGAATTCAAAACATTCTATCACAGTGATACATGTATACCCATATTTATAGCAGCATAATTTTTAATATCCAAATGTTGGGCACAACCCAAGTTCCCATCAATAGAGGCATGGATAAAAAAAGAAGCAGTATTTTTATACAATAAAGTACTACTCAGCTATAAAGTGGATGGACTCAAAGCTTTTATAAGTAAGTGGGTGTACTTGATACCATATTCATAAGTGAGATAAAAAGAAACTGATGAAAGGGAAAAAACATCTGGGATGGGGAAAGGAGAAAAGATGTAAGGGAAAAAGAAGAATATATATTCATATGTTAATATATATATATATATATATATATATATTCATAAGTTACCTAAGATGATTATAATACTAATTGTGTTAATTCATGGAAAAGAACAGTTAGTGCTCATACAGTTTGATCAATTTTGCATGTCTATATCTGGTAATCTAAGCAATGCTTTTGAAGATAACAATATGAAATGTAAAAGCCATTGTTAAATTTCTATCATTTTGTTTTAAAAATCTATATTGTTATTGTTTTGAGTTTTGTTGTTGTAGTTGTTTATCTCCTTTTGTTTTTTGTTCTTTCTTTTTTGTGTTTATTTTATTATTTAAAATAAAAAGAAAGAATTCAACCAATAACAAATGCTGGTAAGGCTGTGGGGAAAAAGGAACACTTGTCCACTGTTGGTGGGAATGCCAACCGATGCAACCACTGTGGAAATCAGTAAGGAGATTCTTCAAAAAACTAAGATTACTTTTCCCATTTGACCCAACTATTCCTCTTCTGGATATTTTCTCAGAAGAATTAAAATCACCATACTACAACAATATTTGTGCACCGAAGTTTTTAGTTGTAAAATTTGTAATAGATAAATTCTGGAAGTAACTCAAATATCCATCCACTGAGGAATGAAAAAATGAGATATGTTTATATAATGGAGTACTACTCAGCTATAAAGAAAAATATACTCGAGGCTTTTATATGTAAATGGATGCAACTAGAGGCTGTACTCGTATGCAAAACAAATCAGACTCCTATGTGTAAACATCATAGTGTTTCTGTAATTTAAAAATCTAAAAGAATAAATAAGATCCAAAAAGTACAATAGATATTATGAAATGGGAAAGGAGAAGAAGCTGACCAAATGAAAGAACAGCTGGGATGGGGGAAAGGAGAAAAGAAGGAAGGAAAAAAAAAATATATATATATATATATTCCAAATAATTGTACTACTAATTCTAATAGTTCATGGAAAGGAACAATTAATGCTAATATTGCTTGATTAATTTTGCATACCTATATCTGGTAATCTGGACAACTATTTTGAAAATAACCATATGCAGTATACTAACCCTTGTTAATTTCCTACCATCTTGTTTTGAAACCCTATATCATTTTTGTGGTTATTTCTTTTATTTTCTTTAAAAAATAAAGTAAAATAGGTCAACCCTTAACCAATCTTATCAAAAAAAGGGGAAAAAAGGCACAAATCCATATACTAGAAACAAAAAGGGTAAAATCACAACAGATCCCACTAAAATTTGGGAGACAATCACTATCTACTTTTGGAACATGTATATTAATAAAATTGGAAAATTCAGAAAAAATGAATAGATGTCTAGATACTTATGAATTACCACAGCTTAATCAAGAAGAATGAAAACCATAAAACAATCCTAGAATCTTATAGTAGTCAATGCAATTGAAGAAATAGTAAAAAAAACAACTTAAACCTTACATTCTAAGAGATGTCCAGCTTCTGAAAAATTTACTGCTGAATTATCTAAGTAATTCAGAGATTTATTGAAACTACTGCTCAAAGTTTTTAACAAAATCAAATGGGAAGATATATTCCAAAAGTCATTTCTAACAGCAAATATTACCCAGATAACAAAATCATGAAAGGAGCCAATCAAAAAAGAGAACTACAGGCCAAATTATTTAATGAAAATAGGTGCAAAGGTCCTCTATAAGGTACTTGCAAACAGAATGCAGCAATTGCTGAGTTTGATCCTACCCAGACTCCAGAAATCTGCAGAGTAGCTGCTCTTAATGTGGGGGACCATGTACCTGGCATTGAGTAGGTGCCCCCACGGATCAAGCACATCAGGTGGAGGCTCATATGATAGTGGAATACTCTCTGGAAACAAAGATTCACAAGACTTCCAATGGATGTCAAACAGTATCTCCGACTGGTCTATGAGTAATGCAGGCCCATGCGACCTAAGCAAGCCTGAGTATGCAGTGTTGACTCTTACCAGAGCAGTGTCAGCAATGGGTACTCAATGAATGTCCTTGTTGGCATGGGACAAATTTGAGGCACTTGGCAGTGACTCAGTATCAAGTATCCCCAGGTTCCAATGTTGATAGTCAACTTGTCATCTCAGAGTTGGGAGGGTGGCTGAGTTAAGACAGAGACAATACTCTGCCTTCTCTCTTTCCCCTGATGTGTGCCAGTGAAAGTCCTGCTAAGCTGCAGCCTGTTCAGTGTTTGGAGAGAGAACAATGGGAAAAGGGACTTATAAACCCTCAGTTTATCCTGTGAGGCTAGACTTTGTCATAATCATTGGATCCCTCCAGTTATAAGGGAGGTTTTCAAAATGACTGTCTTGGTTTGGGCAAAGTAAGCAGCCCAGTGGACTATCTGTGACTGCTTCCCCTACCTTTAACTCCTATGTATGTGATTTGTTTGATCTACCAATATCTATTTCAAATTGATTTTTTCTGCCAGGGTGTATATCTGTTCCCTGGTTAATTTACTTGTGTTTATATTTGATGGCTCTTTAATCAACTGACATGGCCCTTCCTCTACTCAGCCATATTGGATCTATCTAACAGTTTTTGTAAAAGTCAAATATATGTCTACTTTAATACCCAGACATTTATTCGTTGATATTCACACAGCTTTATTAAAGATATCAAAAAACTTAAAGTTGGAAAGGAGAAGACAAGATGGTCAATCAGTGAGCAACAAAATACAAAGCCTCCTGGGACAAACAACTCATTTGCCAGAATAAAACACCCTGGAGAGACCCAGACAGAGGGAGATGGATCCTCTTGACCCAGGAAGAAAATAAACACAAAAAAGCTCGTCAAATACTTTGGAACTACAACTGAAACAGCTAAAAATAACAGGACACAGCATTTTCATTTGTGGTGACCCACCAAGTTTTCAAAGGCCTGAATCCATGCCAGCACACAGAGCCACCCAAACTCATTCCCGCCACCACTCACAGGAAGCACAGCAGTGCTGAAGTTGGGGGTTGGTGAACCCAATGGAAAGTGGAGCTGGTGAAGGGACCTTCATTAATGCATGGTCAGTGCTGGCAATGAAACCCCCCCCAGGAAGCACACAATCAAATGGGTTACATGTTGCAATCAGGCAGGAGGAACCTGAACTAGGAGTGACAGTGACTTCAGTTGGTTCCTCCCTCCCAAGAGCAGATTCGTGGGATTTGCTTGGACTTGGCTGTGCCCCTGGCCAGGACCCAATGAGCCTTCTCAAATCAATTCCCTGTGCCTAGCAAGAACTAACCAGGTGAAGGCCCCTGAAGTTTGGCTGGCCCGGTGTGGAGGGGCAGGTAAACACAGCCGCTGCTTATACCTCAGTGACAAGAGCAGGCAGGAGAGGGTGGAGTACCCTTGCCAGCATGCTTCAGAGGAAATGTGACGAAAAGGGAAGGCAGATGGGACCTGCACTGTAACCCATGTGGAGGAAGCCAGGGCCATGACAGGAGAGGCAGGAGGGGGACCCCAGCCTAGAACCCTGATGGCACTGATCCAGGAGAAGGAAAAACAAGGGAGACTGAGGGTGGCAAACACAACATCAGACATGGCTTCAATGGACATCAAGAGATATCTTTGGAACCTTGTAGACGAGCTCAAAACTGAAATATTAATTCAGGTAAAGCAAGATATGAGTAGAGTAATAAAAGAAATGCTCTCAGGAAGCATCTCTCAGGATGATACAGATGGAAGAATGGAAGAACACCAAAAAAGGAGATAAACATTTGATAAAGAATATAGAAAATATAGAATACATGAAGCAGATTCAAAGAGACTACCAGGAAATTAAAAACGTCTTTGAAAGCTGGCAAAACTACTTAAAATAAACTAAGGATAGACTATCAAAACTTGACAATTTTGCAATGTGTGTTCATGAAAGGAAAAAATCTCTTCAAAGCAACAAGGAAACAGACAGTAACAATACAAAGGCTAGAAGATGAAAAGAGAATCTACAATTTAAGAATAAGAAACATGAATGAAGAAACAGGAACACATACAGGCAAATTACAAAGGCTATTCATGGAAATAAATAAGGAAAACTTCCCAAGCATGGGAAAAGAAAATGGCATTCAGTTGTGTGAGGCATAAAGAACTACGGCCAACTACAACCAAAACAGATGTACACCCAGACATATAATAATCAAGATACCAGAAATTCCATATAAAAAAAGAATATTAAAAGCCATCAGAGAAAAGAAACAGATTACCTATAAAGGTAAGCCCATCAGAATCATGGCTGACTTCTCCACACAGACCATCAGATCAAGAAGAGCTTGGAGTGAAATATTCCAAGCCCTAAAAGAAAATAACCTCCAGCCCAGATTGCTGTACCCTGAAAAACTGTCACTAGACATTAATGGAGAAACAAGATGCTTCCAAGACAAAGAGGAATTGGGGGAGTTTGTGACCACCAATCCAACCCTACAGAGAATACTGAAGGACATTCTAGCGAGAGAGAAAAAAAATACCAGAATTTTAGGAACAGTGGCAGAAAGGCCTCAATGAGTGGGGCAGGCAGTAGAATGAAGGAGAAAAGTAGACAAACAAAGGCATAAAAGTAGCATAGCAGGAATGAGGCAGAGAAGGATAGCTAGAATCTCTAACATAGATGGCCTTGATACACTTTATTGTTAATAGTGCACCAGGATTTGGAACCAACATTACTCACACCACTCTGCTAGGATATATTATATTCTGTTCCAGTCATTCTACCTGTACTAGATTTGAGGGCACAGACAGCAATCCTGAAAATAACAGGATATAGTATAGTAATCATGCTTAACTTCCTATTAACTTAATCTAAAGCTCTGTATAATCTACACTGTTTTACCATGATGGATCATAATTGAATCTGGTTTGCTAGATTGCTGTTTTGTATTGATAGGTTTTATTCAAAGCTGTTATGATTGATAGTATCAAGTCTGAGAGTATAGGCAACTGCACCAAAGATGACAAGATTCACTAGAATATCCACTCTGGTTTGATTATTACCTGCCTTTGAAGTTTTATACTGCCTACAATGTTTTATTTTTACTAATATTGTTATGTACTGCTATATTCAATTACACTGCTATATTCAATTATGCCTGCTCAAATAGACAATTGTATTGAAGATAATAAGAAACAACACAGTAATCATTGTAGATCACCTTATACTGTGGTTTTATATGACTTTTTAGTTTCATGTTTTTATAGGAATTTGTTTTGTTTTGTCTTGCTATGTTTTGCTTTTCCCTCTAATACAGAAAGGATAGAAATACATGTAGAGACTCATGCATGCATAACTGTTTACACTCTCACTGTTTGAATATCTACTTTGTATGCTTTAATTTTGTAACTTGAACAACTACTTCTAAGAGGACAATATGTAATTTATCAACTAGTGATCTCTTGCTGTTTATCTTTTTTTTGGAATTCTGTATTACCTCTACCCTTTACATGCTTTTGTTTCTCTTTAAATAAAAAATTAAAAAAAATGCATACACATACACACAAAAAAACTTAAAATTGATCAAGTGTCTAAAAGGTAACTATTTACAATATCTGGTTCTAGTCATACAATGGTTGATAGTGACAAAAAGAATCATTTTACTCATTCATGTGGCATACATCAATACAAAGTTATTAGAAAGAGTAAAAACACCAGGCACAGAAAAATATTTACAGAAGATTTAATATATCCTAAACTCTGAAAGACAGAAATATAATCTATGGTGATATAAAGAAATCATCCAGAAATGAGAGGCAGGGGGTGAATAGGAAGGATCAAAATTAAACTTTTTAGGCAATGGAAAAGTTTATATTTTTATTGCACTAGTGCTTACATAAGAAAAATATTTGCAAATTTTTATCTAGCTGTACACCAAAAGTACATGCATTTCATTTTATGTAAATTATACCTCCACAAAGGTCAGTTAGATAACATAAAGTGAAATAGACCAGTAACAAAATATAGAATATGATTCATATATGTAAGTGTCAAAGGAAGAAAGAAGCCAGAAAAAATATATTGTTAAAAATAAATATAAGGGGTCAAGAATTTAGCTCAGCACAATCAGCATGAGGTCATGCGTTCAATCCCTGGTACTGAAAAAAAAAAGAATACATATATGTATGGTAGAACTATAAAGGAATAAAAGCAAAGATTAGCATAAATTTAAGTGTAGTGATTTCTCCTGAAAAAGGACAAAGATATGTAACAGAAAAGGGGTCCCAGAATACTGTAAAATAGTTATAGTGTTCCATTTCTTAAGGCATATGATTAATATATAGAGACTATTTTTCATATATATCATATACTTTTTAGTGTGGAATTAAATGCATATATATATATATTCTACTCTGTGACTTAATGCTCCAATACTTTTCACAGACTATTTTTCAGGTTGAAACTCAAATGAAACTTCACAGTGAGTCACTTTGAGGTTGTTAAAAGATGTTTTCAAATTCATTATCATTCTCATCAAGAAGAAGAGCCTGTGTCACAGCCACTAAAAATTAATTGGACCTTAATGCTACAATGAAGAGCTGGAAAAGTGATACTGTGTTACTTGTATGGGTAGGTCATGGAATGTGTTAAACCTTTTATGTGGCTTTCTCTTGGGATACATTCTCTAGAACACTGTTCCACCATGTAATGCTTCCCACTATGCTGAGACCATCTTTCTAGCAAAATCACATGGAAATAGAACAGAAATAACAAGAAACTGTGTACTAGAAGAGCCCTCAGATGTTTGAGACTTTTAATCTAAATTCAAAGATGAGTGAAGTTTTCAAAATGATGGCATATTTGGATGACACATTGCAGAAACCACATGAGGCCCTAATCAAAACCCATAATTAAGCTGATCCAAACCCCAAAGATATATGAAAACAATATTATTTTATTGCTTATTTGTTATTACTAGGTATTTCTTCTATGAGAAATCTCTCTAAATTAGTATCTTGGTTTTTGTCCTTGCTGAGACAAAATACTCAATACTCAAAGTTAAAGCGGGAAAAGCTTATTTAGTTCATAGTTTGTAGTGATTTCAGTCCATAATCATTTAGCTCCAACGTGGGAGTGTGTGCAGCTGACAGGCATCACAGAAGAGAAACTTTATATCAGGCTGAAGTAACAAAGAAACAAGGGGGAAGAGAAGCCTCTCTCTGTTTCTTATATTGTATTTAGCCTACTGGGGTTAGGGCTGTGCCAAACCATTCAGTGAACTGATTTAGCTATCACTTACCATTAATCCTACACTATTATTCCTAGCATTGCTCCGTGAATAAGTCTCACACAATAGATTCAGACATCTTTGAAAAAAGTCTCACCTATGATGCTTTGAGTTTACATCTAGACACAAAACATAATATTCTGCCCCCATCTCCCAAAGACTCAAGCATATCCCTTTATGCAAAAAGCATTTAGTCCATCTCCAAGAGCTGCCAAAGTCCTAACAGTTTCAGCGTTGCTGAAAAATCCGAGTCCCAAGTCCCGTCTGAGATTTAATGCATACTTTCAGATGGAAGCCTCTGTACAAATAAAAAGAAAGTTATACATTTCCACCATTCAATAGTACAAGATAGAATTATTATTCTAAAAGGTATAAATAGGGGAAGAAAAAGGAATGGAGCTAAAGCAAAGCAAAATCCAGCATGGCAAACATTAAATACTGTAGTTTCATGTCTAGCATCCAAGGGAATCTGTGGCAAGTTATAAACTCCAAAGGGCTTGATTGGCTCTACTCTTCTGGTGATGGTAGCTCCCATAAATTCTCTCTTGTCCTTTTCTGCTTCCTCTTTGCAGTTTTCCACAGGCAATTCAAGTTCCTGGATCCTCCAAACTTCTGGGGTCTACACTGCACATTGGCTTCAGATTCACAGCTTCACATACTTCCCTCTCAGTGACACACTACCTGACTTCCCAGTCCTTCTTCTGAAATCTGTGTAGGCCTTTCTGCTCCTCTAACTTTTCAATTCTGCATACTGAGCACCACAAGAACAGTGCCAAGTTCTGATGCTAGCTAAGGCAGTAAGCAGATTTCCTTCTCTCTTTGCTGTAGGGTTTGAATGCTTTTGAATGAAATCACACACACATACATACACACACACACACAGAAACTTTTCTGGGCTACCACCATTCTGGAACATTGCACTCTGGGACTCTCTACTCAAAACAATGTCTTTCACTTTTGCAAAACTGAGGCTGCAAAGGCTGGAGTCATGCTGGCTCTTGTATGGTCCTCAGGTCAGTTTTCCTATTGTCTTCTTTTGAAGTTATTGGCTTTTCTTTTCAGTGACTAATTTCTCCTCTGTTCCATCTTTGTAAGCTAAAATTTTATTGGAGCTTCCTTTCTGGTCAAACTCACAATGATGTGAAACATTCTGTTAAGCTCTTTACTCTTGATTCTCAACATAAATCTGGTTAAAATTTTCTAACAGTAACCATTCTAGGGTTTCAGCATTAGATGGCCTTGAAACATCTTCAGAAAGATTAATTAGTCATCTACTCTTAATCTCAGTCTCAGATAAAGTCTCTAGATATAAGAAAATTTGTCTGAAGTCCAACAGTCAATGAAGTCCTTCTTTGCAGCAGAAAACTTCCAAGCATCATCTTACTAGCATCATTTTTATCAACATACTGGTCTTCTGAGCTCTCATGAGAATCTCCCATTTAGTCAGTCTAAAGTGTTCCAACACTACATTTTCAGGTGGTATTTCTAAACCTTTCCTATATCTTCCCACAAGCCAGCTCCAAAGGTTGCTAAACCACATGTTCAGGTACAGTCACAGCAATGACTCCACTTCTCTGGTACCAAATTGTGTCTTATTTTCTTTTCTCCCCTTGCTTAGACAAAATACCCAACATACAAAGTAAACAGGGAAAATGCTTAGTTAGCTCATAGTTTCTAGAGGTTTCAGTCCATAATTAGTTGGCTACAAGGCAGAGTGGCATGGCAGACAGGCACAAAAGAGGAGAAAGAATACCAGGCAAAAAGTAACAAAGTAATAAAGGGGGAGACAAGCCTCTTCCTGTTCCTTATATAGTATCCAGGCTATTGTGATTAGGGCTGTGCCAAACCAATCAGTGGACTGATTTAGCAATCATGCACCCTTAATCCTACCACCCTTATTTCTAGCATTGCACCATGAATCAATCTAGATTTAACCACCTCTGAAAAATCCCCATGTATGACTGCATGAGACTTTGGGGGGACATATAGACAAAAGCCATAACAATTAGTGTCCCTCAAATTAGCCCTACAGCATCATTAGCTTCAGTTTTTAATTAATTGTATCTGAATTAGAAAGTGTCTTGTCTGTTTCTCCCCAGTAGATTTAAATTCCAACAAATGGAATGTTGGCTAGCACACAGTAGGTTCTCATGAAAAATTCCCAGTGAAAAATTAGTGGGAGAGATCTGGATCTGATTGAAGCAGAAAGCATTCTGCTTAACAACTTGTTTCAGGAGCCACACTCTGCAAAACTGAATCATACTTGATCACTTGATTTCCACAGACTGCTCTGAACTACCCTTAAACTGACCCTATCTATCTTTTCATTTCTGTCCTTCAAGTCCTTCAAATATTCTCTCTCTAAGAAGAGAGTCTGTAGACCCATCTTCCCTAACACATCTCTTCCTGAGCACTTATTATGTTACATTAAAGGTATTTGTTACATATCTGTCATTTAGAGGGCACATTGTATCCCAGGGGCTAATAAAACTACTTAAAGGAGAAGTTCAGTGATTTGGAATAGTTCCCACTTTAATGGCCTCTGTAAAACTTAATCACTTGTTTAAAGACTGTGTCTCTAAATGCAAATGCATTTTGTCATATGGTGGGATAGAGTGTCAATATGTGATTGGGATTGCCAGAACACAGTATAACTCATAGAATCATGGAAGGTAAACATTAAATGAATGGCTGATAGTAACAGTTGTGTCAAAGCTCTTCTCTTATTCCCTTCTCCTAAACCTTACAGACACACATGCACATACACATGCACACACACACACACACATCAAAACAAAAGGCACAGTCTGAATTACAGCCATGTCTCCACACCCACCTCCAGCCCTACAGCTTGTTCTCAAATTTTCTCCCTTACCAATTGGAATAACAAATAGCTTATCCAAAGTTAGCACCCATCTTTGTCTTTCAGAGAGTAATTCAACCTGAGATTTTCCTGACTACCTCATTGCTTACAGCCCTCACTGGGAGACAAGTTTATCTGAGTGTAGTCAAAGCAAGACAAGGTATATTTTGAGGGAACTGGACACTCACTGAATAGAGACTGTATCCTGATTGGCCTATGACAAAGTACTCTCAAGAAAATGGTAATTTATGGCAGGCTACTCAAAACGTAGAAGTGACCTTGAGTTCTTCATATCGAAATGGAGGCAACTTGAGCCTATTCTGCTAAGTGAAATAAATAAGAATTATATTTATAAATATCACATTGTGTCTCTAGTGTAAAAAGTAGTAAGAAATGTAGGAGTAATAAAACCCAAAATGTCGGGAGTGTCACAGAAGCCCTCCCCAGGCATAAAGCTGCCCTGGACTGCTTCTGCTGGGCCCACCCAACAGGAACATCAGGTCAGCCTGATCAAGGTCTAAACTGCCCTGAACTGCTTCTGCTGGGCCTGCCCTCCTACCGGGAACATTGCAGAAGCCCGCTCCTGGTCTAAATTGCCCCGGGCTGCTTCTGCTGGGCCTGCCTTTCCACCAGGAGCATCAGAACTTTGGACTACAGTGTATTTCTGTGCTGGCTGGATGAGAGACTCAGGAGACCCTCACCCAAACAGAAGAACTCAGTAGGCTCCAGTCAGTGTGGTGTTGGTCATTGTATCTTAATGTAAAAAGTAACTAAGACAGCCTCAGAAGCTGACCCCATGCTCTGATGGAATCCCAGAACATGGAAAAGGACTTTGAGCCTTCTCCAGGGAGTAAGACCACACCCTGAGTCAGAGACCACACCAAGGTGCACAGAGGGACAGGGGCCTAACTGGGCCACACCCAGCGAACTCCAAGAAGTGAGCAGGACCTGGAATTAAGGTGCGGGCCCTGACTGCATGCTCCGGTGGAATCCAAACACACAGAAAAACGTTGGAACTTCACTCACAGGTGGCGAACCTTGGACTACAGCAGATTAACTGTGTCAGTGTGGTGAGTATGCCTCAAAATACAGGTGTACAGTGGGTAAATAGGGCCAGTAGTAACGTCTCTTTGAATTAAATGTAAGAACTTGGTGAGTCTGAAAAGAGTGTGGGTGAACCCCTCCTACACACAGAAAACACCAGGCAGAGTGAAAATGGCAAAACAAAAAAGTAAAATGCATTCTCAAACATATAGTCCACCAGGAGCAAGTAAAGGAGACACTGAAATAAAGGGCCCCAAAAGTAGCACACCAGAAATCTCTGAAAAGATAGTGAGTGAAATAAAAAAAAACTCCATGAGGCTACTGAGGAAATCAAATTAGAAGTACTCTCACATGTAAAGACAGGAATAACAACCTTAGTAAAGGAGTTGCTGAGTGCAGCTAAAGAAGAAATAGAGAAAAAAGTAAAGAAGCATGGGAAACTGATAGAAACCTTGAATGAACAATATAGAAAACAGGTAGAATTCATGAAATAAACTCAAACAGATATCTGAGAAAAAATATTCTATTCAAAGCATGCAAAAGCATTTAAATGAAGCTGAGGACAGGATTTTGGACTTTGAGGACAGGTTCACAATTAGTGACCATGAAAGGGTAGAACTTTTAAAATAACAAGTCAGCATGAAGTGACAATCCAATAGCTTCAAGATGATGCCAAGAGAAAAAAATATAAGATTAATAGGCATCAGTGAAGATACAGGAATCAATGCAAATGACATAGCCAAAATATTCACAGAAGTAATAGAAGAAAACTTCCCAAACATGGAGGAAAATGCTGATACGCAGATAAATGAGGCATATCGGACACCAAAAAGTCACAATCAACATAAATCCACACCCAGACACATAATAATTAAGATCTCAGACACACAGCATAAAAACAGAATACTAAAAGATGTTAGAGAAAATACACAACTCACCTATCAAGAAAAGCCCATTAGAATCACAGCAAACTTTTCAACACAAACTCTCAAGACAAGAAGAGCTTGGAGTGAGGAATTTCAAGCCCTGAAATAAAACAATTTTTAACCCAGAGTGATGTACACAGCAAAACTTTTATTTAAATTTAATGGAGAAACAAGATACTTCCATGACAATCAACAACTGAAGAAATTCGGGTCCACCAAACCAACCCTAGAAAGAGTACTGAAAGGCACACTAGACAGAGATAAAAATGGCCATAGTCCCCAGAACAACAATGGAGAAAAACCACCATGGAAGACAAGCAATTAAACAAGGGGAAAAGCAGAAAGCTAACAACTGGAACATAACAAGGCAAAGTCGAGCCAGTACATATCAGTGATATCCATAAATGTAAATGGCCTCAATTCACCTATCTAAAGAAGTAGATTGACAGAATGGATCAAGAAACATGATCCCACAATATGCTGGATACAAGAAACACATCTGACCAAAAAGGAAATTCATACAATAAAAGTCAAAGGATGGAAAAAAGTATTACATGTAACAGGAATGTAGAAAAAAGTAGGGTTAACTATTCTATTTGCAGACAACATGAAATTCAAACCTAAAATGATTAAAAGTGATAAAGAGCGTCACTACATACTCATTAGAGGAAAAATTCAAGAGGAAGAACTAACAATTATAAATATATATACACCAAATACAGGAGCACCCAACTATATAATATAGATACTAATGGATATGAAAAACCAAATACACAATAACACAATTATAAGAGGACATCCTAACAGCACACTGTCACAATGAGATAGATCAACTAGACAAAAAGTCAGCAAACAACAGAACTGAATCATACTTGTGAGAAACTGGACTTAGTAGGTGTTTACAGAGTGTTCCATACAACCTCGTCAGAATACACATACTTCTCAGTTGCACATGGGACATTCGCAAAAATAGACCATATAATATCAAATAAAGCATTCTTAAGTAAATGCAGAGGTATTGAAATCATCCCATACATAATATGTGACCGTAGCACACTGAAATTGGAAATTAATGGCAAAAGAATTTGCAAAACCTGCATAAATACATGGAAAATATATATATATATTATATATATATATATATATATAATATATATATATATATATATATATATATATATATATATATATATTTTGTAGTACCAGGGTTTGAACTCATGATCTCACACCTGCCAGGCAGGTGCTTAGGCCACTGAGCTAAATCCCCAGCCCAATACATGGAAATTAAATAACAACCTTTTCAACAACCAGTGGGCTTCAGATTAAATTAAAAAAGAAAAAAAGCAATACCTACAATTCAATGAAAATACAGAAAAAACATACTGTAATCTGTGGAATGCAATGAAAGCAGTCTTAAGAGGGAAATATATAGCAATAAACTGTCATATCAACAAAACAGAATGAGCACAAATAAACAACCTAATGCTCCATCTCAAGCTTCTAGAAAAAGAAGAGCAAGCTAAACCCAAAGCTCACAGAAGAGAGGAAATTGTAAAAGTCAGTGCAGAAAACAACACAACTGAAACTAAAAAAAACAATACAAAGAATAAATGAATCAAAAAGCTAGTTTTTTGACAAATCCTTAGCTAACCTTATCAAGAGAAAGAAAGAAAAAACCCAAATTCATGCAATAAGAACTGAGAAAGGGGAAATTACTATGGATCCCATGGAAATTCAAAAGATCATGAATACCTACTTCAAAAATCCCTACTCAAATAGAGTGGAAAACACAGAGGAAATGGACAGATTTCTAGAAACATATGAACTACCAAAGCTCAACCAACAAGATATAACAATTATGAACAACTCAATATCAGCTATTGAAATTGAAAATGTAATTAAAAACTTACCAACAGAGAAAAGCCCAGGTCCTGTTGGTTTCACAGCTGCGTTCTACAAGAAATTTAGAGAAGATTTGATGCCAATGTTCCTTAAACTCTTCAATGAAAATGAGAAGAAAGCAATCCTCCCTAAATCATTCCTGGAGGCAAGTATTACTCTGATACCCAAACCAGAGAAAGACGAACCAAAACAGAGAACTATAGGCCAATCTCACTAATGAACATTGATGCAAAGATTCTCAAAAAAATACTGGCAAATAGAATGCAGCAAATCAGCATGATAAAAACCCTTCAGAATCTTGGAATGCATGATGTCTACCTCAAACTTACAAAGGCCATCTATGACAAACCAACAGCCAACATTATACTAAACAGACAAACTCTGAAAGCTTTCACTTTAAAACCAGGAACAAGACAAGGATGTCCACTATCACCACTCCTTTTCAGTACAATTCTGGAAACATTAGCTCCGGCAATCAGACAAGAGAGGGAAATGAAAGGAATAAAGATAGTAAAGAAAGAAGTTAAATTATCACTATTTGCAGGTGACATGATACTCTATATAGAAGACCCAAAAAACTCCATGAAAAGACTACTATACATAATAATTTCAGCAGTGTAGTTGGATACAAAGTCATTGCTCAAAAATCAATAGCATTTGTTTACACAAACTCAAAACACACCAAGAGAGAAATTATGGAATTTTCACCCATTGCAATAACATCTAAAAAATGAAATATTTAGGAATCAACCTAACTAAAAATGCAAAAGATCTATATGCTGAAAATTATACTATGCTGAAAAAGAAGATTGAAGAGGATATTAGAAAATGGAAGGACATTCTTTGCTCTTGGCTAGGAAGAACCAACATTGTGAAAGTGGCCATAAGCCCAAAACTGTTATACAGATTTAATGCAATTCAAATCGAAATACCATTGTCATACCTCACAGATATAGAGAAAAAACTCCTAAAATTCATTTGGAGACAGAAGAAATCTAGAATAACAAAGGTAATTCTGAGCAACAAAGGCAAGGCAGGAGGCATCCCAATTCTTGAATATATACTACCAAGCCACAGTGTGCTTTGTTCACTGGAAGAAGGATAGCCCCTTTAATAAATGGTGTTGGAAAAATTGTCTTTCCACATGCCAAAGTCTGAAACTAGATCCATGCCTATCACCATGCACAAAATGCAAACTGCACGGAAAACACTTCAAAGAATCAACAACTGGGATCTTATATTATTGAAAAGTTTCTTCACTTCAGAAGAAATCACCAACAGAGTGAAAAGAAAACCCACAGAGTGGGAAATAATTTTACTTAGCAGTCCCTCAGGCAAAGGACTTATATCCAGAACATATAAAGAAAAGAAAAATATTGAGCTCCCCAAATTCAAAGTCCCTTTCCAAAAATGGGCATCTGAGATGAACACACAGTTCTCAAGGAGAGATATACAAATGGCAAATAAATACATGAAGAAATGTTCACCCTCACTGATCATTCAAGAAGTGCAAGTAAAAACAACACTGAGATTTCACCTCACTCCGGAAAGAATAGCTGCCATCAAGAAATCACCTGATAACCAATGTTGGTGAGGCTGCGGGGAAAAAGGAACACTGCTCCACTGTTGGTGCAAATGTAGAAAGGTGCAACCACTATGTAAATGTATATGGAGAATTCCCAGAAGACTAGATTGGAAGCTCCATTCAATCCAGCTATTCCCCTCCTGGGTATTTTCCCAGAAGTGAAAAGTTCATATCACAGTGATATATGTGTACCCATGCTCATAGCGGCACAATATGTGACAGCTAAATCTTGGAAACAACCAAGATGCCCATCAACTACAGATTGGATGAAAAAGATGTGGTATTTTTATACAATGGAATGTTACTCAGCTATAAAAAAAGATGATCTTGAGACATTCATAGGTAAATGGAGACAACTTGAGACTATCCTCATCAATAAAATGAAAAAGAATCATATTTATAAATATCACATTGTGTCTCTAGTGTAAACATTAATAAGGCATATAAGAGTAATAAAACCCATAATGTGTAATTGCTATTGTAAAAAAGAGAGAAAAAGAAAGGGCTCTAATGGATGTCACTACATCTATGTTTGAGTGTGTAGGATAAATGAAGATATTGCTGAATATTTGTTAGATTTTTGAGCAGAACTGTTTGCAGTCTCACTGTTTGAATGTGTACTATGTATCCTGTAATTTTGTAACTTGAGCAACTATATCCAAGATGACAAATGTAATTTATCCACTAGTGATTTATTAGTGTTTTTTTCTCTTTTTTCTTTTAGAATTCTGTATTGTTGCTACCCTTTTTTCTGTTTCACTTTTTTTCTCTTTAAATGAAATTTTAAAAGTATGTAATTGCTATTGTAACAAAGAGAGGAAATGGGAAGTGCTATAAAAGATATAACTGCATGTGTATTTAAGTGTGTAGGATTGATAACCATATTTCTAAGTTCTTGTATTATTGAACAGATCTGTTTGCAATCTCACTGCTTGAGGGTCCACTTTGTGTGCATTAATTTTGTAACTTGAACAACTATTTCTAAAAGGACAATATATAATTTATCAACTAGTGATTTGTTACTGTTTATCTTTTTTTTGAAATTCTGTAATTTCTCTACCCTTTTTCTGTTTTTATTCTCTTTAAATAAAAAAAGTAAAAAAATAGAAGAAGCCAAGAACTTTGCACAAGGACAATTTGGAATATAATTTGTGTTCCCTGCAGGAATTCACCAGACTCCTTCCTTCACAGGCTCAATGGTGTAAAATTATAAAATATTTTGCAAAATTTTGTTTTGATAAGAGAGTTTGGGATGTGCTACTTACACATGACTGCTTAGCTAGTTGTATCCTTAAGACTGACTTCATCATGCTCAGCTGTCTTGGTACTTGAAGGTCACTGCAATTGTGGTCTGAGTGGGCCTCGCTATTGCCTGAGGGGGAGCCAGACACTGGCGTACATGTGATGCTGGTTTTGCAGAAATGTAGAGTGCAAGGGTTAAGCTTTCATGTAGATATCTACTGAGATTTCAAAGGAAGGTTCAGGATGTCAAGCAGTGTATGGCAGTGTTGAAACTCCTGTGGGAAATCCCTGATAGTGCAATGTATGAAACTGTCAAAATGCAGCTGAAGCTGCAATGGATACTCCAGCAAATTAGAGATATCAAGAACATGGAACATTGGTTGAAGTATTTTGGGCAATAAAATGAGCCAGTCTAAGACACTAGATATGTGTGCTAGACATGGAAAGTCAAATACATGGCTTCCCAAGTCCTTTGGGGGCACAAATCACACTACCATGTGCCCTGGATGTGGGACACAAAGTTACAGAATTTAAGGTTTGTTCTCCTTGGTACTGGACTTCCTTTATGTATACTTATTTCTTCCTTTTGGAATGGAATATTTTTTCCTGGGTCATTGCAATTGAGCAGTACATAATTTTTAACAGGCTCTCAAATCTAAGAGCTTGTCTTGAGTCTCCAAGATGACTTGAACATAAATTTTTAAGACATGCTGGAACTGATGAGACTTTAGCAACTGTTGGAAATCTACTGAATGCATTTAACAAATCAAAAAGACATGACCTCTGTTGGTGAGGATGGAACGTTATGGTGTAGATGAAAATGACCCTAATAGTCTCATTTGCCCAGAGTTGATGATTTTTAAGGGCCAAAATCATCAGTGCATTGATGCATTCATAAGTTAACAATTGAACAGACTGTTAAAACGTGGGACTTAGTTGAAAGAAATATGTCACTGGAGATGTAACCTAGAAAGATATATGTTATCCAAAGTCGTTGGGTCTCTCTGTCTATGTCTCTGTCTCTATCTCTATCTATCTATCTATCTATCCATCTATCTATCTATCTCCTTCCTGACTGTAATAAGAACAGTTTTTCTCAACATGCCCTTCCTTCATGATATTCTGTTTTACCACACAATCAGAAGCAATGAATCCAAGTGACCATGGACTGAAACCATGCACCAAAATAAATCTTTCCTATTTTAAGTTGATTTTATCAGGAATGTTGTCCATGATGGAAAGCTGATACAACTCCCCCATGACTAAGCCTGAGATAATTCATACTATGAAATAAATAATAATGGTCATTTGGGGATGTTGGCCAGCAGAGAAAAATAAACACCCATAAATCCATACTGATAACAATGATTTGGGGATAAATCATCATGGTGGACTAGAGTTACTCAGCATTTATGAGTTTTTCCAGGAGATTGAATTTCATCAGGATTATGTAGTATATAATGAGGTAGAAACTGGATGACAAAGTACTGAAGTGCAAATCAAGAGAGTCAATGATCAGATAAACACATAAATATTGGTATTTAGAATAATATGAAAAGTAATAGAAATATAGCACACCAGCAGAAAATGTGTGGAGATTTGGTGTGGTAGAGGAATATCCCTTCAGTAAATTGAGGCAATTGCAGGATACTCTAGGAATACAGACCCTGCTATTGGACAAATATGCAGTCGGAATTAATAGGAAACTTGAATTTTGCTTAATGAGCCAGTACAGGAGTAGATGTTCCTTTCATTTTACACTAGAATCAATCAGTGACATGATGAAGAGCCACTTATGATAAATCTAATTCCTGAGAAGCATGTGCAACAGACTAGTAATCCTCACACGTTTTTGTATTTTCAAGATCCAATAGCCACTTCTCTGTAGTGGTTGAGGAGATGCCCATTCTGAGTGTCAATTTGGATCCAGGAAGACACAAGTAACAACTAACAACTCTGATGGGGCAAAGTGCACTTGGTGAGGGAGAGGGCAGTATGCACATCTGGGAGGAAGGATGCATGCTCTTCCAGGGAAGAAGAACATTGAAGCAGCTTCTAATGAAAAGTAGTTTGAAATTTGGGACTGGGAGAGAGCAGTTATATGTGGAATACAGAGGTTGCTGGGAACGGGAGCAGCACAACTGGGACTGGCAGAAAACTAGGTTCCTCCAGGCTGTCCACTCCATCAGATTCCATGGAAAGAGTGTATTATGCCTAACTCAGATAAATTTAGAGTATGTGCTACTGAGAGTTGAGTGCTTGCCAGCTACTCCTTGCACACATTAAGGATCTTTGATTCTTGGAGCCACAATCCAGATGGGTCCATAAGGTAGGTTTTTGACAGGCTTGGAAAGTGGCTCCAATTGTGGCCTATGATCCTGATCATGATTAATAATGATCTGTGAATCTAGTCATGTCACAAACAATTTTGCCTTGTGCTTGCTGGTAGGCAAGGGGGGGTGGAGCTGAGTCTACATTTCACTCTAACTTATTTGGCTTATTTTGGATTTAGGTGTGAAGAAACCCTCTGTATTGTAACACAATTTCATAACTCCACTAATTTAGAACAGATGCAAATATTACAAGTCCAGAAAAAGTTGTTCCCACTTAAAATTCCTCTTCAAGGAGAAATCTTAGTCTGTTTATTTTGGTTTTGATGCTATTGTGTTATAAGCCACTTTGTTGTGCTTTTCCTCATTGATATTCCCTTACTCTTCTCTAATTTTAAGTATTCTGAAAATTCTTCAACTTGGTATTGTGCCACTCCACCTCTATATTTCCATTTCATTGTTATTCTCTTTCATTTTTTCCTCTTTTCATTATTTCTTCTGTAGCTCTTCCTTACTCTCTCATTTTCTTTCATTTCATATATTTTAGTATTAATTATACTTTGATTAGTGTTTAATTTTAGCCTATTCTATATTAATATATTTCATTGAGGAATACTTTAGGCATTTGGGAGAGTATCTTTTAAACAAGTTTTACTATATGTTGATGTGTGTTTTAATAATTAGTTGTAAAAATTACATGTACCTTATCTGGAATCCCACCTCAGGTCTAAGCTGCCTGCAACTGCTGCCACTGAGCATGCCATTCCATCAGGAACATCCAGAAGCACCCCTCAGGCATAAGCTGCCTAGGACTGCCACTGCTGGGCCCACCCTTCCACCGGGAATATAGGAACTTTGGACTACAGTGGATTGCCATGCTGGCTGGATGAGAGACTCAGGAACCCCTCACCCAAACAGAAGACCTCATCAGGCTCCAATCAATGTGGTGAGTTTGTACCTAAGTAAGAGGTCTGCAGTGGGTAAATAGGAGTGGAAGTGAAACTCCCTCCAACTGTAAGACCTTGGCAAACCTGGCAAGAGAGTGGGTAATCCCCCCACACACACAGAGAATATCAGACAGGTTGAGGAGTGTGGCAATAAGGCCCCCCCAACTTAAAGAAAATTAAAAGAGCTTATGAGAACCCTAGTGACACAGTAGGGCATCAGCTGACACAAACACTATAGCCAGGGAGATCTGGTGACCTGCAACAACCTGGAGATACAACAACAGCAGAAGCTAAGAGTTGCCCTAGATCAATACTTCTGAACTTGATAGCTCAGAAGAATATAGGTCTCACCCAACAAACCCTGTAGAAGGAATTGAGGTGAATAGATCTCCTCTTTATTGTGGTACACAGCAATTTGACAAACATCAACCACACAGTAGGACCCTAAAACTCACACTATGGACTGTTGGGATAGAAAAACCAGATATTTACCCAAAAGGTGAAAATGACTAAATGAAAAGGCAAAATGTAATCTCAAACATCTAGTCTCATCTATCAGGAACAAGTACAGGTGACAATGAGGTAGAGGACTTTAAAGTCATAAACCAGAAATCTCTGAAAAGATAGAAAATGAAGTAAAAAAAAACCAAATCCATGAGGCTGTAGAGGAACTCAAATTAGAAATAATGTCTTAAGTAAAGTCAGAAATAACAACCTTAGTAAATCAGTTTCTCAACATAGTTAGAGAAAAAATAGATTAAAAAACACAGGAGCATGGGAAATTGATGAAGCTTTGAACAATGTAGAAAAGCAGAATCCATGAAACAAATTAAAAGAGATATCCAAGAAACAAAAAATTGTATTGAAAGCTGCCAAATCTGTTTAAATGAGGCTTAGGATAGAGTTTTGGACCTTGAGGACAGAATCACAGATAGCAATCATTAAAGGGTAGAATTTATTAAAAAAACAAGACTACATGAAATGAGAATCCAGCAGCTTCAAGATGATGCCAGGAGAAACAATGCAAGATTAATAGGCATCATTGAGGAGGCAGGAGACAGCACAAAGAACATAACTAAGCTGTTCACAGAAGTAGTAGCAGAAAATTTCCCAAACATGGGGAAAAAATCTAATATACAAATAAGTGAGGTATATAGAATGCAAACAGTCATAACAACATAAGTCTACACCCAGATATATGATAATTAAGATCCCAGACATTCAGCATAAAAACAGAAGACTAAAAGCTGTTAGAGAAAAAGCACAACTCACCTATCAAGGAAAGCCTATTTGAATCATGGCAGACTTCTCAGTGCAAACATTCAGGTTAAGAAAACTTGGAGTGAAGTATTTCAAGACCTAAAAGAAAACAACTTTCAACCCAGACTGACGTACCCAGCAAAACTGTCTTTCAAATTTAATGGAGAACCAAGATACTTCCATGACAAAGAACAACTGAAGAAATTCGTGTCCACCAAACCAAACTTAGAAAGAGTGCTGAAAGACATCCTAGACAGAGATAAAAATGACCACAAACTCCAGAACAACAATAGAAAGTAACCCCCAAGCTGGACAAGCAGGAAATCAACAATAGAAACACAACATGGTAAAGTAAAGCCAGTACATATCAGTGATATCCATAAATTTAAATGGGCTAAACTTACCTATCTAAAGAAACAGGTTGAGGGAATGGATCAAGAAACAGGATCCCACAATATACTGTATAAAAGAAACATATCTGACTCAAAACAAACTTGCAGATTAACAGTTGAAGGATGGAAAACTGTATTCCATGTAGCAGTAACCCAGAAAAAAGGAAGGATAGTTACTGTGTTTTCAGACAAAGTGAACTTCAAACCTAAAAGGATTAAAAGCGATTTTAAAAAAGGCCACTACATACTTATTAGCAGAAAACTTCAAGAGTAAGCACTAACAATTATAAAAATATGTGCACCAAATACAGGAGAACCTAACTATATAAGACAAACACTAATGGACATGAAAAACCAAATACACAAGAACACAATTGTAATAGGAGACATTAATACTCCACTGTAACAAAGAGATAGGTCAACTAGACAAAAGTCAGCAAAGAAATAACAGAACTGAATCATACCTGTGAGTGAATGGACCTAGTTGATATTTACAGAATGTTCCACCTAACCACATTAAAATATATGTTCTTCTCAGCTGCACATGGGTCATTCAACAAAAGAGACCATATATTAACCCATAAAGAATGCTTAACTAAATGCAAAAGGAACAAAGTTATCCCATGCATAATATCTGATCATAGTGCACTAAAATTGGAAATCAATTTTAAAAAAGCTTGCAAAACCTGCATAAATACATGGAAATTAAATAACAACCTTCTGAATAACCAGTGGGTTACAGATGAAATTAAAGAGGAAATAAAACAATACCTACAATACAATGAAAATGCAGGTACAAAATAGTGAAACCTATGGGATGCAATGAATACAGTCCTAACAGGGAAATATATAACAATAAATAGCCACATCAAGAAACTGGAATAAACAACCTAATGCTCCATCTCAAGCTTCTAGAAAAAGAAGAGAAAGTCAAACCAAAAGCTCATAGAAGAGAGGAAATTGTAAAGATTAGAGCAGAAATTAATGCAATTGAAACTAAAAGAAACAATGCAAAGAATTAATGTATCAAAACTCTTTTTTGAGAGAATAAACAAAATTGATAAACCCGTAGCCAACCTTATCAGGAAAAACAAAGAAAAAACTCAAATCCATGCAATAAGGACTGAAAAAAAGAAAATTACTATAGATCCCATGGAAATTTAAAAGATCATGAACACCTACTTTGAAAATCTCTACTCATATAGGGTGGAAAACGCAGAGGAAATGGACTGATTTCTAGGAACATATGAACTACCAAAGCTCAATCAAGAAGATATAGCAATTTTGAATAACCCAATATCAGCTGTTGAAATAAAAAAACATGATTAAATCTTACCAACAAAGCAAAGCCCAAGTCCTGATGGGTTCACTGCTGAATTCTATAAAAAATTTAGAGAAGATTTAACACCAATACCCCTTAAACTCTTCAATGAAATTGAAAGAGAAGTCCTCCCTAACTCATTCTTGGAGGCAAGTATTGCTCTGATACAAAAACCAGAGAAAGACTCAACCAAAAAGGAGAACTGTAGACCAATCTCACTAATGAACATTGATGAAAAGATGCTCAATAAAATATTGGCAAATAGAATGCAGCAGATCATTAAGAAGATTATACACCACGACCAAGTGGGATTTATTCCAGGAATGCAGGGTTTATTCCAACATATGCAAATCAATAAATGTAATACACCACATCAACAGAGGGTAAAATAAAATCACATGATCATCTCAATAGATGCAGAAAAAGCTTTGATAAAGTCCAACACATTTTCATGATAAAAAATCTACAGAAAGTCAGAATAGGAGGTATGTACCACAACCTCATAAAGGCCATCCCTGAAAAACCAACAGCCAAAATTATACTAAACTGACAAAAAAACTGAAACCTTTCACTCTAAAATCATGAATAAGAGAAGGATGTCCACTATGAACACTCCTTTTCAATATAGTTCTGGAAATATTAGCTATAGCAATCAGACAAGAGGGAGAAATAAAGGCATAAAAAGAGGAAAAGAAGTTAAGTTATCATTATTTGCAGATGACATGATACTCTACATAGAAGACCAAAAAATTCCATTAAAAGATTACTAGAGGTAATAAACAAATTCAACAGCATAGCTGGATACAAAATGAATACTCAAAAATCATTAGCATTTTCCTGTACACAAACAAAACCTCACCGAAAGAAATTATGGAAAAGTCGCTTTTCACAATAACATCTAAAAAAATGAAATACTTAGGAATCAACCTAACCAAGAATGTAAAAGAACTATATGCTGAAAATTATAATACTCTAAAAAAGGAGATTGAAGAGGATCTTTGAAAATGGAAGGACATTCCTTACACTTGGCTAGGAAGAACCAACATTGTGAAAATGGCCATACTCTCAAAACTGTTATACAGATTTAATGCATTCCCAATCAAAATACCATAAACATATATTGTGGATGTAGAGAAAATACAGCTAAAATTCATTTGGAAACAGAAGAAACCTAGAATAGCAAAGGCAATTCTGTGCAACAAAGGTAAGAAAGGAGGCATCCCAATTCCTGACTTGAAACTATACTACAAAGTCACAGTGATAAAATCAGCATGGTACTGGCAATGAAATAGACATAAGGATCAAAGATTAGAAGTTGCAAGCACAACTAGAAAGACACTCAGCCACCTTATATTTGACAAAGGGGCTAAACATGTTCACTGGAAAATAGATAGCCTCTTTAATAAATGGTGTTGGAAAAATAGGCTTTCCACATGCCAAAGACTGAGAATAGAAACATGCTTTTTGCAATACATTAAACTAAAATCAAAATGGATCAAAGACCTAAATATTAAAACAGAAACACTGAATGTACTGGAAGACAAAGTAGGTAAAAATCTTGGAGACATAGGGGTAGGTAGACAATTCATGAATAAAATGCAAACTGCAAGGAAATACTTGAAAGAATCAACAATTGGGATCTCATATTTCTAAAAATTTTTTGTACTTCAAAAGAAATCACCAACAAAGTAAAAATAAAACCCTCAGAATGGGAAAGAATTTTAGCAAACAACTCCTCAGACAAAGGACTTATATCCAGAATATATCAAGAACTGAAAAACATCAAGCCACCCAAATTCAAAGACCCTCTCCAAAAATGGGCATCGGAGATGAACACACATTTCTCAGATGAAGATATACAAATGGCAAATAAATATATGAAGAAATGTTCACCATCACTGGTCATTCGAGAAATGCAAATTAAAACAGCATTGAGGTTTTATCTCACCCCTGAAAGAATGGCTTCCATTAAGAACACAACTGATAAAAAATGTTGGCGAGGCTGAGGAGGAAAAACGAATGCTTCTCCACTGTTGGTGGGAGTGCAGACTGGTGCAACCACTGTGGAGGTCAGTATGGAGATTCCTCAAAAGACTAGGATTGGAAGTTCCATTCAATCCAGCTATTCCCTTCCTGGGTATTTTCCCAGAGAAATTGAAAAGGTCATGTCACAGTGATATATGTGCACCCATGTTCATAGCAGCATAATTTGTGATAGCTGAATCTTAGAAACAACAAAATACCCATCAACTGCAGAGTGGATGAAAAAAATGTGGTATTTTTATACAATGGAATACTACTCAGCTATATAAAAAGATGATCTTGAGGGCTTTGTTGGTAAATGGAGGCAACTTGAGACTATCCTCATTAGTGAAATAAATAAGGATAATATTTATAAATATCGCATTGTCTCTCTAATGTAAAAAATAAGAACTGAGAGAATAATGGTTTCCAAAAAGTATAATAGATATAAAAGTATAGTAGATATAATAGACACTGTAAAGGTGAAAGGGATGGAAAGTGTTCTAAAGCAAATAACGTATGCATAGTGTGTAATATAGATGACCATATTACTGAGTTTTTTTTAGATCATTGAACAGAAGAGTTTGTACTGTCAATATTTGAGTATCTAGCCACTTTTTATGCTTCGACTTTGTAAGTATTGTTAACAATATGTAATGTATAGACTTGATTTTTTGATTTTTTTTGAACTCTGTATTCTGTTTTTTTCTTTTTCTTCTTACATTTTCTATTTTGTCTTTTTAATTTTCTTTTCTTTCTCTCTTAAAATAAAATAATTACATGTAGCTATTCTCCTTTCTCAAAGTAAGACTAATTGTTAAACTGAACCCAATGAACACATTCAGTGAGAACTGTGACACTCACCTATATCCACAGTCTGGGAAACATTGCAACAAAGAAACTACTCAATAAAAACTCACAAATAATAGTGGAAGGAATGTGCATTGCAACAGATGATCAAAAAGCAAATTACAAACACAAGAACTATGAGAAATCCAATCAATAAGATGCATATAAAGTTTATAATAGCCCAATAACTGAATTGAAATATACTGAAGTTGTTCAAATGCTGGAAAAAAATTCAGAAAATTTACAAATTGACAAATAAATTTAAATAAAATTCTAATAAACAACTGAATGTGTAAAGGAAGGCAATATGGTATATGACAGAATATTTTGATTTTAAAAAAAGGAAATAGAAATTTGGGAAATAAAATGCACATTAAGGCAAATAAAATATTCAGTTAAAAATTTCACCAGTAGGTTACATTAATCAGAGTAAAGAATATCAAGGAACAAACAGAAAATAAATGCATAGACTATTCAAACAGTAACACAGAAAAAATGAATCTTTGAAAATAAGATCACTGAGATATTAAAAGAGCAAATATAACATGTACAGGTTTTCAGAAAAAAAAATAGCCTACTGGCATACAAAATTAGGAAAAAAATGGTTGAATGGTAAGAGAAAAAATACCCTCCCCAAGATTCAGAATCCAGACACTGGAAAATAATTTGGGGAAGAAGAAAAAGAGAGAAATAGATCCATTGAAGTTTGTGATATAAAATTAAAATCTACAGAGAAGTTAAAGTTACATAACACAATATGAAGAAGGGAAAGTACAGTTTGCACTATTGTGCTTGCTCCTGGCTTATGAGAAAGGGATACTGAATCTAAAGAAAAAAAGAAAAAGCTTAAGACTACAGAAACCTTCAGGGTGAAAGGCAGTGGTGGAATAGACCAGCAGGTACTGTGATCTACAAGGAAAGCACAGGAATCTGCTGCCATATGAGTCTTAGACAGGCATGAACTGGTGAGTGAGTTCATTCTCAATGCTCACTATATCCCTGGAGATAATGTATCATCAGATGCAATTCCAGGGATGGGTACATTTTTTGAACCCTGGACTCAGAGCAGCCATGTGATTGCTTCACTTCAGGGCTCACAGTGTTTCATTCCTATAGTTATTGTCTAAGAAAAAGCTATAGGAGACATTTGTGATAATAAAATGAAAGAAGGAGACCCCACGATAGATTTAACCTAAAAGTTGTGTCCCACTCACATGACCAGTGAAAAGGCTCAGTCTGAGTTGCACTAAATTTAAAAGCTGCAGTGCTGATGTTCTTGCCCTAATCCTACTGCTTGCTGGTGCCTGAATCCAGAGAAGTTCTGGGGTCTGACTGTCTTCTTTATATACTCATGTGAGCAGGGACATATCTTGACATGGAAATACCCTGAAAATGGTAAAAATGGAAGAAAAACACTCATTCAAAATCACAAAAAGTACCACACAGCTAAAATACCTAAAAAGATAAAGATGTTAAAAAAAGAAGATGTACTCAGCGGGATACCAGAAAGTATAACTAAATAGATAACCAAAATTGTGCAGGACCTTTCAGAGACACTAATAAAAATTAACTGAGCTAAACAAAATTATACAAAACATGAACGATCCGTTTGCCAAACTATTAAAATCCATTATAAAGTTTTACTTTGAAATCCTGGAGATTAAATATTATATAGTATAAAGGGTAGTGCAAATGACCAATGTAAGGACAGAATTTTAGAGCTATAGGGTAACATTGCCTTAAAAGATCAGCTATGATAAAAATTTTGAATTCCACAAGAAAACATGAAAAATGGATACAATGGTTACTAGATAACACAAGAAAGAGTAATCTAAGAGAAATTAGAATAATTAACAAGTTATAAGATATCACAAATGGCATAATAAACGTGTTTCCAGAAAGAGTAGGAGACTTCTTAAATATGGGAATTATAATGAAACATACAGATAAGCAAGGCTTGTATTACCCCAAGAGGCATGGTCAAAAGACAACTTATTGGAGCCACATTGTGCTAAAATTACTAGAAGTCCATCATGGTGACAAAATCTTAAAAATTGCTCAATGAATGCAATGAATTGTTATAAATGCAAGCCCATTAGAATTACAGCAGAGTTCTCAACATAAACCTTAAACACAAAAATGAGTGGGAGTGAAGGTTTTCAAACCCTAAAAGGTAACTATCAAGCCTGATATTTGTATCCTGAAAAAATAATCATCGAAACTGATGAAGAAGTAGTTATTTCCATGACAGGGACTACCATAAAAATTCACAGTCCTGAGGCTTCTGGGAAGATGTTGGAGTGTTGAGCAACAAAGAAAAACCTTCTGCAAGATTTGGTATCTAGACACTGGAATATATTTATGTGATGAAGAGAAGGATAGAAGTGGATTTCTGAGACTGAGAAAGGATCTGAAGAGAGAATTGAAGAGCACAGGGAGAGCAAAGAGAGAAAATATAATAAAAACGAGGTAGCAGGTGGCATTTTCTTCCTGAGCCTGGACTCACTGTGTGGGAGAGGTAGTTTGAACCTGCAGATGTATGTTGACTACTAGCGACTTCAGAGGCTTCCATGGAGAAATGAACCAGTGGAACAGAGCCGTGAACATAGAAGACTGAAATGTCTGGTGAGTTATTTGAGTATACATGTCCCTCATAAGAGGGCAATTGGCTAGCAACCATCTTGGAAAGGGACCAACTGAGCTCAGAACTAAAGGCAGCTTCTGGCATCATGTAGGGCTCCTAGGCAAGTTCAAGCTGGCAGGAGAAACATGAAATGCAGCAAAATGAATAGGTCTGATTCCAGCCTCAAACCCAAAAACCAGATTGAACTTCAGTGCAAATAAAGGAGCAGTCTCATTGGGATCATCGGCTACCCAATTTATAAAGATACTGATGGCTTGCAGGAATTAATCAAAACAGATTTGTACTCTGTCTGCCCACATTGCTTATCAGTGACAACAGAGATAAAACGTGAAGGGGGCATGTTTTTCATATTTTTCTTTTTTCTCTTTACTTGCTATTATTTTTTGTTTAATTTTTCTCCCTTGTTCTCTTTTTCATCAAATGTGGACATTGTTTCTAGATTTTGTTGTTGTTGTTGTTCTCTTTTTTACTTCTTTTTATTTCTTCTTTCTCTGTTTCCATCCTGTTTTATTCACCAGTTCCCCAAAGTTTGCTTAGTCTCCAGACTTGTTTCTCATATGTTCTTCTATTTCTCAGTTTTTTACCTGATCCCATCTAAATTGATTCCTCTGAGAGTAAAATTGCCATATTGGTTGCATATTTATTGTATACATTTTTTTGTGGTTTATTTTAAATTTTGTTATACAGATATAAATCTAGTTTACACAGTTAAAGGTTGAAAATTAATCTTTCCCTTGGCTTGTCATTTTCCAATCTATGTTTGCGAATATTGCTATTGTTCATTGTACCATGTTATCAGACATAATTGTTCTGAGCAGTTGTTCTTGCTGGTATACTGAGACTGAATTTGCCTAAGGGTCATAACATTTACTGTAAGAGAGTGCCTAAGATCCAGGACTAGGACAAATAGGCAATAACTTCTCAACTCCATGGAATTAAAGATATAAGATTTTTCAACAGACTTAAAACCCAAAAGTCAGTTATACTTAGAAGACACTTTAGAGAAATAGTCATTTCCTAAGAAATGAAATAGTCATTTCCTAAGGGGTCCAAATACTACTAATGAAGTTTTTCACCAAAGGAAACTGACAACCATCAACCAAGTAGTTAAGCAAAAAGGAAACAAATGAAAAATCAGAAGATACTTAAAAAAGATGCAGTGCCAGACTTGCAGCTCATCAAAGACAAAAGCAGGATGCAATGAAATGGAACAATCTGAAAGCCACCCACCTTGATTCTCTGAAGTGCCTATACTGAAAGTGACAAAGCAAATTAACAAATATAATTTATCAGATAATGACAGAGATTGTGGCCAAAATGAAAGACATACTTTGTGACTCTAGAGAAGACACAGATACAGATTTAAAAAGTTGAGACATTTAGAAAAATGAAAGTCCAACAGAGGAAAGAAATGAAATCCATGAAAGAGGTTCATAGAGATATCCAGGACACTAAAAATTCCATTGAAAGTATACAGAATGACAGAACCTCAGATACAGAAAAAAGGATTGTGGTTAGCAATCATGAAAAGAATGATTTCTTTAGAATAGTAAGAGACTAAGAGAATTCAATTCAAAAGCTGCCAGATGATGCAAAGAAGTATAGCATAATATTGATTGGAATCAATGAAAAAAATCAGGAGATAGCACGAATGATATACAAAACCTGTTTGCAGAAGTCATGGCATAAAATATACCTGGAAGAAAAAAAATAATTTGAGATACAGACATACAGATAAGTGAGATATATAGAACTCCAATTAACCATGATCAAAAAACAATCTACAATAAAACATATAGTAGTATATAAAGATTTCAGAAGTTCGACACAATAATAGAATATTAAAAGTTGTTAGAGAAAAGAAAAAAATCACCTATAAAGGAAAGCACATTAGAATCATGGCAAACTTCTCAATCCAAACCTTCAAGTCAAGTAGAGCTTGCAATGAAGTATTTCAAGCCCTAGAAGATGTCTTCCAACCCAGATTGATGTACCCCACAAAACTATCTTTCAAAATCAGTGGAGAAATAAGATACTTCCATGGCAAAGAACAACTGAGGAAATTCACATCAAGCCAGCACTCCAAAATGTTCTGAAGGACAATCTAGAAAAAGATAACAAGGATTACAACTCCATGAATGCCAACAGGATAACACACAGGAATGGCAAACAATTAAACAGAGGTGATAAGAAAGAAATCAACAACAGGAAACAAATGTGATACAAACCAGTTATAACCCTCAGTATCAATGGTCTCAATTCACCAATCAAAAGAAATGGAGGGCTAGAATGGATGAAGAATCAAGATCCAACAATGTACTACATACAGGAAACGCATATAATACAAAAAGAAATTCATACACTGAAGATAAAAGAACATAAAACAATATTTCATGTGACAGTAACCCAGAAAATAGCAAGGGTAGCTACTCTAATTGCAGACAAAGTGAATTTCAAACAAAGACTGATTGATAGAGGCAAAGAAGCTCACTACATCTTTGAATTGGAAACACTCAAGAGGAGGATAAAACAATCATAAATATTTATGCATCATATAAAACCTAATATAAAGTAAATATTAATGAACATAAAAAATATTCACTAATACAATTTTAATGGGTAAACTCAATATATCTAGAGTGTTCCAACCCCCAACGTCAGAATAGGCATTCTTCTCAGTTACATATGGGACATTCTCCAAAATATAGCACAAAAGTATCTCAGAACATGCTTAAGGAAATGCAAAGGAATTGAAATTATTCCATTCATATTATCAGATCATAGTACAATGCAGTTGGAAATAAATGGCAAGAAAACCACAAGAACTTCATTTATGGAAACTAAATAACATCTTCCTAAACAACCAATGGGTCCCAGATGAAATTAAAGAATAAATGGTTTCTATGATTAAACACCAGTGCCAAAATAATACACTGGAACTTTTGTGACACAATGAAAGCAGTCCTACCAAGAAAATTTGTATTGGCATGAATGCCCATACAAGGAAAACAGAGAAAGCTCAAATAAAAATAACATAATGCAACCACAATCTTCTAGAAAAAGAAGAGCAAGTCAAGTCCAAAGCTCATGCAAGGGACAAAGTTATACCAATCAGAACAGGAATGAATGCAATGGAGATGAACAAAGCAATACAAAGAATCCATGAATTGAAGAGTGGTTTTATTAAAGATTTAATAAGATCAGCAAAACTTTACCCAACCTTATCAAATAAGGAAATAAAAGATTGAAGTCCATGCAATTAAATATGAAAACAGTGAAATCACATCATATCCTGCAGAAATCATCTATGCCAACTTTGAAAACCTGTATTCTAATAAGATGATAAATGTGGAAAAAATGGGATGATTCCTAGATAAACATGAATTATCAAAGCTGAATCAAGAGAATATAAAAATTCTAACTAAACAAATATCAATGAAATTGAAGATGTAATTAAAATCTCACCTACTAACAAAAGCACAACTCCTGACGATTTCACTGCTGAATTTTATCAGACATTTAGAGAAAACTTAGTGCTGTTACTTCTCAAAATCTTTAAAAAATCTTAAAGGGATGCAATACTCCAAATTCATTTCTGGAAGCAAGAATGCACAATTCCAAGAACAGAGAAGGGTCCAGTCAAAAAGGTTAACTACATGTCAAACTTCCTAGTGAATTTAGATGTAAAAATTCCCATTAACATACTAGCAAAAAATTCAGGTAATCATCAAGATTATACATGATGAAAAAGTGAAAATCATCTTAGAGATGGTTCAACATATGGAAATTAATAAATATAATGTGCTATATTAGTAGAACAAGAACAAAAATCACATGGTCTTCTCAATAGATGCAGAAAATGTGACAAAATCTAACACCCATTCATGATAAGAAATAAACTTGCAGAAAATTGGAATAGATGGCCTTTATATTTATCTGATAAAAGCAATCCATGACAAAACAACAGCCAACATCTTACTAAATGGTCAAAACCTGAAAGATTTCACTCTACATTCAAGAACAAGTCAAGGATGTCCAATTCCACCAATTTTATTCAATATAGTTCTGGAAAAATTAGCCAGAGAAATTAGAAAAGAGAAATAGATAAAATAAATAATTATAACAAAGGGAGAGCTTAAATTATTATTTGCAGATTACACGATACTTTCCACCAAAAGACTGCTAGATGTAATAACCAAATTTAGCAGCATAGTTGGATACAAGGTCACCAATCAAAACTCAATAGCTTTCCTGCACACAAATAATAATCTCATTGAGAGAAAAATCAGGGAAATAACACCTTTAACTATAGCAACTTGCCAAAACACACTTCCTAAGAATCAATCTAATAAAGGAAATAAAAGACCTCTGCTTTGAATATTAGTATACTCTGAAAAAGAAAATTGAAAAGGATTTCAGGAAATGGAAAGGCATCCTTCATTCTTGGGTAGGAAAAACCAATATACAAAAAGTGGTTCTGCTTCCTAGTTGATGTAAAGATTTAATGCAAACCTGATAAAAATTACAGCAGCATATCTCACACAAATAGAGAAAAAATACTAATGTTTATTTGGAATGGAAGAAGACATAGAATAGCAAAAACAATTTCAGGCAACAAAGGCATAGCAGGGAGCATCAAGATCCTTGACTTGAAATTATCCAACCAACCTATTGTGATGAGAACAGTATGGTACTGGCAATAAATAAATAAATAAGATATGAGGATGAGTAGAACAGATTAGAAGATGTAGAAACAACTCCAGTTACACTTAGCCACTTATTTTTGCCAATGACACCAAATACCTTCACTGTAACAAAGGTAGCCACTTTATTAAATGGTATTGGAAAAGCTGGCTTTCCACAGGCTGAAGACTAAAACTAGACCCATAAGTTTCACTGAGTAATAAACTAAATTTTAAATAAGCCAAATATATAAATAGTAAAACAAAAACATTAAATCTGCTGGAAGGCAATAGGTAGAACTTTTGAAAATATTAGTGTAGCCAAGCTTTATGAGCAAAATTCAAATATTATAGGAATTACCACAAAAAATTGACAACTGGGATGTCTCATTTAATGGAAAAACTTTTGCACAGCAAGACAAACTACTGACAGAGTACAGAGACAACCCACAATGTCAGAAAAAAATATTTGCCAGATATTCTTCACATAGAGAATTACTATCTAGAATATATAAAGAACTAAAAAAATCAGAAATCCCACATTTAAAGACTTAATCCAAAAATGGGTGTCTGAAATAAATACTCTCAGATGAAGAAGTAAAAATGACAAGCAAATATATGAAAAAATATTCAACATCATTGGTCATTTAAGAAATTCAAATTAAAACATTGTTGGTGGGAGTGAAGACAAGTATAATAGCTGTGGAAATTAATATGGATATTTCTTAAAAAACTAGGAATAGAGGCTTTATTCTACTCAGCTATACCCCTTCTTGATATCTTCCTGAAAGAAGTAAAGGCATGGTACCACAGAGATTTATGCACACCCATGTTCATAGCAGCACAGTTTATAATAGTTAAATCTTGTAAACAGTGCAATTGCCCATCAACTGATGATTGGAAAATAAGATTTGGTATTCTTTTTACACAGTGGAGTACTACTGTGCAATAAAGAATATGTATGTGAGACAACTCACCTTAGGGCTCCACTTCTGTCCCTGTTAGAAACTATCTTTCTCTCCATGAATTCTTTCTATTCTTAAGTTTTATTGTTCCTAAAATTTATTCCTCAATTTTAGAAAAGCTAGACTCAGTGTTTCAGAAATCTAGAAGTTTTTGAGATATAATATTTTCCTTATATCATTAGAGGTCCATATATTATCCCAATATTTTATATCCTATGACATTTGATGGTCTTCCATTGAGATTATTGGATGGAGGTAAGAGTTTTCTATTGTTTCACAGATTCTGAATTTTGACTCATTTATGTAATAACAATATTCATATTTTAAATTTTATATTATGTCTTTGTCAATTGCTTAGTATTCTGCTGAAATGATTGCTTTCTGGAGAAGAGTTCTGGTTGTGTGGTCCAGTACAAACAAAAAGACCAACTTTGGGGTTATGGCCAGGGTGATACTCTGATACCCAAAGATTTCTCACTGAAAGTTGAGTTCCAACGTCCTGACTCAGTAACCAGCAGAAATATCTCTGTTTTTGAATCATCCATATCTACAGTTCTCGTTGAGGTGAAAGATAACTCTTTCATTAATTATCTAGTATCTGCTGTCTCAATGTGACTTAAAATATTGCTGTTGGCAGTATTAAATCCTCTTAAATCCTTTTAAATCCTCTGTTAAGAGTTGAGCTACACTTCTAGACTTTCTCCTCTACTAATAAGTTAGAAACTGCAGCTTTTTCTCTGACTTGCAAGGGGTTAATTTAAAAAACCCTTGACTAGAGACCTCCCTTCCACCTAAGAGGCTAAGCTGAGGTAACTTACAGTTGTTTGCCTTTCATGGAATTGTACTATAAGAGAAAGGAAAAAGTCAAAATTGCCTTATTCTCAGACTTTCTTTGTACTAAAAATAGTCTTTATTTTGATTCTGAATGTAAATGTAATCCATAGAAAAACTAGAAACCTCTAGCCCCTAAGGCATCCACTATCACTGAGCTTGAGGCTACTATTCTTCAACTTTTGGAATGTAAGGATGAGGTTTTTAAGACAAATGTTTGAACAACTTTAATCAGAGTCTCACCTATTATTAATAAGTCCCCTAATTTTGCTTTGAGTCTTGAGGGTAGCTCTTCTAGGCCAGCCATAATTGAAGCCTCCCTGTGGTTGTATCAATCCTTAGATGAATTTTTTGAAGCTCGAGGAAAATATTCCTTGCAGGAAGTATATGGGAAGTTTAGAAATACTTGTGTTCATCTTTCCTTTTCTCTGTGACCCAAAAAAATTCAAGCAAGACCTTAGAAATTTTTCAGATGACCCTTTTAAGTACATTAAGGTCATTAAAGGACATACACCTATGAACTAGACTAGAAAGGTGTAATGTTACACTTATATCAAACATTGATTTCTAATGAGAGGCAATGGGAATAAGGTTTGATCTGTGAGCTTCTTAGCCATATACTCAGGGATACTTACTTACAGAGTGAGTTTAAATAGAGCGATAGACAACACAAAATGTCTTAGGGAACACAAAATGTCTTGAAGAACCCTTAGTCCTAGGGCTGAGATTTGTTCAAGACTACTACTTGACTCTGTCTATCCCTATAGGTGACCAAACTGTTCTGTAGGCTGGAATTTTAGAACTTTAGATTCAGAGTCATTTATTAGAAAGTTACCCCAAAATAGTATAATTGAAACACTTTCATTTTCTCTCACTCTGTTTCATAATGTTAAAAAAGAGCCATTCAGGTTCCTTGAATATTAGTTTAATTTTCTGCTTCACAATACAGTTGGAGTCAATGATAGCTTTTGTCTCTGTAACCACATTTTATCAAGGATTAGAGATGCACACTGGAAACATTATTGATCCTAATTGTCTTTCTATACCTAATATGGTTAGGATTTAGTTCTTGTGCCATATTTGGAATAAATTTTCTACCCCTTCTCCATTGCTCTGTCCCTGATTAATAACACAGTTTACAACAGTATTTGGTCCAAGAGAATTTTCTCATTCATGGATGCTGAATTTCAAGATCAACTTTCCATAGTGGTGAGTTTGTACTCCCTGGGACACTTGTAAAGTGAAACTGATCTTCATTTATCTCTGGGTCATATTTAAAAGTTGGTGCAGATTTGTTCTGATTCTTTCAAAAATATGTAAGTT
Organism: Hydrochoerus hydrochaeris; assembly: GCA_004027455.1. NCBI lineage: Eukaryota > Metazoa > Chordata > Mammalia > Rodentia > Hydrochaeridae > Hydrochoerus > Hydrochoerus hydrochaeris. Next base: position 163,640 of record PVLA01000597.1, read on the forward strand.
TTAGTCCATGTTTATCTGACTTTTAGCACTTGGGCAAAACTGGAGATAAACTCTTCTTGCTTCTCTCTCCCCTCAAGAACAATATTGGTCACTCAAGAAATGCAAATTGAAATAACACCGATATTCCATCTTATCCAAAAAATGTAGTTCACATCAAGAAATCAACCAATAATAAATATGATAGCTAAAATTTTAAAACAAGCCAAATGCCCATCAACTAAGCAACGGTTTAAAAAATGTGTTTTTTATATAATTGTGTAGTACTCAGCCATAAAAAAGGATAAACTTGAGACTTTTACAGGAAAACGGATGCAACTTGAGACCACGCTCATAAGTGAAATAAATCAGACCCATGTGTGTAAACATTGTATTGTTTCACTAATGTGAGAAGCTGAAGGAATATATCAGGTCCTAAATGTATAATACATACTGTGAATTATAAAGAAATTGTTTAGAAGAAAAGAGAAACTGATGGGGGAAAAAGGAAAGGAAGGAAGAGAAAATACACACACACATATATATATATATATATATATATATATATATATATATTATTCAAGATACTTATACAGCCAGTTTCTCTTAGTTCATTGAAAAGACAAAGTTTGTGCTAATATTGTTTGAACAATATTTCATGCTTATCTCTTGTACCTTGAGTAATTACTATTAAGATAGAAATATGCAATTGTTTGAATTATAGTTACTCTCCTGTTAGCCTGATTTTAAACTGTTTTATTTTTATTTCTATTTTTTATTTTTCTCTCTAAAATAAAAAAGTAATTTCCACAATAATTATTCTGTCACAGGTGATTATAGAAGTAATTTTAAATTTGATGCAATTACCATGATACACTTATATAAAATGATTAAGAATATATTATAAGTGGCTTGAACTATTTAGAAAAAGAATGCAGGTAACTCACCTTCCAGGACTACTTCTGTCTTTCTCAGACAGAAGCTTTCTTTCTCTCAATAGTCTTAAAACTAAACTAAACTAAATTAAAGTAAGCTAAACTAAACTAAAACAAAGAATGATGCTGACTTTTTTATAGCACAAGCCAGACTGCTTGATATTTTACAACATAGATAAGTTCATAGAGAAAACAAAGCATTCTTTGGTAACCTTATGAGTTTAATAAAAGTTTGAAATTTGATCAAATGTAAAAATAGGCACAGCCCAAGTCCACTGAGAACTGCCTCCCACATCATGATTCCTCTTCAAAACATCTTACCCAGCTAGCCAGTATTCTTGGAGATATACTACCTGAGGCTCTAAAAATGAAGGCCTGTACCTAAATATGGTCTGGAAAGATTAGAAAAATACTGTCATAGGTATGTGTCTCCAGCAGGGCAGGTTTGAGTCTTGGCAGGCCTTTTTCCCCACCTTATTTGAATTCATACAAAACTCCAAAAAATGTCACTCAGTATCTTTCTATACCCAAAACTAGCCTGCACATCCCCTTGGAAATAGATAAAGTTACCCTCAACAGTCTGTCCCTTTAAAGGAAACAGTTATGTGTGGCTAATAATGGAGCAGTTATGGCCATTAGCTGTGACTATCCAACATCTGTGGTTATAAAGAAAAAAAAAACTTGAGAGGTTATATAGGGAGATATTCCAGTCACATAAACCATCAGCTTAGGACCCATTTTAAATACTGCCTTTGCTTTAACAGGTGTAAAAGGTTTTTATTCTTCTAGAATATTATTCCAAAAAGTCTCTGTTAATTGACCTAAAAAGTTCTAACTAGTCTATTTATAGTTACAAACTCAAAATCTGTAAAAGGGTTATTATAATTCAACTTGGTTAAATAAATTCTTCTACCCTGGTTGCAAGCTGATCAAAATGATATCAAGACTGTTTTTGCAGGTATAAAACATTCTGTTGTACATAATTCGATTCTTTCTTTGGTCAAGAATAGTGTGTTAATTGTTACAAACTGTTTTTTTTTTTCAGTTTCCAAATGATTATTTTATCGGATTGTTTGAACATTAAATTTATCCTCATTTGCAATCCAAAATAGTGACTTGAAGTTGGCTGTTTTGTGTGTGTGTCTATTTACTGTTATAGTGTATTTGTTCTCTAACGGCTTTGGCACGATGGTTTTTGGGGTCATTCAGACTGCCACTATACGATACAAGTCAGGAGAGTGCTTTGATTTTGTTCTGCCAATTTTGAGCATTTAGAATTTGGTTTGGGCTGTGGCTTTTTTGTCTCTGAAGTATGAATTTTAATTTTCCTCTACCCTCTACCTCCGGAGTCCCTTCTCCCCCTCCCCCTTTCTACATTCACAGTTGAGCCATACTCTCAGGAAAGGCGCCTCGGGGAGGGACCAGGAAGGAGTCCTGACCGGTGGTCAGTGTTTTCCCTAGAATAATTAAAAAACAAACAAAAACCAAACCTAAAGAGCGTTTTTCCTTTTTTTTTTTGTAGGCAGAACTTCAGTTAGTTTATGAAATGCAACAGCTAACCCTTGTTTTCTGGGAAAAATAAACTTGCAATGACTTGAAGTTGAGAATGTGGGTACCACCGCACTCACACACACTCATTCCAGACCCTAGCGCCCCCCCCTGCCCCACCACCCCGCCAGGCCCGCGACAGGCTCGCGTGGCAAAGGGACAGCGAAGGCGTGCTCGCGACCCAGCTCGCCTTCTCCTCAGTAGCACAGGCCAGGCCTCCTTTACAATGCAGCACCACAGCCGGGCCCAGGCCCTCCTCATCTCCCGAACCAGCCACGGCACTCAGCCCGGCCACAAGACACAAAAGCTAGTCCCAGCCTCCCAGGAAGAGATGGCTCTGACTAGCCGGCAAATCCGCCACTCCTCTCCTCCAAGACGGCCGACGTCGGGGCTCCTAGAAGTCAGTGCTTACTTAGCTCACTAACTGCGCTGAGATGGCTATGGCGGCTGCTGCTGTGGCAGGATTTTCAATGTGGTGTGTTTCAAACCTCACTCACTCATCTCTCCCAAACACTCAGCACCCGTGCACACTCCTCACTTCCGGGTTTTCAGAAGATTGGGGATTTCCAGTGGGGGTCTCAGGTTATCATTCCAATGGTAGCAGATCAAGCCTGGTTCTTCAGTTTCCTCAGTTCTTTAGTTGCCCATGTTGCAAGGGTTTTTGCTTTGTTAGTTTGCGATCTCTGTCCTTCCGTGAACAGTTCATGGCTCATTGGCCTAGCTTCTACTAATTTCAGGACGTCCTTCCCAAACGCTGTACATAATTCCCCATCAGGCCAGCAGCGCAGGCCACCACTCCCATCTGTGTGATCCTCGTCTCCAGCAATGTGGTCGATGAAAGACAGGATAAATTCTACTCTTGGCTGTACCAGCATCACATCCGGGTGTACATTCTCTTGGTCTCCCTTCAGTCCCTGCACAATGCCAGTGTAAGCTTCCAGGCAGCCTTCTCTGAGCTCATTGAGATAATCCACCATGTCATGGTCTGACTTGTCAACCTGGGCTTGGGAGGCCTGCTTCAGAGTATTCAGCACAACCTCTAGGTATTTTTTAAACTCTCCACCGATCGCAAGGGCAATATCACCGAACGCCGACAGAATCTGTGGCTTCACAGACCTGTGGACATTTTCATTCCCCAGGTTCTCCAGCAGCAGCTGCATCACCTCGTCACAGAAAGGTAAGATGTTGGACTGGAGAGCCCGGCACAGGTCTCCCACCAAATCCACTGCTGCAAGCAAACCTGGTACTCGACATAATTCTTCAATCCAGTGCCCAGGAAGGGTTTAAAGGCATCCATATATTTAAGGAACTCGCCGCCTAACACTTCCACCAGCGTGCTGACGGCCATCAGGACATCCTCCTGCGTGCCTGTGGAGCTCGCTGTGCTCTGGAACATCCTCAACAGGGAGGCCATGACCACGTCAGAGATCCGCAGGGCGTCCTGGTACTGCACCTTCCACAGGACGTTCTGAAGCGTAGCACAGAGTAAAGACTGAAGGTCATTAAACTGGATCCTGTCAGATGTACTCTGGATATGTGACTCCATCTGCAGCACCTGCTACAGACGCTCCATGATGACGAGAGTCGTTTTCTGCACTGCGCGGTAGCAGTCCTTGGCGCTGTTCTTCACGATCTCCATGAGTGATTCATAGGTGGAGCTCCGCAGGTTGTTCTGGTGTCCGTCAGGTCTGTCCGTGGTCTCCAGCAGCTTCTGAACTATGAGCTCAAAAGAAGAGGACAAGCAATAGGTGGCTGGTTCTTCTTGATCGTCAGCTCCATCAGCAGCCTCATAAGCAGGTTCAGCCAACCTGGAGAAAGCCCAGCACACGTTGGAAGCCACGCTGGGCTTGGCACTGAGGCCCTCAATCAGACACCGCAACAGGGGTGCTAAGTACACGTCATTAATGGCAGTTTTGGGGAGCAGCTCGCAGATTCTGCCCACCGTCCATGCGGTTGTGTCCCGGACGACCACGATGGGGTCTTTTATTAATTCTATTAGGGTGGGCATAGCCTGTATAACTAGTGGTTTGAGCTGAGTGGGCTTCGGGCCTTCCAGGTTGCTGCCAAAGGCCATCATGGCCACATCACAGTACCACCAGTCTGGGTTCTTGATGTGCTCCTTGATGAAAGGGAGGACGTGCGGCACCACGTCGTCCTCACAGCAGGTGGACAGGAGCATGAGGCATACACCAGCTGCCTTGCAGGGGTTCCAATAGACATTGTCATTGTTCTCATCCTGCTTCGTTAGCATCTGGGTGAGGATGGGAACCAGGTACTGCAGCGCTCCCTTGCCGGCGGCCTGGCCTCTCTGGGCAGTAGCCCCAACTGGGGATGGGGGGTGGGGGTTGGATGGGAAGGCAGGGTGGGGTGGGGGGCGGGAGTCACCACAAGCCCATTTACGGGCTCCCTCTGGGCAGGCGCTAGAGCTCCCTTCCTCCCTTCTTCCCTGCTTTCTGCCCTCCTAAGGTGCTGCTGGCGGCGCAAGGTTTGCTCCTCTGCAAACTGGTTTTTATAGGTCATCAAAATTTTGTTAATAAAATAGGGATCCTCTAGGGAAACTGCTGAACAGGACTCTCCTTTGTGAATAAAGGAGCAACTGCTTGGAAATATTTTCTTCCAGTCTTTGTTCACTTAGAGGGTGACAATAATTTCCATAGCCTTCTGGTAGACACATTCCAATAAATGTTGCTAAGCATATTATTGATATACATTTACATTGGTCATTGTCATGAGGTTAAGTTTTCAGTGAGTAAAACAATAAAGTTACATTAAAAGATGCTCTTGTTACAAAACTAAATTAAGATACAAAGTTTCCCACATAGTCGAGACATTCATTATTGCTAATTTCATGTTGTACTAAATATATTCATGTCTTCTGAATGTACATGTCTTCTCAGATGTAAAACTGGGATTGTTTATGGTGATAACTTTTCTAGACACAGATATCTGCCTTTCTGTTGAGCATTAGCTACTTGGGTAAGAGTCAATGTGTCAAACTAGGATGAGACCACCAGTCAGATGATAGTTTTAAAAAAACCTTACCTGATGTTACATATGTGTCAATAAGTTTAAAGATGTTCAGGTACTGTAAGTCACATGCTTCTTCAGAGACATCCCACTAAATGAAAACAAATTAGGTGAGGACTTCTCTATATAGTAAAAATGATTGACTAAAAAGTCCATTCTATAGTAATATAAACATTTAACTGTGTTTCAATGATAATATGATTGTTATGTGCTGAACTGTGTGGCTCTTGATCTAGTTTTCTCCATAAATTTTTATAATCAATATTTGTTCACATTTTGCAGTGATTTAAAGACAAGAACTAGAAAGATAACTAGACTAAGAGGACAGCCAAAATTTTGGCCTTTTCCCTCCAAGATCAAAGAGGACCCAAAATATAAAGGAAACTTTTATATAAGATTCTACAACTTTGGTAGTCATCCACCCTCCTGATCAAGGAGATTGTTGGACCTGAGAGAACAAGAATACACAAGTGTATAGTGTAACAAAGAAGGGTCACCAAGAGGGAAAATTCTTCCGTGCTTTCACAGAAAGCAACGTAGTCCACCAATGCTGTGACCCATTCAGATAGGTGACACAGAGAGCTAAACTGAGAGGTTCTATGCACTACTCTAAAAAGATGCCTGAGGATAATTTACTGACTTTGGTAGACAGCAGATTAATTTCTTTGAATATATGTCTCTTTAACTTGGTTTGACACACTCACCACAAAAGTATAACTAAAAATATATGTTTTTATTTAAACAGAAAAAAACAGGAAAAAGGTAGGAATATTACAGAATTTCAAGCAAAGAAGATAAACAGTAAGAAATCACTAACTGATAAATTACATATTTTTTTATAAATAGTTATTCCAGTTACAGAATTAAAGCACACAAACTGGACACTAAAGCAGTGAGAATGCAAAGAGATCTGTTCAAAAATCCAACAAGAACCTAGAAATATGGTCATCAATCCCACACACCTAAACATATATGCAGCTATATCTTTTATAGCGCTTCCTATTTCCTCTTTTTTACAATAGCAATTATACACTTTAAAAATTTTATTTAAAGAGAACAGAAAAAAAAAACAAAACAGAAAAAAGTGTAGCAACAATACAGAATTCTAAAAGAAAGAAAGAAAAAGGAGAATGAGAAAAAGCCCCACTAAGAAATCAGTAATTTGTAAATTACGTTCTGTCATCCTGGATGTAGTTGTTCAAGTTACAAAGTTGAAGGGTACATAATAAATATTCAAACAGTCAGACTACAAACAGTCCTGCTCAAAGATCCAACAAAGATTCAGCAATATGGTCATCTATTTTACACACTCAAACATACCTACAGAGCACTTTCTTTTCCTCTCTTTTTTACAATAGCAATTACACATTTTGGTTTTATTACTCTTGTACTTCTTATTTACTTTTTACACTAGAAACACAATATGATATTTATAAATATGATTCTTCTTTATTTCACTAATTAGGATAGTCTCAAGTTGTTGCCATTTGCCTATGAAGGCCTCAAGATCATAATTTTTATAGCTGAGTAATATTCCATTGTGTAAAAATGCCACATCTTTTTCGTCCACTCTGCAGTTGATGGGCATCTTGGTTGTTTCCAGGATTTAGCTATCACAAATTGTGCAGCTATGAACATGGGTGCACATACATCATTGTGATATGAACTTTTCAGTTCTTTGGGGAAAATACCCAGGAGGGGGATAGATGGATTGAATGGGGCTTCCAATCCTAGTCTTCTGAGAATTCTCCATATGGATTTCCATAATGGTTGCACCAGTCTACATTCCCACCAACAGTGGGGCAGTGTTCCTTTTTCCCCGCAGCCTCACCAACATTTGATATCAGTAGATTTCTTGATGGCAGCTATTCTTTCCATAGTGTGATAAAATCTCAATGTTGTTTTAATTTGCATTTCTCAAATGACCAGTGATGGTGAACATTTCTTCATGTATTTATTTGCCATTGGTATATCTTTCTCTGAGAACTGTGTGTTCATCTCAGATGCCCATGTTTGGAAAGGGTCTTTGAATTTGGGGGGCTTGATGTTTTTCAATTCTTTTTATATTATGGACACAAGTCCTTTGTATGAGGGATTGCTGGTTAACATTCTTTCCCACTATGTTGATTTTCTTTTCACTCTGTTGGTGATTTCCTTTGAAGTGCAGAAACTTTTCAATAATTTGAGATCCCAGTTGTTGATTCTTTGAAGTGTTTCCCGTGCAGGTTGTGTTTTGTTCATGAATTCTCTGCCTACTCCTATGACTCCAAGACTTCTACCTACCATGTCTTCCACTAGATTTAGTGTTTCTGTTTTAATATTGAGGTCTTTGATCCATTTAGACTTTAGTTTTGTGCATGGTGATATGCATGGATCTAGTTTCAGTCTTTGGCATGTAGAGAGCCAGTTTTTCCAACACAATTTATTAAAGAGACTATCCTTCCAGTGGACATATTTAGCCCCTTTGTCAAATATCAGGTGGCTGAGTGTCTTTGTAGTTGTGCTTGCATCTTCTAATCTGTTCCATTGATCCTCAGGTCTATTTCTTTGCCAGTAGCAAGCGATTTTATCACTGTGGATTTATAGTACTGTTTCAAGTCAGGAATTGAGAAGCCTCCTGCCTTGCTTTTGTTGCCCAGAATTGCCTTTGCTATTCTAGGTTTCTTCTGTTTCCAAATGAATTTTAGGAGTGTTTTCTCTAGATCTGTGAGGTATGTCAATGGTATTTTGATTGGGATTGCATTAAATCTGCATAACAGTTTTGGAAGTATGGCCATTTTCATAATGTTGGTTCTTCCTAAACAAGAGCAAGGAATGTCGTTCCATTTTCTAATATCCTCTTGAATCTCCTTTTTCAGCATAGTATAATTTTCAGCATATAGGTCTTTTACATTTTTAGTTAGGTTGATTCCTAAGTATTTCATTTTTTTAGATGTTATTGTAAAGGGAGATATTTCCATAATTTCTCTCTCAGTGAGTTTTTTGTTTTTGTACAGGAATGCTATTAATTTTTGAGCATTGACTTTGTATCCAGCTACACTGCTGAACTTGTTTAATACCTCTAGTAGTCTTTTAATGGAGTTTTTTGGGTCTTCTATATAGAGTATCATGTCATCTGCAAATAGTGATAATTTAACTTCTTCCTTTCCTTCCTTTACTCATTTTATTTCTCTCTCTTGTCTGATTTCCCTGACTAGTGTTTTCAGAACTATGTTGAAAAGGAGTGGTGAGAGTGGACATCCTTGTCTTGTTCCTGATTTTAAAGTGAAAGCTTTCAGTTTTTGTCCATTTAGTATAATGTTGGCTGTTGTTTTGTCATAGATGGCCTTTATAAGGCTGAGGTAGATGCTGTGTATTCCGAGTTTCTGAAGGGTTTTTATCATGAACATGTGTTGGACTTTGTCGAAAGCTTTTTCTGCATCTATTGGGATGGTCATGCAGTTTTTGTTTTTGGCTCTGTTGATGTGGTGTATTACATTTATTCATTTGTGTATGTTAAACCACCCCTGCATTCTTGGATTGAATCTCACTTGGTCATGATGTGTAATCTCCTTGATGATTTCCTGCATTCTATTTGCCAGTATTTTGTTGAGAGTCTTTGCATCGATGTTCATTAGTGAGATTGGCATATAGTTCTCTCTTTTGGTTGCAACTTTCTCTGGTTTTGGTATCAGAGTAATACTTGCCTCCAGGAATGATTTTGGGAGGATTGCTTTTGTCTCAATTTCATTGATGAGTTTAAGGTGTACTGGCATCAAATCTTCTCTAAATTTCTTATAGAATTCAGTTGTGAATCTATCAGGACCTAGGCTTTTCTTTGTTGGTAAGTTTTTAATTACATTTTCAACTTCAGTAGCTGATATTGGGTTTTTCAAAATTGCTATATATTCTTGGTTGAGGTTTGGTAGTTCATATGTTTCTAGAAATCGTCCATTCCCTCTGTGTTTTCCACTCTATGTGAGTAGAGATTTTCAAAGTAGGTATTCATGATCTTTTGAATTTCCATGGGATCTGTAGTAATTTCTCCCTTTTCAGTTCTTACTGCATGAATTTGGGTATTTTATTTCTTTCTCTTGATAAGGTTAGCTAGGGGTTTGTCAATTTTGTTTATTCCCTCAAAAACTAGCTTTTTGATTCATTACTTCTCTGTATTGTTTATTTAGTATCAATTGCATTGATTTCTGCTCTAATCTTACAATTTCCTCTCTTCTATGAGCTTTGGGTTTAGCTTGCTCTCCCTTTTCTAGAAGCTTGAGATGGAGCATTAGCTTGTTTATTTGTGCTCATTCTGTTTTTCTGATATGACAATTTACTGCTATATATTTCCCTCTTAAGAAGGCTTTCATTGCATCCCACAGAATACAGTATGTTGTTTCTATATTTTCATTGAATTGTATTTTTTATTTCTTCTTTAATTTCATCTGTAGCCCACTGGTTGTTCAAAAGGCTGTTATTTATTTTCCATGTATTAATGTAGGTTTTGCAATTTCTTTTGTCATTAATTTCCAATATCAGTGCCCTATGGTCCGATCTTATGCATGGGATGATTTCAATACCTTTGCATTTACTTAAGAATGTTTTATGGGTTAATATCTGGTCTATTTTGGAGAATGGCCCATGTGCAGCTGAGAAGAATGTGTATTCTGATGTGGAACACTCTGTAAACATCTACTAAGTCCAGTTGCTCACAGGTATGATTAAGTTCTGTTATTTCTTTGCTGATTTTTTGTCTAGTTTATCTATCTCTTTGTGACAATACGCTGTTGAGATCTCCTGTTATAATTGTGTTCTTGTGTATTTGGTTTTTCATGTCCATTATTATCTGTCTTATATAGTTGGGTGCTCCTGTATTTGGTGCATATATATTTATAATTGTTAGTTCTTTCTCTTGAATTTTACTACTAACAAGTATGTAGGGACCTTCTCTATCTCTTTTAATCATTTTAGGTTTGAAGTTCACGTTGTCTGCAAATAGAATAGCTACATCTGCTTTTTTCTGGGTTCCTGTTGCATGGAATACTGTTTTCCATCTTTTGACTTTTAATCTATGAGTTTCCTTTTGGGTCAGATGTCTTTCTCGTATACAGCATATTGTGGGGTCCTGTTTCTTGATCCATTCTGTCAATCTATTTCTTTTTATAGGTGAATTGAGGCCATTTATATTTATGGATATCACTGATATGTACTGGCTCAACTTTGCCATGTTATGTTCCAGTTGTTTCTTTCTGTTTTTCCTCTTATTTAATTGCTTATCCTACCTGGTGGTTTCTTTCTGTTGTTGTTTTGGGGATTGTGGTCATTTTTTTCTCTGTCTAGTATGTATTTCAGTACTGTTTCTAGGGTTGGTTTGGTGGACATGAATTTCCGCAGTTGTTCTTTGTCATGGAAGTATCTTGTTTCTCCATTAAATTTGAATGAAAGTTTTGCTGGGTACCTCAGTCTGGGTTGAAGGTTGTTTTCTTTCAAGACTTGAAATACATCACTCCAAGCTCTTCTTGACTTGAGGGTTTTGTGCTGAATAGTCTCCCGTGGTTCTAATGGGTTTTCCTTGATAGGTGAGTTTTGTCTTTTCCCTGACAGCTTTTAATATTCTGTTTTTTTACTGTATGTCTCAGATCTTAATTATTATGTGTCTGGGTGTGGATTTATGTTGATGTTGACTGTTTGGTGTTTTATATGCCTCACTTATCTGCATATCAGATTCTTTCCCCATGTTTGGGAAATTTTCTGCTATTATTTCTGTAAATACTTTGCGTATGTCATTTGCCTGGAGTCCTGTATCTTCGCTAATGCCCATTATTCTTATATTGTTGCTCTTGGCACCATCATGAAGCTTCTGGATTGTCATTTTATGCTGCTTTGTTATTTTTAAAAGTTCTGTCCTTTCCTGATCACTAACTGTTATCCTGTCCTCAAGGTCCAAAATCTTATCCTCAGCTTCCTTTAGGCACTTTTGCACATTTTCAATAGTATTTTTTGTTTCTTGGATGTCTCTTTGAGTTGTTTCATGAATTCTGCTTGTTTTCTATATTGTTTATTCAAAGTTTCAATCAGTTTCCCATGCTCATGTGCTTCTTTCTCTATTTCTTCTTTAGCTGCATTCAATAACCCCTTTACTAAAGTTGTTATTTCTATCTTTACATTAGAGAGTACTTCTAATTTGATTTCCTCTATAGCCTGATGCAGTTGTTTTTTTATTTCACTGGCTATCTTTTCAGAGATATCCCGGTGTGTTACTTTTGGTGTCCTCTATTTCAATGTGTCCTATACTTGCTTCTGGTAAACTATATGTTTGCGACTGCATTTTTCTTTTTTGTTTTGTTGTTTTCACTCTGCCTGGTGTTTTCTATGTGAAAGAGGAAATCACACACAGACACACACTCTTTTCAGACACACCAATGTTTTACAGTTAGTTGGAGTGGGTTTTACTACTGGCCCTATTTATCCTCTGTGCACCTCTGTTTTAGAGTTATACTCAACACACTGATATAGTCAATCCACTGTAGTCCATGGTTCACCACCTGGGAGTAAAGTTCCAAATTTTCTCACACTGACTGGAGCCCGCTGAGATCTTCTGATGATCCTGTTGGCAGGGCAGTACCCCAGGGGAGGTTCTGGCAGGCTACCCCTAAGGCTGGCTTGTGCTGAGTTCCCGGTTGCAGGGCTGCCTTCAGTGGTGGTTCAAGGCAGCCTACCCCTGAGGCGAGCTTGTGCTTAGTTCCACTGGCAGGGTGGGCCTTTGGTGGTGGTTGGGGCCGCTTATGCCTGTGGCAGGCTTGTGCTGAGTTCCTGGTGGCAGGGTGGGCCCTCGGTGGTGGTTGAGGGCAGCTTATGCCTTAAAAATATATTTTAAAGTGCAATATCAAAAAGGTAGATATAAAAAGGGAATCAAATGATGATCCCTTCTGAAATTTCCAACAATACCAGTAGCTGACCACTGTGATGAGTCATTAATAAAAATCTACAATAAAATGTATAAAAGCATACAAGAATCTTTAAATTCTTTAGCTAAGACTGTCCTTCAAGCCCACCAAACTGTCCACCTTCTTACAGCTAAAACTAGAGAGACTTATGACAAAATATCAGTCTTTACAAGTAGAGTGATCTAAGAATGAATGGTTTACAATCAGCGTTTTAGTCCCTTAAGGACAATTTCTAGATTTGGCTCCTTCCCTCACCTGCCCTTCCATCCTAGTCCTCATGCATTGATTACACATGTTCTAATTTCTCAGAAAATGCATTTATTCTTGCTTACAGGCTGCAAAAGTACAAGTGATAATACAGATGGAATCAAAAATTGTGGTAGACTTCCATTTGCAGGATGAACCAGATCGACCTTGTAAAGAGAGATCATAACTGCTAAGGTACAACATGACTTCTACCTGAGGCCCACTAAATTAGCTTTCTGGAGAAGGTTCCTGACTGTGGTCTCCACTACATGGACCCTTTCACTGCTCAAAGCAGATAGATGGAAAATATGCCTCTTCCCCCTTAACTGCACTTAGGAATACCTCTTCAGAAGGTATACCTGCAGACAGCTAAGTTAATTATAAATATTATAAGTAGTTGAGCAGGGCTGAACCCTCAGCAAGAACATAGTTGTGGCTAGAGGCAAATTCACTGAAGGCAATATATCAAGAAAAAGAGAAATGACTTCACCCATATACTCCCTATAGGGATGAACAGCAGTGAATAATATAAACAGGCAACAATCCTTTGGGTCAGGGACCAAAGTGTCCCTAGTCCATTGCTTCCAAGAAAATACTTGTTTGTTCAATGTAAGCTTACTATATGACTTGCTTCCCAAATAGATCCCAATTTAATCAGTATTATCCAAATGGCTATACTTGCAATCTTATTGATTCACCACAGTTTTGTCCCACCTCACATCCCCCTTGTGATTTCCCTTTGGATTGGTATTACTTAAGTGACTATACTTGTAATTTTATTAGTTGATTATAGTTTTGTCCTAATTTGAACCTCCCTTACCTCATGGCTTTGATCAGTAAAACAACCTTGAATAGTGGTGTTGCTGGACAACCAACTTTCTGGGCCCTTTCAGTCTCTATTAGACAAAAGCTAGATTTCTCTCAATAAATTCTTCCTACTCTTAAAAAATGAAGGTCAAACTTCAGACATTTCCAGTTAAATCGATGCACCTTGAGATCATATTCTTCTCTCTTTCTCTTGTACCAAGGATCAAGTTCATGACCTCACTCTTACCAGGAAAGTGCTTGAGGCACTGAGCTAAATCTCCTTCCCCAAGATCATATTCTTAAGTGAAATTAATAGGACATACATGCGTAAATACTATTCTCTGGTGTGAAAAACTAGAAGTGTAAATAAGGATCAAAATGTAAATCCTTAATGAGAAATAAGAAGAAAATATTCAAATAGAAAGGGAAACTAGGGAGAGGTGAGGGAGGAAAGGAAGGAAGAAAAAATAAAAAATGACAAAAGAAATGGAAGCAAAACTTTTTTCTTTTTTTTTATTTAAAGAGAAACAAACAGAAAAAGATAGACATATTACAGAATTTCAAAAAAAGATAAACAGTAAGAAACCACTAGTTGATACATTACATATTGTTCTTTCAGAAATAGTTGTTCAAGTTACAAAATTAAAGCACACAAAGTGAACACTCAAGCAGTGAGACTGCAAACAGATCTGTTCAACAATCCAACAAGAACTTAGAAATATGGTTATCAATCCTACACACTTAAATATACATGCAGTTATATCCTTTATAGCACTTCCTGTTTCCTATTTTTTACAATAGCAATTATACATTTTTAAAATTTTATTTAAGGAGAAGAAAAAGAGCAAAACAGAAAAAAGGGTAGCAACAATACAGAATTCTAAAAGAAAGAAAAAGAAAGAAAAAATGAAAAAGAGAAAAAAATCCACTAAGAAATCACTAGTTTATAAGTTACGTATTGTCATCTTGGATGTATTTTTCAAGTTACAAAGTTAAAGGATACATAGTACACATTCAAACAGTGAGACAGCAAAGAGTTCTGCTCAAAGATCCAACAAAGATTCAGCAATATGGTCATGTATTTTACATGCTCAAGCATACATGCAGTTATATCCCTTAGAGCACTTTCTTTTCCTCTCTTTTTTACAATAATAATTACACATTTTGGTTTTATTACACTTATGGTTCTTATTTACTTTTTACACTAGAGTCACAACATGATATTTATAAATATGATTCTTATTTATTTCACTAATGAGGATAGTCTCAAGTTGGCAAAACTTTTTTCAGTTAGGAGGAGAAAAGTATTTGAAGGGATAGAAGGGAAAAGGGAAAAAAGAAGCTATTTATAGCATGTACTAATACAAATCCTCTGTTATGAATTTGATCACTATGTGTAAAATGTGTGAATAAAATTAATAAAAAAGAAATTCATTATCATGAAACTAGCATTACAATAAATTCTCTTAGATATCTTACAAAAAAGGAAGCCAACAATGTCAACAGATTTTTTTAAAAATGAATACATATGGTGGAATGAGCAACTAAGCAAAAGGAAAAAGTAATGAAAGTGGCAACAGGAAAATAATGAAATGACAAGAATATTTTAATACATTTGCCTTATATCTCTCAAAGTCAAAGATCTTAGTTCTCCACAGGTTGGCAGAATGTCACCAAAATGCAACCCTATGTACGTTATAAGAAACACATTTAATTTAAAAAGAAATTTTCAGGTTTAAAATCAAAGGGTGGAATACAATATTGCATGCAACAGGAACCTGGAAAAAAGAAACACCTGTCCTAATTTCAAATAAAGTATATTTCAAACCATAATTAATTAGAAGAGACAAGAAAATTAACTATGTACTGGTTAAGGAAAAATTACAAAGGAGGAGATAACAATTATAAACATCTACACACCAAGTACTGATTCACCCAACTTTGTGTAACAAACACAAATAGATATGAAAAATCAGACAAACAATAATACAACTGTAGTGAAGAATTTCAATTCCCCTTTAGCACAAATATTCAGATCAACTAGACAAAAAATAATTGAAATATCAATGTTGAAACAAAGTTTCAAACAAATGGACTTAAAATATACCTACAGAATACACTTTCTTCTTGGCAGCACATGAGACTTTCTCCAACATAGATGACATATATTTTTAAGTAACTGCTGAAGAATTGAAATTATCCCATGCATATTTTCAGATAATAGTGCAATAAATGTAGAAATCAATGGTAAAAACCAACCACAGAAACTATGCAAACAAATTGAAATTAAACAATATGCTTTTAAATAAATGTGTCACAGAAATTGAGGAAAAAATTAGATATTTCTGACAATAAAATAAAAATTCCAGTATAATATAACACAAACTAGGACACAATAAAGCCTAATAAGAATGTTTGTAATTGTGAGTGTCCACATCAATAAAACAGAGAAAGCTCCACTAAATAACTTATTTATTTATTTCAAGATCCTGGAAAAACAAGAACAATATAAATCCAAAGATACGAGGAGGAAGGAAATTATTAAATATCAGAACAGAAATTAATTCAATTGAGGCTAAAGAAATTTAAAAATCAATAAATCAAGAAGTAGTTTATTTGAAAGATTAAATAAAACAGAAAAATCATTAGTCAGTCTTACCAAAATAAGGGGAAAAAGACCCAACTGCATGAAATTAGAAAATAAACAGGCAAAAACAAAAACAGATCATTGGTAGCTACTATGAGAACACACACTGAAACACAATCCAAAATTCAGAAGAAATGGATACATTCCTAGATACATATGAATTAACAACACTGAACCAAGAAGATACAAAAATCCTGAATAATTCAATATCAGTCAATGAAATTAAAGAAGTCATAAAAAGAATCAATCAAAAATGGTTATTTGAAATCAGTAGACAGTTCTCAGATTATAAACTATAAAATGACAATAAATGCATGAAAAATTATATAACTGATAAAGCCATTCAAGTGATGCATAACTCACTGCAGAAAGAATGGCTATCTTCAGGAAATTGAACTAAACCAATTGGTTGAGAGGCTTCAGGGAAAGAGGAAACCTTCTTCACTGCTGGTGTGAATGTAAATTTGTACAACTATTATTTAAGTCAATATGAATATTCCTCAAAATCTAAAAACAGAAATTTCATTTAACCCAGCTATTTCCCCTCTAGTTGTCCTCTCAAAAGATTTAAAAACAACATATTTTACTGATACATGCATATCCAAGTTTGTAGATGCATGATTCACAATAACAAAATCTAGATAGTAGTGTATATGTTCAGCAACAGATGAATGGATAAAGAAAAATATTGTATTTATACATAATGAAGTTCTACTCCATCATAAAGAAAGATATCCTTGCCTCATTTACATAAAAATGGGTACATATTGATACCACAGTGTTAAAAAAGTGAAGTAAATTAGACACACATGTTTAACTATTGTATGATTTTTTATATGAGAATTCCAATATATAAATAAAGTTTAAATTAAGGACAAACAATACAGAAAAGAAGAAAACAGTTATTGAAATGTAGCACAGACAATGTTTCTTAAATTGAACCTTGATTTAGTGTAATTGCTTTATGTATTTCATGTGTTTTTGCCCTATTAGTCTTACTGTTAATCTGTGTTTATAATAATTAACTTGATAAAGAGTTATACAGTAAATCAGTCAATTTTTTGCTCACAAAATAATTTTTTTAAAATGGCAATTGAAGGAAAGGAAAAAAAATCGAGCTGTTTTATATATATATATATATATATATATATATATATATATTCCCAACAATGAATATAATTATTTTGTAGTGAAGATATGTACTATTAAAAATTTAAAAAGCAAGAAATAAAACAATCTATTCAATAAAATAACAGTTGAATATTTGCAAACCTGGGAAATGTTACACTTTGGGATACAGTACAGGAATCATGTGAAATCCCAGAGACATCACTAGAAATGAAATTCCATATTACATACTATAGTCAAAATTTAAAAAACATAAAAGAAACAAAAATGTCGAAATGTGTGAGACAAAAATGAGAATTCACATAAAATGGCAAGCCCATCAAAATGCATAATTGCATATTTCTCAAACGAAATTCTAAATATCATCAAAGACATAGACTAATTTATCTTGAGATATGGAAGAAAATATCTGTCATCCTAGATAAACTTATTCTACACAACTATACTTTAAATTCAAAGAAGAAATATGTACTTTCCAAAAGGGCTATAAACTAAAACAATTAATGATCAGTAAACCATATTTGGTGAAGATAGTAAAGGAACTATACACATAGAACAGGAAAATGAACACAAACAAGAGAGAATAGATAATAATAAATTTCATGGGATCAATGATGAAAACAACTATATATAAAATTTTGATCATTTTAATGCTCTTTTCCAGATGTTCCATTTTCCTCCTTCTCTGGACCCTTTCCTCATTTTGAAGGGGATTATCTCTTATTTCCTTCTATCTCTTCATACTCTTCAACTTGTTATTACTTTTGTTTCTCATATTTGAAAAATGATGTAATAATAAACTTTCTGCATCTGCTTTATTTCACTTACTGTTATGATATCAAGCATCATCTGTTTTCCTATAAATGTTGCAAACATATCCTTTTTAGAGCTGAGAAATAAGCCATTGAGCAAGTATAAAATATTTTCTTCCCCTAGCAAATGTTTTCTTTCCCCAGTGAGGCACACTTAGCTTGAAAAGCCCTTCCCAGTGACACCCCACCCAGCCAGTAGACCCCTACTGGATGGGCAGCCAATACCATTGCAGGAAGCAATTAGGACATGGCATTTGGCTGCTCCAGAAAATACAGGAAAATAGCAAAATGAAAGAGCAATATGCACTCTTAAACCTCCAGCCCATCCTACCCAAGTCCAGGAGACATAAACATAGAAAAGACACACCTGAAAGTGGAAATAACACACCTGAAATTTCTGAAATGGTGGCAACAAAAGTAAAGAAAAAAACTCTATGAGACTGTAAAGGAATAATATCAGAAATAATCTTTCAAGTAAAAGGAGAATTGATAATCATAATGAAAGAAATGCTGAGCTTATCTAAAGAAGAAAAAGATAAAAAGAAGAGAAGCATTGTAAAATTATAGAAACCTTGAAATAACAATTTAGAGATGAATTAGAACACATGAAACATTCAAAGAGATATCTAGGAAATCAAAAATTCCATCAAAAGCTGACAAAACCAATTGAAGAAAACTGAAGATAGACAATCAGATCTTGAAGAGAACATTTCAGCTAGCACCAAAAAAAAGGAATTATCTCTTAAACATAACAAAGAACCAGGAAATAACAATTAACAATTGCAAAATGATATTATTAATAGATTGGGTTTTTTTTCCTTCGGTACTGAGAATTGAACTCAAGACCTTGCACTTGTCAGGCAGGCAATTTTGCCTAGGTTATATCCCTGGCCCCCAACAAAATGATGCAAAGAAAAAAATATAAGATTGATGTTCATTAGTGAAAAAGGAATTAACACAAATGTTATAAAATACTAATTGCAGAAGACATAGCAGAAAAGTTCCTATTTGTGTGAAAATAAACTGACATACAGATAGGAGATGAATATAGAATGTCAATTATCCAGAAGCAAAATAAATCTACACCCAGACATATAATAATCATGATTTCAGAATTTTGGCATAAGAACAGAATATTAAAAGCTAACAGAGAAAAGAAACATATTACCATCAATCACAGCACACTTCTCAACACAAGCAGACAAGTCTAGAAGAGCTTTGAGTGAAGTATTTCAAGTCCTAAAACAAAACAACTTATAACCCAGATGGATGTATCCTGAAAAAATATCTTTAAAAGTTGATAAAGAAATAAGATACTTCCACGAAAAAGAATAACTGAAGAACTTCGTGATCAGTAAACCAATCTTACAAAAAATACTGAGAGACATTCTAGAAAGAGATAAAAATGCTCAAAATTTCAAAATCTACAGCAGAAAGAAAACATCAAGCAGAGCAAAGAGAAAGCTGAAGAACCAACAGCACAAAGGTAACATGACTAAAATGATCTAATATTTATCATTATAACCATTAACATAAATGACCTCAATTCACCAATTAAAAAAAGTAGTCTGGCAAAGTGGATCAAGAAACAAAATCCAACAATATGCGGTGTACAAGCAGCTCATTTAACTCAAAAGGAAATTCATAGGCTGAAAGACAAGGATGGAAACAGTATTTCCTGCAACAGGAATCCAGGAAAAGCAGGGGTAGCTATTCTGTTTGCAGACAACATGAACTTCAAACTAACAGTGATCAAAAGAGATAAAGAAAGTTACTACATACAGGTTAGGTGAAAAGTTCAAGAGGAAGAGATAAAATTCTTAAATATATATGCAATATAGGAGTATCCAGCTATAAAACACAGATATGAATAGTCATGAAAACTCAAATAAGCAAAGACACAATTATAATAGGCGACCTTAGCACCCCATTGTCAAAAAGAGATGGATCAACTAGACCCAAAACCAGAAAAAAATAATAGAACTGAATCAAACTTTTGAACGAATGGACTTAGGAGGCTTGTACAGAGTGTTCCACCTGACAACATCAGAATACACATTGTTCTGAGCTTCATATGTGAGATTCTCTAAAATAGACCATATGCTAACACATAGAACATGCTTAAGCAAATCCAAAAGAATCAAAATTATCCCATGAATATTAGCTGACTGTAGTGCTATGAAATTGGAAAACAATAACTAAAATTTTTTTCTTTATCCTTTCATTTGTTGTTTGGCAACTAGATGGCTTCAGTAATCTGACAATCATGAACTATACATTAATTTAATGAAGAATGAAAGGGATATTACAGCAAATACCACTGTAATCCAGAGGATCATAACCTACAATTTTGAAATATTATATTTAAATAAGTGAGAATGTAGAAGAAATTGATAAATGATTCATTGCATGCATTTTACCAAACCTTATCTAAGAGAATATAAAAAACCTAAGTATGCAAATAACAGACAATCAATTGAAGCAGTAATAACCTCCCAACAAAGAACATCTCAAAGCCAATTACATTTACTTCTCAATTTTGCCAGCCCTTTAAGGAATAACTGGCCACAATGCTCTTTAAACTATTATATGAACAAAATGAAGGAAGATTTTCATACACACTCCATAGACCCAGCACCACTTTAATACCAAAACCAGATAAGGAAACAGTAAAATCCAAAAATTACAGGCCAATGTGTTTGATGAATATTGATGCAGTATAACCTCAATTTTCATTCTCACACACCCAATTCAACAGCACATTAAAAGAACACACCATAATCAATTTGGTTTATTTAATGTGATGCAATGATTTTCCACATATTCAAATCAATATACCTAAAACATCTATACCATTGAGGATAAAAATTACATGATTATTTCAATAGATGCAGAAAAAACTTTACAAAAACAATATAGTTCATGATATACTGTGAAAACGTGAGTGTACAAGGGTAATATCTCAATAAAATAAAATTTATGCATTACAACAAATTACTAACATCATTATGGAAACCAACTTGTACTAATTACTTTATTGCCACTGAAATTCAATACCAGACACCCACAATTTAAACAAGAATGTATGTATTTTTGTTCATATTTCAGTCCATGGTTATCCAGATATAAGGTAAAATGATATTGCAGAGGGGCATGGTGCAGGAACCCTTTTCATTTTCAGACTACTATGAAGCAAATGGAATCAAGGGAGAAGTTAGGAAGAGAGATACACCTTGATGATGCCAAGTCCTACTACCATCTGGAGCAATAGCCAGGTTTCTTCTCACATGGTTCTAGGATTGGAGTGCTTGTATTACTCAGTGCTGTGAACCCAATCACAAGGAAAAGATTCAGTAGAGCACTGCCATTCTGCAACATCATACTACTTTGGACTCATCAAAGCAAAGTCTTTCACCTTTGCAACTTTGAGCATGCAAATGGTGAAGTCTTGCTAGTTCTTGTAATGATCCTAGATCATTATTTCTATTGTCCTGTTCCAAAGTACTTGATTTTTTAGTGCTTATGTTCTCAACAACCAAGTTCTCCTCTGCTTCATTTTTAGAAGGCACAGATTTACTGAAGCTTCCTTTTTTGCTAAACTCAAAATCCTATACCATTTTTGCTAAGCTGTTTATTCTTGATTCTCAAGGTACAGCTGACTAAAAGCCCCCAACATCCATGTCACTTCCTCAACACTATATTTCTTTGAAATTTCTTCTGGTGGATTAATTATTTTGCTGCCTTTACTCTCATGTTCTCACAATGCTCTGCACATGAGTAAAATGCAGAATTTTTTTCCCAAATCATAACATATATGGCTTTAGGTCCATTCCAATGCAGTCCTTGTTCCCAACTGAAAATGCCCGAGCATGATCTTCACTGGAGTCATATCTATAACCATTGTGATCTTCTGATCCCTCACCAAAATATGTCATTAAACGCATCTTACAGCATTCTTGGCCTGCTTCTTCACCCAGAGTCTCCAAAATTTTCCAGACTTTTCTTGCAAATCAGTTCCAAAGACATCTAAATCACATGGTCAGGTAGCAACACAGTTACAATACAAATTCTCTGGTATCAAACCCTGTCTTAGATGTTTTCTTGTTTTTGGAAGAAAATGTATGACACCCACTATTTAAAGGACAAAAGGTATATTTTACCTCAGAATTTTTATCTGTATATGCGTTCACCACCACATCTGACTGCCATTATATTATCCCTGAAATTCTTATACAATTCCTGATGATTTGATCACTTTCTAGGCTTTTGTTAGAACAAGGATTTTTATATTAGTGTCTCAATATCAATGCCTGTTATTCAATACTTCAGGGTTTTTATGTCCTCTTCATTTATTATTGGTAATTCACATATGACCAAGTGTCTTCTCATTGCTTCAAGATTCTGTAATTCACTGAAGTAATGTATTTCACAGTTACTTATTTTCTATAATTTGTTGATGTCTATTGTGACTTTGTCTTTTTGATTTCTACTTGTATTGGTGTGAGTTTTCCCTTTCTTTTTTGTAAGTTTATCTAAGGGATTGTCTATTTTATTTCTTGTTTTGAAGAACCAGTTCTTCATTGTTTTGATTCTTTGTCTTTATTTTAGTCTCAATTTTGATATATTCTACTCTGATGTTCCTGACTTTTTTCATTCTACTAGGTTTGGATGGAACTGTTTTTTTTTCTTCTAGGATCTTGTGGTGCATCATTATGTTATTTACTTTCTGCTTTTTTTCTAAAGTGACCATTCACAAGAATAAAATTTCCACTTGAGTATATTTTATTTTTTCCATAGGTTCTGATTTTGTCCTGGCATTATGAGTTTATCCTTGGAATTGTGTATTTATGTCCTTGACTACTTTTGTGATCCATTGAGTTTTCAGGAGTGTGTTACTTAATATACATGTATTTGTAAAATTTCTATGGTTTCTTTTGCAGCTGATTTCTAGTTATCAGTGATATGATCTCATGGTGTGCATGAAATAAATTTTTATTATTTTACATTTATTTAAGCAGGCTTTATGAATTACTATAAAGTCTATTTTTAGAAAGATCCATGGACTATGTGTTCCATTGTGCTAGGGTAAAAAAACTATAAATATCTATTTTGCTAGTTTATTGAAAGATCTGGTTCATCTCTGATATTTGTTTATTAGTTTTTGTTTAATTTATGTGTTTATTTGTCATAGTGGTTTAGTGAATTCAAACACTATGATTGCATTGATGTTTATTTTATATTTATGACCAGTTGTTCTTGTGTAATAAAGATATCTGTAATGGTTTTTCATGTATACACATTTACAATTGGTATTTAATTTTTTAATTGTTCCATGTAAAATATGTAGTGACATAATATAATATGTAGTGACTTCTTTGCTTCTCCTGATTAGTTTTAGCTTGTAGTTTATGTTGGCTGTTGTAAAACTTTTGTTTTATCTTGTTATTTCTTTCCTTTTTATTAGTACATGTTTGCAGTAATTTTAGTTTATAATCATCTTGGGGAGTGAAAACATGTACATAAGACAGCTTGATTACTTTTAAAAAACCTTCCCCTTCCCTCAAAACTCCATCCCTCCCCTTTTAAACCCTATTTCTCCATTTTAATTCTTGTTAATATTATTACTACCTCATGTTTTTTATATATAATATTTACAATTGTTTAGGTTGTTAGGTTTATGTACATGAAATATCTTTATTCTTCTGATTTTTTCTTCCTTTCCCCTTCTCCATTTGTACATTTCTTATTTGTTCCATTCCCTTTTCAAGTTGTCTATCATCTTATCTCTTTCTGTGCATCCTTTATTGAGACTTTTGTTTATAATTTTCCATACTCAAATGAGAGAAACTATACATTATCTAAAATTGTGCATCTCATTTATCTCATTCAAAATTATGTTTTCCAGGTGCAACCATTTTCCCATAAATGTCTCAAATTTGTTGTTTTTTATATCTGAGTAGTAATCCATTATTTATACATACCACATTGTCTGTACTAAATCATCTTGATGGGCACACAGGCTGATACCAGGAAGGTAATGAGGCTTAAAAACTAGAGAAAAAAATGTCATCGCAATCAGCCTATTCTTGCACTGCCTACCCTACAGAGTAAACATTGATCAAGAGAACAGTGATAATGAGTAATGTTAAGGTAAGCTAATTGGGGCTGGAATTTTGATCTCTAGATTTCAAGCATCATTATTTTTCAGGTAGGTCTTGGTTTCTGAGTAATATGGTATTATGAAATGTGTGGTTATAAATATTTGTAAGGATGTATTGATGTAGTATGATATGTTTAGCTCTTTTGCTAAGATATCTAGAAGGAGGATAGTAGGGGAATTCTAATTTTAGTTCTCTGAAGAAATTCCATGCTGATTTCCACAATAGTTGTATTAGTTTACACTCCCATAAACAATGTATAAGGGTTCATTTTTCACCACAGCCATACCAGCATTTATTATTTTTTTGATTTCTTAAAGACTGTCATTCTTCCTGGAGTAAGATGAAGTCTTAGCATTGTTTTAATTTGGGTTTCTGTAAAGACCAGACATGATGAATATTTTTCTTGTATTTGTTGTCCATTTATACTTCTGAGAAGTATCTGCTCATTTCACTTGCTCAATTCTTTTTTAATTTTTTTTAAATGTGAATTAAAAACACAAAGCAATAAAATGACACACAAAACATGGTGGGAATTATATTGGATTTCAAAAACAAGACAGTAGGAAATCAATTGTAGTTACTGAAATACACATATTATTTTTTAAATACATGTTCAAACTACCAGGCACAGGTATGCAAGGTCAATCAAACAGCACTGAGTAATTTTTTTACTTCAGTTGCCATCATCTCAGTAATTTCCAGTGTGTGGCTTCTATTTTCCTCTATATCTATGTTTCCTGCATTTTTTCTGGGTAAGATATAGTCATGCAAAATTAGTTAAACAATATAAACACTAACTTGTCTCTTTACTTCAGTAGCTATCATTTCAGAAATTTCACATGTGTGACTTTTAAATTATTTTGTGTCCATGTCTTCAGAACTCATTCTGAGTGGGCTGGAGGTATGAAATTACACCTTGATCCTTCATCTTGACATTTTTCTCTGCCTCTCTGAATCAACCAGACCCTGAGTCCTGGATGCTTTCTGTATTAGTTGCCAGTACCACAGTGCAGGGAACTGGATTAGGCACCTGATTTGCTCTGATACAAGTTGCCTGGGATGACAGAGAGGTGTGGGGCAGCTGCATATATATATATATATATATATATATATATATATATATATATATATATATATTTTCCCCTGATGGCCGAAAAACCCTGGGGTCATGAATTCCTCTCTACCAGGCCACTCTGGTGGCCTCACTGGAGGTGTGGCTTCTCTTTCAAGCTGTGATGGCAGGCTCACTGGGGGCCACACCTTCTTGTCCTCTGGACCCATGCTGGCTGATGCATCAGGCTTCATTATACAATTATCGATAGGGTGTTTTAGGAGACCTAACATTTTTGTGTTGCTTATATATTCTAGCTATCAATCCTCTGAGTAATACCTGACAAATTTTTCCCCATTCTGTAGGTTATCTTTTCACTCTATTAATTGATACCTTTGCTGTGCAGATTTTTAACTTGACATAACCCCAATTTGTTGGTTCTTGCTATTATTTGTTGTGCGACTGCAGTTCTGTGTAGTCCATTTTTGTGAGAATATAACTTTGATGTTAGCTTTTGGAGTCTTGGTGCATACAATATTGTTTTCCACCCATTTACTTTTAGTCTATTAATTACTTTTTAGTTTTGATGTTTCTTTTTTATGCAAGAAACATTTAGGCTTTTTTTGACCAATTCTGCCAATCAGTTTCCTTAATTAATGAGTTTAGCTCATTTACTTTGAGAATTATTATTGAAAAGTATTATTTTTTACTATCATTGTATTATTTTTCAGTTTTTGACTCCTTTATTTCTCTTTTTTAAAAACTACTTACTTTGCTTGATGAAGTTAGTCCATCAGATGGTTTTGCTTGTTTGTCTTCATTGTCTCTGTTTAGGTTATTCTTGACCCCATTTTGGAACACTAGTTTGATATTCATGAATTTCTTAAGATGTTCACATTGATTCCTTATGTCTTAATTGATTATTAAATATAGCTTTACATGACATATTAATCTCAGCTGTAAGTCATTTTCTTTTAGGATTGTGACTTAAATAGCCTCAGATCTTAAACTTGTTCTGCTTTTTATTTTTATAGAATGATAGACTGAATCTTAACACTTTCTGAACCTTCACAATCCTCTATCACACCTTTTTTCTACACTGTGTTCCAAATTACTTCAGACCTTGATTTTTCTCTTTTTTGCATGCTCTAACTATACACTGAAGAAAAGTCTCATATTTCTATCTGTCCATGTACATAAAGTAGGCTTTGGGCTTTCCATTCTAAGCCATAATCTTCACTGAGAAGTCAAAGGTATTTACACTGAGGAAAGATTTCAGGACTTAGTCAGGCTAAGCAGTAGAATGAAAAAAAAAACATTACTGATGACTCCTAAAAGCATACTGGTTGGTAGATAATCTCCTTGTTTTCTTCTTTAAAGGTTTTATTAGTAAGAGGAAAATATCTTAAAATTCCAAAGACATTCAGAGTACACAACAATCACAGACTGTAGCCAGAAATTATAGGCTGTCATAGTTACTTTTCTCTCATTACTGAGACAAAATACCCAACACAAAATTAAAGGAAGAAATATTTATTAATCTCACAGTTCATAGAAGTTTTTGTCCATAATCAACTATCTCCAAGGCAAGATGGCACATGGTAGAGAGGCAACTGTTCACTGTGGCAGAAGACAGCAAGAGCATCAAGAAAGGAGAGACAAATCCCTTGCTATCTTCCCTAGGGTGACTGTAGCACTCACACCCTTAACCCAGCATTAGACCTTGAATCAAATACAAACTAGATTCAACCACCTCTGAAAAGCATATACCCCATGACCACATAAGATACAGAGGTGACTCACAGTCACAAACTACAAAATTAAACACCTGCCTCCCAAAAACTCATATACATTACTTTATGCAAAAGGCAGTTAGTCCATTTCTAAGAGTTGCCAAAGTCTTAACAAATTTATAAGTGCTGAAGATTACAGGTCCAAAGTCTCCTCTGAGATTTAAGGCATTTCTTAGCAGTGAGCTCCTATAAAAGTAAATACAAAGTTAAACACTTCCAAACTTCATTGGCACATAATAAACTTTCTTTTCATAGAGTACAAATATGGGGATATAAAGAATTCAAAGAAAGTAAGTTCAAAATCCAGCAGGAGAAACAGCTCTTGTAGTTCTGAGTGTAGCATCCCCAAAAAGCTGTGGAAAGTTGTGAACTCCAAATGGCTTGGGTGACTCCACCTCTATGACACTTCCAGTGGCTCCTGCAGCCTCTCTCTGTGTCTGGCTTTGCTCCTTCCTTGCAGTTTTCCTCAGACGACCCACATCCCTGGCTTCTTTGACATTCCAGGGTCTCCACTGCACTGCTGGCTTTAGACTCACAGCTTTACACACTGTCTTCTCACATACATATTGCCTGTGAAACCAGGTCTTCTTCTGAAACCTGTATTGAAGCCTTCCTGACCTCACAAATCTTGCATTCTACATGCATCTAAAACCAGCACCACGTAGTTGATGTCAAGGTCTGCTGCCAGTTGGAACAGTAGCCAGGCTTCCCTCTCTCTTGGCTGTATGGGTCAAGTACCTGGATCTCTCAGAATTCTGAATTCAATTTCTAGGAACAAATTTTCTAGTCTGCTGAAGTTTTGGAACATGATGTAGCTGCTGCTATTGAGGACCATGGGACAGTCACCAGCATTCTGGAACATGGTGCTCTAGGGCTTTCTTCAAAAAGCAAAGACTCCTTTTTTCCAATTTTGAACCCACAAATGATGAAGTCCTGTTTCTTGTTGTTATGCCCTCAGGCCACCATTTCTATTGTTCTGTTCCTTCTCAGGAGCGAAGGTCTCTTCTACTCTTATCTTTTCAGTCCATAGCTTTTAATGGAGCTTCCTTTTTGGCCAGATTCACAAAGTTTAAAATCATCCTGCTGGGATTTTTCCTCTTGATTTTCAACATAAATATGGCTAAAAGCCTCCAATAGTAACCATGTTGCCAACTTCACATTCTACTGCCTTGAAATTTCTTTTGTCAGGTTAATTAGCCCCCCACCCTGAATCTTAGTCATAGGCAAAGTCTCCAGACATGAGCAAAATGCAGACAAGTTGTATGCCAAGGCATAACACACAACATATGGAGTTCAGTAGTCATTGTAGTCTATCTACAGCAAAAACTTCTTGAGTCTGGTGTTTACTAGCTTTCTGCTTTTCTGAGTACTGACTATATTTTCCCATATGGTAAAGCTAAAACTGTTCCAGCTCTGGTTTTTCAACCAGCATCTCCAGACCTTTTCCATTTCTTCACAAAAGCCATTCTCAAATTTTCCTGAAACACATGGTCAGGTATAGTCACAACAACAAACCTACTTCTCACGTACCAAGCTCTGTCTCAGTTACTTGTCTTTCATTGCTGAGACAAAATTTCTGACACACAAAATTAAAGGAGGAAAGTTTTATTTAGCTTACAGTTCATAGATGTTTCAATCCATAATCTGCTGTCTCCAAGGCAGAGTGGCCTGTGGTAGAGGAGAAACTTTTCATGGTGACAGAAGACAGCAAAAGCATCAAGAAAGGACAGGTAAAGATCATTCTGTCTCTTATTTGTACACAGGCTACCTCCCCTGGAGGAGGTGGCACTCACCCCCTTAACCAAGTATTGGACCATGAATCAATCACAAAACCTAGATTCAACCACTTCTGAAATGTCCACCCCTATGACCACATGAAACTTTGAGGTGGGGCATATAGACACAAACTATAACACCATCAAAATAAATTGAGCCCATTTTCCCTTGTGTTCCTGTTATCTCAGAGAAACTCACAATCTAGTAAGTTAATAAAGATTTTCATCTCCCTCACTGTGCTTACTCCTACCTACCATTGTGTGGAGAAACAACAGATAAGATATATCTATGTATTTATAATATTTATAGCTGACCAGGGAACTTCTGGAAATAGGGTCACATAAAATACTGAAATTTCACTCCTGCAGATACAAAGTGAAGTTATTAAAATAAAGTAGATCTAGCTGGCTCTACACATCAGCCAGGGGCCAATGGAAGGAAATGGCACCTTTCCCCTTGACAGAATCTCAAGAATTAGTCAATTAGTATGAGCACTGAAAATAACAGAAGAAAGATATACTTAACAATTTTAACTGAAAAAAGTTTTTTCCTGAAAATACCCAGTCCAGAGTCAAATAGAAGTCACTAATAGAGATGTCAGTTCTTGGAAAGTATTATGTCAGAATTTTAAAAAGGAATGTGCCCTCATTTAGGCTAGAGTGCAAAAATTGTCATATGATGTGAAGGTTGTACTGAGAGAGGCTGAGAAATATGGAACACTGTGATGGAAAATCAAAGACTAAGGCAGAAGCCAAAATCCAAAGCCAGATAATTATATGCCAATCAGGGAAATTAGGTATTTAAAATTTTTCTAACTTCTATCATTTCTGATACTCCTTTGATTTTAAAGTGATGAGTGTCTGAGGACAATCATGAGAGTATCCTTAGTAATGGGAAGGTATCAACTTAAGGTAATACCAAATATACTAACTCTAGAAGAAGAAAAACAGGACATAGCCAGTAATGGAATAGTGAACTACACAAACTCACATGGTAGCAGTAGAGAATGAGTTGGAGAGTTATCTAGTGTGCAATTTGCTGTGAAATATCCAACACATCACACCATACCTTGGGGTCTTAAAAATAAAATTGAAAAAGAATAAATGATGGAGATGCAACCCAGTGATAATAATGCTTCTGTTGAATGTACAAGGCCCTAAGTTTAATTCCCATTCAAATTCCTTTTAAAAAGAAAAGGAATAAGATTAGTGACTCATGTCATTCCATTTCCTTTACCACTAGTGATTTCCCCAAAGATTAAAGCTAAAAAGAAAATTTAAGTTAATGAGTTTATCTTTCCAAAACATTTCATTCCTTTTGACTTTTAAAATCTCAATATGAAATCAAGATGCTTTGCGACACAATTTCCTGCTAAACATCTCTTCTAAATAGCTATTCTGTGGGGACAACCTGGCTTCATCTATCAACAGTTAGAGTTGTTTCAAAGGTGGAATGAATGGAGAAGGAGGAGAAAGAAGAGGCAGAAGTAGGTCTAGAGTTAGCATGATGTCTCCTAGTCTTTGGTTCCTGCCATATCAAACTATTTTGTAGTGTCAAAAATGTGGTATATTCTTTAAGTCTTTCTTACCTTCACATATTATGTCCTATTCCTGGAATGTTCCTTCCTTCTGTTTGGCTAAAGAGGACAAATGTTACCTCTTGGTGAAACTTTTCATGATTTCATGACTAGCTTCTGTCTACCAAACTTATAAAATGTTTATCATTCATTTACATGAGTGTCTCCTTGCCCATGATTATATTTTGAGAAACTAAAATGGTTATTGGGACCACACTTTAATAACCACTGGTCTGTATCTGAAGATCTTAAAATGCAGACTATGTTTTAGGAGATCTGATGTAAAGACTAAAATATGAACAGTTTTAATGAGCTCCCTGTTTATCCTAATGCTGCTCATCTAGTGCTGACATTTTGAGTTGCTAAGGTTGAGATTCTAAGCTGATTTTGATTCACAATAAAGTATGAGAAGAGTTGAATGTAGCTGAATAGAGGAGGAGCCACTTGGAGATACTCAGAGAAAATCAACTAGAAATACATGCAATTGGAAGGAAAGAGAGAACATACATCTTGATGCCAAAATCAATCTGGAATGAGACTCACAGATCAAACAAAACATAGGCATAGTACTTTATGAAATGTCAAAGCATCCCACAGGACTGCCTGTAGGACCTCTGATTGTGCACAGAGAAGGAACCACCCTCTAAGAAGTTAAAAAAAAACCTGATTCATTGCAATAGCATGGCAAAATCAAGCCACAGAGGATAGAATTGATATATAAAGCCCCCCTTGTCTCTTTTGCTTTCCTGTAAATACAGGATGTTTAGCATGCCAAAAATTTTGCTGGCACCACAAAGCTGCTCCCTCTTTGATGGGATACCACCTTGTTCTTTTTTTCTTTTTTGTCATGTGCCAAAGAGTTCATTGGAAGCTCTAGCATCAACAATGTTGGGTACCATGGTGGCAATGGTTAAGGGAGTGAGTGGAACAGCACTGCACTTCTTGCACTGATCCCAGTGGTATGATATAGGAGAGGGATGTGGGATATCTACAATATTGGTTCACAGCAAGGCAATGAGTGAGAAGTCAGCATTCTGCCTGACCTTCCCCCAACACCTTGAGGAAATAGAGATGTGCCAGCAAAGTAGAACAGAGAAGGCTATGCAAAAGGGTCAGGAGAGAACATCTGTACATGGGACTAGGAGCAGCCTTGGGCTATCTTTGTCCAAGGGTCCCACAGCAAGTGGGAGAGCAACACAGACAAATAGTGATAAGAAATGTTTGGTGGGCCACACAGAGACATGTAGAGCATTGCTGGATGAAGATCTGGTTACAAAACTTACACTCACAGGCCAAGATCTGCTCTGCAACCACCACTAACCCTATTGCAGATGTGGCTGTGTTACTCAGAGATTTGCACTGTAACTTGGACAGCACCACAGAACTGTGGATACCAGAGGAATCTTATTGGGTTATTTCTTTGATGGTTTGATTTTTTCCCCTTTTCTTTGTTTTTTTGTTTAGTTGTTTAGGTTTTTACTTTTATCTCTCATTCCTCAATTGTCTTATTTGACTTTTTCTATATTTTCATGTTAGTGAACATTATCTCTAGTCTTTCTGCTTCATGTTGTTATTCTATTGCTTTCTCTTTCATTCTTTCTCTTTTGTCCTCTTCTTGAGTTTTCCAGAGCTTGAGTGATTACCCTTTGCCCTTCAGACTTTCTACTACTATATTTCTCTTCACTTATCACTATATGTTTCCCATATACCACCCAAACAGGGTAAAATTACTCTACTAATGAGAAACTCACTGCATACAAATTCCTGGTTTATGTTGGATTTTGTTATGTAACTGTTGATCTCTCTCTCTCTCTCTCTATGTGTCTCTGTCTCTGTCTCTCTCTCTCTCTCTCTCTCTCTCTCTCCATGGTTAAGATACCCAAATTAATAGTTACCACAGTGTCAGTTTTTAGGCTGTGCTTGATGATATTGTTAGTGCTAATTGTTCTACTTTAGTCAAGGTATCATACCTGTTGTAATCAGTTTCTCTCTCTTGTATGACAACACTGTGATTGTTTGGGACTCTAATCATCACCATAGTTCAGTGCCAAATGCCTGTGCACTGAGTCTAATGGTTAGCAACTTCTCATTCCTAATAAACTTGGAAGGTAGAACATTGGAACAGACAAAAAATACAAGAGCCAGATACACCTAGAAGTCTTTCCTGAAGAACAGACATTTCCTAAGGAAGCCTCAATAATAGTGATGAAGCTACATACAATAAGCAAATTATAAGCGTCAACACAGAAAATAAATTAAAATTAGAATGGTAGAAAATGACAAGACACAAACAAATTGCAACTTCAGACTGTAATGCCACACAGGGCAAGTCCAGGGAACAATATAGTAAAGGAAATCAGAAGCAACCCTCTTGAATTTTCTGAAATGGTAGCAACAGAAGTAAATCAAAAAAGGATGAATGAGACTATAGAAAAATTCTTATCAGAAGTTGTTTCTCAGGTTAAAGAAAGACTTGACAATCAAAATCAAAGAATTTCACAGCAAAATTAGAGCAAACAAAGATAATAAAATAAACAGGAAAATTATGGCAAACATGAATGCTTAACATAGAAAGAAATGGAAACCATTAAAAATAGATTCAAATAGATATTCAAGAGATTAAAAATTCCACTGAAAGTATACAAAGCTGCATGAACAAAGGTGAAAACAGCATATGAAATCTGCAAACAAGGTTGTGATTAGACACAAAAAAAGGAAAAATAATTAAAATAACAAGGGACCATAAAAAATCAACCCAATACCCTCAAGATGATGCAAAGAAGAATAACATAAGATGGCTGGAATCAATAAAAAAGAGATACAACAAACAATATAAAAAACTTGATCCCAGAAGTAATGTCAGAAAGCTTCTTGAGCATGGAAAAAGAATTTGACATACAGTTAGGTGAGACATAGAGTTCCATAAGCCATGAACAAAATAAAGCCACAACAAGGCATATAGTAATTAAAATAAAGATTCCACAAATTCAGCACCAAAGCATAATATTAAAACCTGTTAAAATAAACAAATATATCAGCCATAAAGGAAAACCCATCAGAAACACAGTAGGCCTCTTAA
The DNA here is from genome assembly GCA_004027455.1 of Hydrochoerus hydrochaeris. Taxonomy (NCBI): domain Eukaryota; kingdom Metazoa; phylum Chordata; class Mammalia; order Rodentia; family Hydrochaeridae; genus Hydrochoerus; species Hydrochoerus hydrochaeris. The sequence goes on from PVLA01000597.1 coordinate 197,125, forward strand.
TAAAAATACGTAAGTCAAAGCAAGCTTGCAGTGAAGCATTTCAAGTCAGACAAAAAACCCTCAAAACCAGATTAATGTATTATGCAAAATATCTTTGAAAACCAATGGAGAAATATGATACTTCTATGACAAAGAACAGCTGAAGAAATTCATGATATGGAAAATACAATTAAAAACTTACCAACTGTGAAAGGAAATATACTGATTGATTGGCTGTTGAATTCTTCAAGAAATTTAGAGGAGATTTAATAATGTTAGTCCTCAAATTCTTTAAAGGAATTGAAAGGGAAGCAATACTCCCAATGTGATTCCTTAAATCAAGTATTACATTGATAAAAAAACAGAAGAACTCATCCAAGAAAGGGAACTACAGGTCAATCCTCTAAAAGAACACAAATTCAAAAATTCTAAACAAGAGACTGGCAATCAGAATGCAGCAAAATATCAAGATTACACACCATAACCACATAATAATTATACTAAAGATGCAGCATAGTTCAACCTATGCACATTAAAAAATACAATACAGCATACTAAAAAAGCCAAGGGAAACATATGATCATCTCAATAAATTTGGATAAATCAATTCACAAAGTCTGAAGTCAATTCATGTTTAAAATACTGAAGAAAATTTGAATAGAAGGTGTTTTTCTCTATTTAATAATAGCCATTTATGTCAAACCAACAACTAGCATCCTACTAAATAGTCAAAAACTGAAAGCTTTCATTCTAAATTCAGGAACAAGACAAAGATGTCCACTGTCACTACTGATAAACAATATAGTTCTGGAAACATTACTCAGAGCAAGAAGACAAGAGAAAGAAATAAAAACAATTTACTGTAATCCAAAATATAGAGTATAGTCATGCAAGTACTATAATCCTTTTCCTTATCTTCTTCAAAATCAAAAAAGTTATGTTTATGTTGTAGGCTCAAAAAGTGCAGAATAAGCCTTTACATCCTGTTCTCTTTCTGTATAAATTGACTTTTTAAATCACATTTTTCTGTAAAAATTGTGTAATTGCCATGTAATTTGTAGCTTTGTGGCTTGCCTGCCATTAAACCTCTCTCCAGCACCTCCTTGTGAATTCCTGTAAGCACTCCCTTGATTCCTGTAATCCCCCAACCCCTCCCCTTGTGAAGTGCCATATAACCACCTCTCACTATATGGAGAGAAGCTGATGTAGGACTCGAGACCCTCCCCTTCGACCTGCTCTGCCCCTGGCTCGGTGCGCACTTCCCCAATCATTCCATGGGACAGTGCTGCAAAATAAAGCGTTTTTAAAAAAAACTTTTTAGATTTTTTAGAGCTCAGCAAAATAAAGCGTTTTTAAAAAAATCTTTTTAGATCATGTTTGAATTTTGGGCGCTGGAGAACAGGCGGCCTACTCTCCACCCTGGTGAGCAGCTGGTGGCCTGCCAAGCCACTGGCACGCCAGGGTGAGAACTATCAGCGACTCCTAAGATCTGCATCATGTTGGAACTTTGGGCGCTGGGAGAACAGGCAGCCTACTGACTGCCCTGGTAAGCAGCTGGGGGTCTAGCAAGTCACCGGTGCACTGGGGTGGGAATTATCAGCGATTCCCGAACTCTGCATCATGTTGGAACTTTTGGGCGCTGGAGGACAGGCAGCCTACTCGCTGCCCTGGTGAGCAGCTGGTGGCCTGCCAAGCCACTGGCACACCAGGGCGAAAACTATCAGCGACTCCTAAGCTCTGCATCCTGTTGGAACTTTGGGCGCTGGGAAAACAGGCGGCCTACTGACCACCCTGGTAAGCAGCTGGGGCCCTGCTGGTGCGTGGACTAAAAATCAGACATTGATCCATCTCCCACCCCAACCCCCGTTAGCAAGTAGGCACCAGCAGTCTGAGTATCTTTTTGGAGGATGAATGTATGCAGCATGGCAAGTAAGGGGGATTTCCTTCTACCATCTCTTTGAAGGCAAATATTTCTATCACTGTTTTGCTCAGTTTTGATTAATGGTAGTGCTTTATTCAATATTCTATTTTTAAAAGTTATATATTTCCTTCCATTTTCCTCTACTTGATTCAAAGAACAGCTAATGTGAACAAAATAGGCTGTACTATTGAGCCTATTGCTTGTGTCCTGGTGACCTGCTCTGCTGTTCTGTGGTAGTTTTATTGCAGTGCAGTGGCATGGGTTTGTTCTGTCTAGTTCTGCTATATTTTGCTACCATCAAAAAAAAATTTAAAAAAGTAGATTAGAAAGTAACAAAATACCTCCAAAAATCTCCCAACTCCATCAAACTAATCCATGGATCATGGATGAGAAGAAACTCAAAAACAATGCAATGGAATTATATAAGTTGATTAAAAGTATATAACAACAACAAAACAAGTCAGTAAGGTACTGAGTAACCTGAAACAGGATATAACTAAGCAGATAATGGAGTTAAAAAGTGAAAAGAAGAAAAGAAAGTGCTCTAGAGGATATGGCTGCATGTATGTTTAAGTGTGTAGGATTGATAACCATGTTGCTAAGTTGTTACTGGATCATTGAACTTCTTTGTAGTCACACTGTTTGAATGTCCACTTTGTATGCTTTAATATTGTATCTTTAACAACTATGTCTACAAAGATAATATGTAATTTATCAACTAGTGATTTCTTACTGCTTATTTTTTCTGATATTCTGTATTGTTTCTACCCCTTTTTCTGTTTTGCTTTTTTTCTCTTTAAATAAAAATTAAAAAATACATAATTGCTATTGTAAAAAAAAGGATATAACTGCATGTATATTTAAGGGTGTAGGATTGATAATTATGTTGCTAAGTTTTTGTTAGATCAGAGAACAGAACTGTCTGCAGCCTCACTGTTTGAATGTCCACTTTGTATGCTTTAATTTTTGTAACTTGAACAACTACATCCAAGAAGACAACATGTAATGCATCAACTAGTGATTTCTTACTGTTCATTTTTTTTGAAATTCTGTATTGTTTCTACCCTTTTTTTCTGTTTTGCTTTATTTTTCCCCCTCTCTTTAAATAAAATTTAAAAAAATCTTTTTAATTTTTGGAATCTGTTGTTTTGGACCACCTCATTTGGGGGCTTGTCCACGATCCCACCTTTTTTGGGGTTCACCCCTTGGACTTCTATCCCTCAGATGAGTCAGACACTTCTGAGGAATAAAACACCAGGATTTTTCTGAATGAGGCTTTCTTCTACCAGCAAGTACCTATTACTTTTGTTTTACTCTAAAATCCTCTGCTTTTTTATGTCCTGGGTTAAATTTACAGGCTTGTCCCCATTTGGGCAGGATGTTGCCAAACTTAGGGCAGGCTACCACCATTTGAGGGAGGAATTGACCTCTGTTGGGTGCACTGTCATATTTGGGGTATCAAGTTCTTTGGCTTACTCCCTTTTGGGCAAGACATTGCCAAAATCTTATCTTAGCTCTCCTACCCTTTCATCCTCTTATCCTAATTCATCTATTGCTTAAAATCCTTGCAATTCAGGCTGGACTTGATAAGGAAGCTGTCTCTTGAATTTTATATCAGCTGATTAATTTGAGTCAACTTGGATCTGATGGTTTTTTGCAGGGCTATTGGTTATTTTAAAATCCCTGGGGTGAATCTGCAGTTGGCAAACAGGAGAGTGGCCACCTGGTTATTTTAACCAGCTCCTTAGTTTTGAATTGAGTGCCTACTCTAGTCCCCATAGCCCCCTTCAGGTGATTCCTTTGTCTCTTTTTGCAGGCATCCACCATCTTACCTTTGTCACTTTTTTGGCAGGCCTCTACCATCTTGTCTTTGTCTCTTTTTGGTGGGCCTCCACCATCTTGCCTTTGTCTTGTCTTTATCTTTTTGTACCCCTGTCTTGTTTTTCCATTATTATGGGTCAATCTACTTCTTCCTCTATGTCACCCTTGCAACTGGTTCTTGATAATTTTAAGGACTTTAAGGATCGAGCTGACGGATATGGAGATCCAGTCTACCCTAAGAAGCTAAGACACTTCTGTGAGTGTGAGTGGCTTTCCTTCAGTGTTGGATGGCCTTCAGAGATAACTTTTAATTTACAAGACTCTCAACAGGTACATCAAGTCGTCCTTGGATCCCCTCATAAGCCAACCACACACCCAGGTCAGGTGGTCTATATTGAAGTTTGGATCGACTTGATCCAAGATCCACCCTCAGGGATATGAAAACTTGTATGAGAAGGACCCTGGGGGGCAACCTCCCCTTGTGGCAATGATGAAAACTAAGGTGCTGCCTCCTCCACCTGTGATTCTACCTCCTCCTTATTATTCTCCTTTTCTTTCCCAACCCCCTCCTTACCACCCTGATCTTCTAAGCTCATCAGTGTTTCCCTCATGAACCCTACCCCTCCTCCACTGACACTGAGGGCTCCCTCCCCTCTTAGCCCTCCCCATACCCATAGCTGTTGTCCCCCACCTCCCTCCTCTGCACCTAGCCCTGACTCCACCGAGTCATTACCTTCTATCCTTCCTCTCTAAGAAGCTTCTCCCTCAGAGTCTTCTCAGGGCACCTTTTTCACATATGTTCCTTTTTCCAATAATGATTTGTATAATTAGAAACTGCAGAACCCTCCTTTTTCCAAAGACTGACAGGCATTAATAGCGCTCCTTGAGACTGTTGGTTTCACACATCAGCCAACCTGGGATCACTGCCAGCAGCTTTTGAAGACTCTTTTTACTTCTGAGGAGTTAGAGCAAATTTGTAGTCTAGCACATCAATCTGGCCTTGATTCAAATGGGAAACCCACCTTGGATCTGATGAGACTTAATGTTGCTTTTCCCTTGAACTGCCCCAATTGGGACCCCAACACTGATGGAGCTAAGGAGGCTCTCTATTGGTATTGCCAGACTCTACTCACAGCACTTTGAGCTGCTTCCCAGAAGCCAACTAATTTGTGTAAAGTAATTGATGTGAGGCCATTGGCTTCTGAGTCCCTGTTGGCTTTCCTTGAGTGCCCCCTAGAGGCCTATCATATATATACACCCTTAGTTCTGGAGGCACCAGAAAACAGAAAACCTATTAACATATCCTTTGTCTCCCAGTCAGCCCCTGACATCAGACATAAATTACAGAAATTGGAGGGTTTTGAGGGAATTATGTTAGGACAGTTAGTAGCAGTAGCCCAAAAGGTTTTTTACAACAGAGAAGATCCACAAAATATTAAAAAATTGACTAAGGTTTTGGCTGTGTTGGCAGAAGGGCATACTCAGAATAAAAAGGAAAAGGGCTAACAGTCAAGGGCCCCACTATATAAAAACCAATGTGCATACTGCAAAGAGTTAGTTCATTAGAAGAAGGACTTCCCAAGACTAAAGGCCAAGCTGGAAAAAGGGGAAATTGCTTTCCATGTCTTACTGGAGAAAGACTGACAATTTCAGGGTTTGTTCACTCCCCTTGAACCTGGATAACCTTAACTGTGGGGGGCAACCTATAGACTTCCTGGTCAATACTGGGGCCAGTTATTCTGTATTACAGTGCTCCCTTGGGGGAAATATCCAAAAATACCTTGGCTATTCAAGGACCCACCAGTGACATCTAACGCTACCCATGGGCTCATACTAAAGTTACTCATTTAGTGAACCAGACTTTAACTCACTCCTTTCTTGTGGTTCCTGAATGTCCTGAACCCCTACTTGGCTGAAACTTGATTCTTAATCTTCAGGCTAATATTAGCTTCTCTGAGGATGGTCCTCATATTCACCTCAAAGATGCATCAAAGGACGGAAAACCCCCCATATGCTTCTTGGTTACCTGCCCCATTACTGAAGGACACTTATTGCTGGCAGAGCCAGAAAGTCCTCCTTCAGAGTCTCAGACCAAATTACTAGATCTCCTCAGGCAGGAAATCCTAATCATGTGGGCTGAAAATAATTAACTGGCTGTTAATTATCTACCCCTATTTATTGAACTTGCCTCATGCTACTCCTACTAGGGTATGCCAGTATCCTTTCAATCCTCAGGCATGAATAGGAATATTGAAACACATTCAGAGACTAAAAGAAGCTAACATGGTACCTTGTGTGTCAGCTTGGAATACTCCACTGCTGCCTGTTCAGAAACCTGGGACTGCAGACTATCGACCAGTTCAAGACCTAAGGGAGGTAAATAAACATGTTGTCACCCTCCACTCAACTGTCCCGAACCCTTATACACTTTTAAGTCACTTGCCTATAGACCAAACCTGGTATTCAGTTCTTGATCTCAAGGATGCTTTCTTCACCCTTCTAATAGCTCTGGTGAGTCAACCTATTTTTGCCTTTGAGTGGACCGACCCAGACAATGGAATTCCATCCAAACTGACTTGGATTAGGCTACCACAAGGTCTTAAGAATGCTCCAATGCTATTTGATGAGGCCCCAAATAAGGACCTCCAAGAGTTTTGTGGTGAGCACCCAGGGATCACCTTGTTGCAGTATGTCAACGATGTCCTCTCGGCAGCCCCAACTATGAGGACTGCCTTCAGGGCACATAAGACTTATTGTATACCTTAGGATATCTGGCTTATTGTGTTTCTGCAGGAAAGGCCCAACTGTGCATGCAAGAAGTGACTTACCTTGGTTACACAATTGTTGAAGGCAGGCGAACCCTGTCCTCTAGAAGAATTGAGGTGAACCTCCAAATCCCTGAGCTTCAAACAAAGAGGCAAATTTGGGAGTTCCTGGGATCTATGGGCTATGGTCTCTTCTGGATAATGAGCTTTGCTGAATTAGCTCAACCCCTCCATGCTGCCACTGGAGCAATTCCTACAGATCCACCTGTTTGGACAGAAGAGGAGAACCAAGCCTTTCAAGAATTGAAAATGGCTCTTACTGATGCTCTTAAATTCGCTTTACCTGACTTGACTAAGCCATTCCTGCTGTTCATAGCTGAGCAACGAGGAATAGCAAAAGGGGTATTAACTCCAATTCTAGGACCATGGCAGTTTCCGTAGCCTATCTCTCAAAAAGGCTGCACTCAGTAGCTACAGTATGGCCAAACTGCCTCCAAGCTATCACTGCCACTGCCTCTATAGTAAAGGAGGCAAATAAATTAACTTTTGGACAAAAAATCCAGGTTGTGGCACCTCATGCAATTGAGGCCTTTATTAGGGCTCCACCTGATAGGCTCTTCAATGCAAGAATTGTGCAGAACCAGGCCCTCCTGCTTAACTCTGACCTGATTGAATTCAAGGAAACCACAGCCCTTAACCCAGCAACCCTTTTGCCTGACGATGACCCACAGATGTCTATCCACCATTATCTGGACCTGCTTTCCACAACCATCAGTCTCCACTGAGATCTCACTGACCTCCCCCTGGATCATCTGGATGTTGTGCACGTCACCAGTGGCAGTAACTTCATCTTTGAAGGTAAAAGGGTAGCAAGGGCAGCTGTGACCACAGAGACATGAGTTGTTTGGGCTCAACCCCTAGACAAAGGTACATCAGCCCAAAGGGTAGAGCTAATAGCTGTTACAGAAGACCTAAAATTAGCCAAAGGTTTAAAGACGAACATATTCATATAGCTGTTATGCCTTTGCTATGGTTCATATTCATGGGACTATTTACCAAGAAATAAGACTCATGACATCTGCAGGTTCAAAGATCAAAAATGCCCCATATATACTGGACTTGCTGGCTGCCATCTGGCTACCTAAGTCTGTAGCAGTGATACATTGCAGAGGTCATCAGAAAGGAGCAGACTCAACATCTAAAGGAAATGCTCTAGCAGACAAAAATGCTCAAGAAGCTGCCTTCAGGTCGGTTGAGCAGCCTGTAACCCATTTGCTACCAGTCTTACTGTCCTCTCATTTGCCTCAGCTTGTGTATTCAAAATCAGATCAAGAACTAGTTAGACAACTAAAGGAAAAGCAAGTGGTCTCTGAAAATTGATACCAAGTGCCCGATAAACGAGTTTTGATACCTGCTGCCCTAGGAAAGGATTTAATTCTTCAAATTCATCAAGTCTCTCACCTGGGGGGCTCTAAATTAGTTGAATTGCTCTGGAACAGATATTTTGTACCAAAATTGACCCAGTTAGTGAAGGAAGTAAGTCAAAGGTGCCCACAATGCCTCCAAATGAATACAAAAACTGTCATTAATCAAGAAGGAACTAGGGCCCGAGGAACTTTTCCAGGGAACATTGGGAGATTGATTTCATGGACATGGGGAAACCATGATTACATGGACACAGATGTCTATTGGTTTTAATAGATACCTTTACTGGATGGACTGAAGGATACTCAACAGAATCAGAATAGGCTTTAATTATTGTTAAAAAGCTTTTGTATGAGATAATTCCTCAATTCAGTCTACCCCTATCCGTAAGGTCCAACAATAGCCTGGCTTTCATAGCTTCCATAACAAAGTAGCTCAGTTATTACAGATTAATTGGAAACACCACTGTGCCTACCATCCTCAAAGTTCAGGACAAGTCAAGAGGATGAATTGTACCTTAAAGGAAATACTTAGTAAGTTAATTTTAGCATCTGGTGAAAACTGGGTCAGTCTCCTTCCTTTTGCCCTTTTGCATGCTCATTGTACCCCATATATCTCTGGAATAACTCCTTTTGAGTCAGTCTATGGAATATCACCTCCCCTTGTCCTGTCTTGAGAGTGCTCATTTGGCTGAAACTGCTAACCACAGTTTAATTAAGTTCCTACAGGCTCTCCAACCTGTGCTGACTTTTATCCACCAACTCTTCCAAGACCACCAGGCCAAGCCTTTACCTACAAGAGACTATGCTTGCTGCTAACCCAGAAGACCAAGTGCTGCTTAAGTGTCATTCCTGCAATGCTTCTCTTGGACCTTGCTGGACCAAGCCATACACCATCGTCCTCAGCACCCCAATGACTGTAAAGTAGCAGGAAAACTTACCTGGATACATCATTCTCACATCAAGGTCATTTCACCGGATGCCAGGGAAACAGATAAGTGGACTATCATGCAGGCTGAGGACCCCCTTAAACTTAAATTGTCAAAATGCTCCTGATAATGCTGTTTTCTCTCAGCTGTTGGATTATGGTTATGATGTCCTTCAATCATAATCCATCTCTCTACACCTGGAAACTAACCAGTGCTCTGATGGGACAACACTAAATAGCTAAAAATACTACTCCCCATGATATTCTTGTTACAGACCTATGTGATGTTATGGGCTCTGTCACTGCTAAGCTAAGAAACACCAACTTGGGACTCAGCAATAGGATGAATAGAAACCTCTATGGCTGTAGCTCCCAACAGGGAAAACATGCCTTACAAAAGATAAATTTTTATGTCTGTCCGCATGAGCAATCCTCTGGAAACCCTGTTGATGAGGAATATTGTAGGGATGGACCAGGTCAATTTACTGGTGGCACTCAATTTACTGTGCTGCCTGGGAATGTAAATCTATTGCCCCATGGGGAAGTAATGATCCTTTTATAGATCTCAGGAGATTCTCAAAGCCAGATTGGTCAAGCTGTTCCTCAAATAGTAACCCCTTCACCTTTAGTTTCAAACAAGCCCCTCACTCTTCCTGGATTTTGGGAGAAACTTGGGGTATATGACTCTATGTGTCTGGATATGACCCTGGAACAGCTTTCCACATAAATAGAAGACAGCCACTAATTACCCTACTGGGCCGGCCATTGGGCCACTGGCTCCACCTGTTCCCTGCCACATAAAAACTTCTTCCAAACTTCGTACTTTTAACTCTCCTGTTGCCACTCCTGCAACCAACCTAGATACCCCCTTATGGCAACTTCATTTGGAGACTCAACCTGTCTCTGATCTATACAGTCCTCCAGAAATTATGTTCCAATACTTAAATCACAGCAACCCCAACATTACCCAGGACTGCTGGGCTATGTTTATATCCTCTGCCTCCTTTTATGTAGGTTTAGCTCTGACTGCTTCCATTGGTTTAACTCAGACTGTGCAGATCAAAAATTCTTCCTCTTTGGGAGATTCCTCCACTTGTTTTTGGGGACAGAAGCCTATCGTCACCTTAGGCAATGTTCAAGGAAAGGCAATTTGTCTTTAGTCTGCTGCCTATGACCTTGAATCCAACCCCTATGTGAATTTATGTCTCAACTCTGTTATAGTAACTAATGTCTCTTATGCACAAAGTCAACATCTGGAGGCTTCTACAGGTTCTTGGTTTGCTTGTACTTTGGGTTTAATGCCTTGTGTTATGCTTGATATATTCACTAGACATACTGAACTATATAGTCTTGTACATGTATTACCTCAGGTTTACTGGTATTCTGGCACAAGTGAAAGAGAACACTTAAATATAGAACCTGACCTCTCTTGAGCAGCCCAAGTGGCCCCTGTTTTAATCCCAGTCCTTGTGGGATTAGGTTTATCTGGGGCCACAGCTCTTGGAGCTACAAGCTTAATAATTGGAGACAAAAATTACTGAGAATTGAGCACCCTCATAGATAAAGATTTGGGGGCTTCAAAACATTCAGTATCTACATTAGAAGAGTCTCTGGGTTCTTTAGCTGAAATGGTCCTCCAAAATCCTAGAGGCCTAGATTTGTTATTTATGAAAGAAATAGATTTGTTATGTGTAGCATTAGGGGAAGCGTGCTGTTTCTACACCCGTCACTCTGGAGTTATCCGAGACGATATGACCAAACTTAGAAAAAGGCTTCAAGAGTGAGAACAACAGTAACAAATGGAGCAAAATTGGTTTCAGAATCTATTCTCACTGTTCCCTTAGCTGACCACCTTGATCTTGGCACTGACAGGACTAATTATTCTTTTCTTACTTGCCTTTCCCATTGGACCATGTATTGTAAGGTGCCTTATAAACCACATCCAAGATCAATTTCCAGTTGTGAAAATGGTTATACTTAAACAAGAAGGTTATAACCCACTACTCACACATGTCTATGCAAAGGAGTCAAAGATTTGACTCAATGACCAAAGCAGTGGGGAATGTTGTAGGCTCAAAAAGTTCAGAATATGCCTTTACATCCTGCTCTCTTTCTGTAAATATTGACTTTTGTAATTGCCTCTTTCTGTAAAAATTGTGTAATTGCCAAGTAACTTACAGCTTTGCATCTTGCCTGCCATGTAACCCTTCCCCAGCTCCTCCTTGTAAATTTCTGTAAGCACTCCTTGATTCCTGTAAGCCCCTGACTCCTCCCTTTATGATGTATGTATAACCACCTCTCCCTATGTGGAGAGAAGCTGATCCTAGGACCCAAGCCCCTTCCCTTTGACCTGCTGCCATATATACCCTTGCAGCCCCTGGGTCAGTGGCACTTCCGCCATCATTCCTTGGGACAGTGCCACTGCAAAATGAAGTGCTTTCTTTTCAATGTTTTTAATTTTTGGAGTCTGTGATTTTTGACCACCTCAGTTTATAATCCCATTGAGATGTTACTGGAATCTCAGCAAGATAATTCCAATCTGCCACCTCCAATGCAAACCACAGAAAGAGTAAAAACACCAAAATATATTCCAAGTTAAGAGCAGCCCAAGAGACCTAAATCCAATCCCCAAGAGGATGTGCAGACAAAAGGGCTTGATCCTAGGCCTCCCCCGAATTTATTATCTTGTGAAGAAAGGAGTGAGTGATTTGAGGATGAGTGACAATGAGGATGGCAGGATCTACCTGAGTAAGTTGAGCTGGCTAGTCAGAGAGTTTGAAAAGCTCCTCTGCAAAATGCATACATAGATAAGGATATGCAGAAGAATAAATTTGCATAATTCAATTACATTAGCAACTGAATTGTTTTTGGAGGCTATTGTTTCAGTTTCTGATATGTAAATTTTTGTGCCCTAGGGAGTCATAGCCTCTGTAGTGGTTGATAGATTGTATCAACTTGACACTTAGAAGCTTAACTAAATGGGTTTAACAAGCTACACCCATGGTTGTAGAAGAAGACCCACCCTAGGGTGGCTCATCATCTGGAGGTATAACAGGGAAGGAGGAAGGACTAATGCATTCCATTCTTTGGAGAAGCTCCAGTCTTCACCTGTGGTTTGGACCTGTCTCCTGCCTTCCAGTGTAGACTCTTCAGCTTTTCATTTTAGAGCCTTCAACCTTCTGTTGCAGACCCATCAGCCTGCTGGTGTGGACTTGCACAAGACACTAGGGTGAACTCCAGACCTTGGATTGAATCTTTCTGCCTCCAGTGTGTAGACACTCTCTGCACACTTCCTCATTCGACTCTGGCTGACCATCTTAAGTCAATGTTGTCATTTCTTTTACATGTTTATATTTCGTGTTATATCTATTTTCTCTAGTAAAACCCTGACTAATACAGAAATTGGTAATGAGAGAATGGAGTCATTGCTGTTATGTTGCCTGGCTGTGTGACTTAAGAGCCTTGGCAATTAATTTGGAAAGTTTGTGAAACTGGCCAAAGAGACCAGTTTCACAAACTTGTATGCTGTAAACTATATTGGAGACTATGGTTAGAACCTGGACAATGAGAGTACTGATGGAAATGCTGCCAATTAAGATGAAGCTTGGGAGGCTTCTCTTGGGAAAGACTGCAATGGCTGCTGGAGTCCAGGTAGTATATTGTGCTTTAGCTGAAAGTTGGTCTTCATTTTGTTTGTGTTTAGAGATATTACCTGGTGGTAGAAAAATTTCAGTGCAGTCTACTGTTAGTATGATAGCATAGTTACTTCTGAGAGGTTTTGACCAGATCTATGTTGGAAATTTAGAGCAAAGTGTCAGTAGAGTAATTTAAAACACTTGGCCAAGAAGGTTCCATTGGAACTGTGGGTTGCTAAGATGAAACAGAGAACATGGTTGTTTAGAACAATAGGAAAATGGAAAAATCAAAAGTACATTTGAATTGCAGGAGATCCTTATATTTTAGTCTTGCCATGCCACATTAAAAGTTAATGGGCAGCAAGGACTGTGCTTGTAATTGTTCTTTTAATATGATTTTAATGTTTCTATATATTTGTAACCAGGTTAATTTATCAAAGTACTGTTTTATAATGTTGAACCTTGGTCATCCTTTAAATATTTTGCTTTTGGTGAAAGGAATAACTATAAAAAGAATAGTATATATGTAATTGTTGTATTAATGTAAATCTGAATAGAACAAGATATGTTAACTTTTATAAATCTGCCACTAAAGACTAGTTTAAGGAAATGCATGTGGTTATTATGTTGACCAAGGGTGGATTGTTATGGATTAAAAGATGGTGGTCAACTTAATGCCAGCTGGATTACATTTGCATGGTCTGAGCATAGATGTCCCACTTGAGGAAAGTTGCCAGCATAAATAGAGAATTGGAGACAGAGAAGCTATGCATTGAGATGTTTAGGCATTGTGGGTTTTCCTACATGTTGTTGTTTGAGCTGTCAGTTTCTCCTGGAGAAGCTCTGGTCCTCACATTGAGCATTGCTTCCTGGCTCCAGAGAGGAAGACGTTTGCCACTTGGTCTCTGGAATGAACTTGTCATTGCTGGCTTCCTGGCATGTACTGAGCTGTGCTTGTCATTGGAGGAACTCTGGGCCTCTGTATTGCAGAGCATGGCTGTGGTGCTTTTCAAGACAGCCCTGGTCTTTGTTATGAGTGTGACTTCGCAGCTCCAGTGTAGAACCCTCAACCTACCAGCACAGCTCCTTCACCATGCTGGCATAGACTTCCTAGCTTCCAACACTGACCTTTGGACCTTTACACGGATCCATAAAAGAGACTGGTGTGAGTCCTTGTGGGCTCTAGATCTCCAGTTGGACTTGTTGGAGGCTTTGTAATTAGTTCTGGGTCTTCATTTAGATTCATGTGGGACGTTGCTGTGGGATTCAGGCTCTTGGCTAAGTATTCTATGTCTTTAGTGTTGTGGATAGATTTCCTGCATTTTCTTGTGTTAACTCTGGGTGACCATCATAAATAATATTATAAACTCCATGTCCTGATTTGAATTGTTCTCTGTACAACCCTGATTACAACAGCCTCTTTACCTAGAGGCTTATACCCATTTGACATTTCTGTAGCTGAATGGCTCTAACATCCAGCTGTGATTGTATATTTTAGAGAGAGCAAAATGAGAGGAAACAGGAAACTTTCTGATAGCTTTAGAGATTATACACCAATATCTCAGCTAGTCATATTAGCAATGCTTAGAGCAAATTGAATAGAGAAGGAAATAACCTAGTCAACTCTGTACATATCAATATGAGGGAATCAGTCTCCATATAATCAAAATTGCAACAGTTTTTCTGCATTCAAGGGGAGTCACTCAAGTTATCTCCCACAGCAATCAAGTTCTGAAAGGAAGATGTTAAATTACCATTGTTTGTAGAGGACATGATTGATACTCTACATAGAATATCCCAAAACTGCATCAAAATACTTAAAGATTTAAAAACCAATTTCATATAGATGGAGACAAAGTCAACACCCAAAAATCCATAAACAACTAGTCTTCCAGGATCCCAGCTGCTTGCCATTTGTCTGTTGCTCTTTCTCTGTCATCATGCACCATAACACCTCATAGGAGATTGGAAGCTCACTTTCAGTGGTCATTCATAACTGGTGTCCAAAATGACCTGAACCCACAATGTTATTGCCTGCCTGATGGATTTACTAGAAGTGCTTTGACAGGATTTGAATATCATGTTCTGTTCTGTTCATGGGGAACAAAAGGCCATGAGGCAGCCAGAACCTTGGTATTTATTGAATGAGGAAACTTTTGAAGGGATTATTGGATGACTACAGGGGGTGGTGTAGAGCTACAGTTACTGATTTCAACTCAAGTAAAAATGTTGCTTGCATTAAAAAAAGGGTAATCTCTTTCTTTAAAACCTCTTTCTTTGAAATCTCTTCTTGAAATATTTTCTTTAAAATCTATTTTTGTAAAATCTCTTTTGAAAAAGGTTAGACACATAATACCAGTTTATAGTATCATCAAAATACCTCAGGGAAAAATTCAGTACAGTCCTTGGTTCCCACAGGCAGGAACTTTGGATAGTGAAATTTGGGACAAGAAGGGAAAAAAATTTAAAAAGATCTTATGACAGAGTAGAAACTGTTTCTCCTAAGACCTTCTCAGGTTGCTCCTTAGCAAACTCTGTTTTAGGTTCACTAAATACTAGTATCTCCAAAGTTTCTGTTTTAGAATAGGATAAAGGAGAAAAATTTAAATAAAAAGAAAAGCTACATGCTGTGATGTTGTTTCATTGAAGAGACCCAGAGCCAGGTGTGGTTTTTAAAAAAAACTCAGCCTTCACCTCCAGATATGTTAAAGATGAAGCTTTCTGAATCTTGTATGTCTAAATGTTAACAGGCTGTTTAAAAGTCATCTGTTCAGGGATATTTTCTTTGACCCTGTTGTTTCTCAATGGTCATTAAAAATGAACTTAACCAAAATCAGTTCACACTTGGACATTGGATATTTGATTTCAAACTGCTTAAAGAACAGAAACTGTGTTATTAATAATGGAGCTCAGAGATGATTCACCACAGAAACATCATCTGATCCAGCATGGTGTTAGATATCTTACTGAGGCTTGCTCACCACCTACTCACTATCTTTATTTCAATATGTAGTTATAGTAATTCACAGCAGATCAGGCTGACAGAAATAGAAAAATAGATAGAGCCAACATAACAGAGGTCTTTATGGCATTGTACCAGGATTTTTGTAGATATAGCACAGAAAATGCAGTATACTGAGACTCATGGAGAGACTGTTTCTTGCCCTACATCTCCAGGATTTTAAGGGATTGACTCAGTATACCCACATGGCAATGCAGTTGCCTTCAGTAGTATCAGTGACAGAGGTGAAGAATCTGTGTCAAAGGGAATAAGGTAGCCATGATGGGCTAGCAACAGAGCAGCAGATCAAAACTGGTTTCTCCTTCCCTGATTCCCTTGGCTGGACCTGGTATAGTGATGCACATTTATAGTCTCTTTTTTGGGAGAGACTGATGTGGAAGGAATGCTTAAGCACTGGAACTCCTGAGTCACTGTTAACTGAAACTATATTAAACACAATAAATATTATTGAGCTGTTATGGATTAAGCTATGACTGCTAAAAAAGAAGGTTGCCAATATTAAAATCATTGATGCTGAAATAAATAAAAAAGGACATTTAGAGTGCTTTTTTGAAAGAACTTGAAAACAATGGGTTACTGCTAAGCAATGCTTCTTTCTTTAAACACCACTGTTAATGCAAAGGGAAATATTGATTTTGATGCTATTTCACAACTAGAATTTTACTGTAAGAAATATGAAAAATAGTCAAAAGTGCATTATGTTCAAAGTTTCTTTGAATTAAAAATAATCCTTACTTGCTTGCAAATAGAAATATCAGCCACAGAAAAGTGAGACACCTGTAGCCATTGAGACATAAATATTCCTGAGCCTGAGGCTACACTTTCTTGACCAATGAACTTGAGGTTGAGGTTTCCAAAACAACCTTAATCAAAACCTTGCCCATTGTTACTGAGTCTGAGGTTCCCCTACTTGCCATTGGCTCCTGAGGGAGCATTTTCTTGGCCACCCATAATTAAAGACTTCAAGGGGATTTGTACATTCATAGCTGACTTTGTTTAAGCTTCTCAAGAAGAATAT
Organism: Hydrochoerus hydrochaeris; assembly: GCA_004027455.1. Taxonomy (NCBI): domain Eukaryota; kingdom Metazoa; phylum Chordata; class Mammalia; order Rodentia; family Hydrochaeridae; genus Hydrochoerus; species Hydrochoerus hydrochaeris. Next base: position 213,638 of record PVLA01000597.1, read on the forward strand.
CTCTTACAAGAAGTAAATGGGGAGTTTTAAAACCACCTAAATTATGCAGCCACCTCATCCCCCACAAGCACCCAGGCCACAATTGGGATATTCCCATGAATAAACAGCACAGGTGGTGAGAAGCAGCCAGCCGAACAACTAAACACATGCAGAGCACCATCAAGATTCTCACATGGGTAGCCAGCAAAGGTGGGGAGAAGAAGCAACATGGACACTGTGTGAAGGCAGTCTGCCATCAGGACTCCACAGGTAGCCAGGATGAGTGAGAAGAAATAGCCATCCCAGCTCGTACATGCATGCATGTCACTGTTGGGACTCTGCCATGAGTTACCAGCAAAAGAGGGGTGAAACAGCCAGCCCAGAATCCACATGCATGCAGGTTGCCATCTGTACTCTCCACATTGTCTAATGTAGGCCAAGAAAACCAGCGAGCCACAACTTGGAGAAGCCATGAGTGCCTGAAGTCCAAGCCACATCCCAGAGCCTCCTGGGTAACCTGGGTTAGGAAAAACCAAGATGCATGACTCATTCCCCTACACTGTGGATGGGTAGCCAATGCAGGAAGTGTTTGGGACTCCACAAGCTGCTCATACAGAGGAACCCAGGAAAATGTCAAAGCGAAGGAACAAAAGGAAATCTCTGGCCTGCAGACCAAACTGAATAAGTTCAGGAGATTTAGACAAGGAAGAAAGTAGAAATAGCACACCTCAAATTTATGAATTGATGGCAACTGAAGTACAGAAATGATTTCATGAGGCTGTAAAATGAATCACAATAGAGATAATATTTCAGGTAAAAGAAGAAATGACAAACAATAAAAGAGTTGCTAAATGCATATAAAGAAGACATAGATTTTTTAAAAAGAAGCATAGGAGAATGAGAGAAAAGTTGAATGAACAAAATACAGATGAACTGGAATGTATGAAACAAACTCAAAGAGATATCCAGGAAAATAAAAATTTCATTGAAAGCTGGAAAAGCTGTTTTAAAGAAGTTGGAGATACACTTTCAGATTCAGAAGAAAGGATGGAAGCTAGTGATCACAAAAGGAAATATCTTTCAAAAATTACATGGAATCAAGAAATAAAAATTTAGTGGTAGGGCTGAAGGTTTAGCTCAGCAGCATAAGTGCCTGCTTTGCAAACGCAAGGTTGTGAGTTCAATACCTAGCACCAGAATAAATAAATAAATAAATAAATAAAAAATTTAATGGCTACAAGATGATGCAAAAATAATTTATAAATGATACATGTCATTGAAAAAAGCAGGAGTCAGTGCAAGCTCAGCAACTTGCTTGGAACCTGGTAGGGCCTAAACCAGCATGGCCAAAACAGCCAGGGAAGCTCAGTAGACCACAGGGGTCAGGAATGGGTCTTGCCTACCCACCCTGAGTGGGAAGGGAACCGCCTGCACTAAATAACAGGTAAAGAACTTCAAGACCACCAAACCAATCCTGCAATACACACTGAAATATACACTGAAATATATTCTAGATAGACATAAAAATATATTCTAGATAGACATAAAAATAACTATGTCTTCAAGAACACCAACAGAAAAAAAAACACTAAGCAAGGCAACCAAACATAGGGGAAAGATAAAGAACCACTAGCAGAAAGATAACATGACAAAAATAAGCCCATATATATCAGTTATAGCCATTACTGTAAATAGCCTCAATTCACTGATTAAAATAAAAAGAATTGCAGAATGGATCAAGAAACAACATCCAACCATGCATTATGTCAAGAAACATATCTAACCCAAAAGGAAATTTATAGACTGAAATTCAAATGATAGAAAACAATATTTCATGCAACAGGAACCCTTCTCCCCCAAAAACTCAAGGGTGGCTATTCTGTTTGCAGGCAATATGAACTTCAAACCAAGAATGATCAGAAGAGATGAATAAGATCACCACATACTAGTTAGGGGAAAACTTCAAGAGGAAGAGGCAATCCTAAATATATATGCACCAAATAGGGGAGCAACCAGTTATTTAAAACAAATATTAATAGAAATGAAAAATCAAATAAGCAATAACATAATTATAACAGGAGACCTTGATATCCCACTGCCACAAAAAGATGGATAAATTAAACAGAAAATCAGCAAATGAATAAGAGAATTGAATCAAATATATGAACAAATGTATTTATAAGTTGTATATAGAGTGTTTCACATAACATCAGAATGTATATTTTTCTCAGCTTCACATGGGACATTCTATAAAATAGAACATGTACTAGCTCATAGAACATGCTTAAGTAAATTCAAAAGTATTGAAATTATCCTATGCATATTGTCTGATCATAGTGCCATGAAACTGAAGTTAGTGATAAAAGAAACTGCAAAAACTACATAAATATATAGAAATTAAATAATGTACTCCTGAACAACCAATGAGTCACAGAGGAAATTAAAGAAGCAATTAAACAATATTGACAAGCAAATGAAAATATAAATATAACTGACCAGAACTTGTGGGATACAATGAAAGCAATCCTCAGAGGAAAATTCATTACAGTGAACGCCTACATCAGGAAAACAGAATGAACACAAAAAAACCCAACCTGATGTTACACATCAAACATCGAGGAAAAGAAGAACAATTCAAGCTTAAAGCCAGAAGAAGAGAGGAAATTATCAAGATCAGAACAGAAATTAACACAATAAAGATTAAGAAAACAATACAAAAATTAATGAATCAAACAGTTGGTTTTGTGAAACAATGCATAAAATTGATAAGCACATAGCCAACATTATTTTTAAAAGGATGTAAAAAATTAAATTCATGCAAAAAAGAATAAAATTGGCAAAGTCACTACAAAATCTGTGAAAATACAAAAGATCATCAACACCTAAAAATTTTACTCTCATAAGTTTGATAACACAGAGGAAATGGATAGATTCCTAAACACATATGAATTACCAAAGCTCCATCAAGAAGTTGTAAAACTGCTGAATAAACCAATTTCAATTAATGAAGTTGAAAAAGTAATTAAAAACTTACCAACAAAGAAAAGCCCTGGTCCTTATGGATTCACTGTTGAATTCTACAAGAAATTCAAGGAAGACTCAATTCCATCACTCCTCATACTCCCCAGTGAAACTGAAAGGGAAGCAGTTCTCCCTACCTCATCCATGGAAGCAAGTATAACTCTAGTACCAAAACCAGAGAAACACCCAACCAAAATGGAGAACTACAGGCCAACGTCCCTAATGAATATAGATGCAAAAATTCTCAATAAAATACTGGCAGACAGAGCAGAAAGTCATCAAGAAGATTGTAAACTATAATCTATTGGAATTCATCCCAGAAATGCAGAGATGGTTCAACATAATCAAATCAGTAAGTGTAATACATCATATCAATAGAGCCAAAGATAGCAATCACATCAACATTTCAACAGATGCACAAAAAGCCTTTGATAAAGTCCAACACTGATTCATGATAAGAATCCTACAGAAAATCTGAATATATGGTCTCTGCATTAAACTGATAACAACCACCTATGACAAACCAATATCCAGCATCATGTTAAATGGTCAAAAACTGAAAGACTGCACTCTAAAATAAGGAACAAGACAAGAATGTGCACTGTCACCACTCCTATTCAATGTAGTGCTGGAAATATTAGCCAGAGAAATTATACAAGAGACAGAAACAAAAGGAATAAGGATAGGAAAGGAAGAAGTTAAACTATCATTATTTGCAGATGACATGACACTCTACATAGACGACCTTCAACACTTCATTACAAGACTTCTAGGTATAGTAACCAAATTTAGTAATATAGCTGGATACAATGTTGATACTGAAAAATCAATAGCATTTATGTACAAATACAACAAATCACTGAAAGAGAAGTAAGAAAAACTACACCCTTCACAATATCATCCAAAAAATAACTATGAATAATGTAACATCCAAAATAACTACAAATCAATGTAACATAGCAAGGAAAAGATCTATCCAATAACAATTACATTATTCTAACAAAAATAAATAGAAGAGGATCTCAGAAAATGAAGAGACAGGGCTGGCAATTTGGCTCAGTGGCATAAATGCCTGGCTGTCAAGTGCAAGGTTATGAGTTTGATTGTGAGCACACACACACACAGACATACATACAAGATCAAAATACCCCCAGTAATATACCTTATAGATCTAGAGAAATCATTGTTAAAATTCATCTGAAACAAGAAAAGACCTAGAATAGCAAAGCAAATCTGGGCAAAAAGGCAAGGTAGGAGGCATCACAATCCCTGACTTGAAATTTTACTACAAAGCTACTGTGAGAAAATAAGCTGGGTACTGGAATAAAAAGACACCAGAAAATCGTTTGGACCTTGGCCTGCCCCTCCACATGCTTCCTGCATGACTCCTGCCAGCACTGGGCAGTGCTGCACCACCCTTGGACTTTGACCCATGCCTCCACATACTTCCAGTGCAACTCCTTCAGGCACTGGGGAGTGCTGCACTGCCCTTGGACCTTGGCCAGTGACACCACATGCTTCCTGCATGACTCCCATGGGCTCTGGGAAATGCACGCTGCCCTTGGAGGTTGACCCGCACTTCCATGCACTTACTGTGTGAATCCTGCTAGCACTGGGGAGAGCCACATTGCCTTGGATCTTGGCCGGTGCCTCTGTGAGCTTCCTACATGACTCCGGCAGGCTCTCGGGAACATGCACTGCCCTTGGACCTTGGTCTCCACCTCTGCTGCACCATGATTCCCACATGCCCTGTGGACTCCCAGACTGATACCACTGGCCGCTCAGATGAGGACCACATACACAGCAATGCTGTGCTTCCCACATGCCCAACAGACACCCAGCATGAAACCATCATCCTGCCCCTCAGCCCAGGACCACCTACACTGCTGCACTATGCTTCCTGTGTGCCCAGTAGATGCCCACACCCAGGACACCTGCTGGCCCCTCAGGGACACTCCCTACCTCCTGAACCTAATACTACTGTTGACAATCAATTCCCACCCTTTCTCCAAGAACCTTGGACTACAGCAGATTAGCTATGCCAGCTTGAAGTGAGATTCAGTAACTGGCTTATCCAAACAGAAGACCTTAGCAGGTTCCAGTCAGTGTGATGAGTATGCCCCTAAAATACTGGTGACCATTGAGTAAATAGGGAAAGTAGCAAAGCTCCCTCTAACTAACTGTAAGACCTTGGTGAGTCAGGAAAGAGTGTGCGTGACTCCTTCCTATATACAGAGAACATCAGGTAGGGTGAGGAGAGGGCCAATAAGGACTCCCCCCCACTTGAAAAATATCAAAAGGGCTTATGAGATACACAGGCACACAATAGTGACACAGTAGTGCCTCAGCTGGCAAAAACACTAGAGACAGGGGGATTTGGTGACCTGGAATAACCTGCAGATAAAGTAACAGCAGAAACTAAAAGTTGACTTACATCAATAGTACTAGGCTTGTCAGCCCAGGAAGAATATAAGACTCACCCAACAGGTCCTGCAGCAGGAAGTCAGGTGACTGGCCCACCTCTTCATTGTGGGACCCAATAATTGAACAAACATCAACCTTATTATTATGACCCTAAGATACACACTACCAACAGTTGATGCTAGTGGGATTGAAGGACCAAATATTAACCTGAAAGGGGAAAATGGAAAAACAAACAAGCAAAATGCAATCTCAAACATCTAGTCCACCAGGAGCAAGTACAGGAGACATTGAAACAGAGGACTTCAAAAGTAACACACTGGAAATCTCTGAAAAGATAGCGAGTGAAATAAAAAAAAAATCCAGGAGGCTGTAGAGGAAATCAAATTAGAAGTACTTGCCCATGTAAAGACAGAAATAACAACCTAGGTAAAGGAGTTGATCAGTGCAGCTAAAGAAGAAACAGAAAAACAAGTACAGGAGCATGGGAAAGTGATTGAAACTTTGAATGAACAATATAGAAAACAAGCAGAATTCATGAAACAAACTCAAAGAGACATCCAAAAAACAAAATTCTATTGGAAGCTGGCAAAATCTTTGCAATGAAACTGAGGATAGGATTTTGGACCTTGAAGACAGGATCACAATTAGTGATCAGGAAAGCATAGAAGTTTAAAAATAACAAAGCACTCAAAATGACAACCCAGCAACTTCAAGATGATGACAAGAGAAACAATATAAGATAAATAGGCATCAGGGAAGCTGCAGGAGTTGATTAAAAATAAACCTAAAATATTGCAGAAATAATAGCAGAAAATTTCCCAAACATGGGGGAAAATCTCATATGCAGATAAGTGAGGCATATAGAATACCAAACAGTCACAATCAACATAAATCTACACCCAGAGATATAATAACTAAGATCTCAGACATACAGTACAAAAACAAAATACTAATATCTGTTAGAGAAAAGACACAACTCACTTATCAAGCAAACCCATTAGAATCACAGCAGACTTTTCAGCACAAACCCTCAAGTCAAGACAAACTTGGGGTGAGATATTTCAAGACCTGAAAGAAAAGAACTTTCAACACAGAATGATGTATGAGGCAAAAATTTCATTCAGATGTAATGGAGAAGCAATATACTTCCATGACAAAGAACAACTGAAGAAATTTACGTCCAGCAAACCAATCTTAGAAAGAATATTGAAAAGTATACTAGAGATAAAATGACCACAATCTCCAGAACAACAGAAGAAATAAATCACCAGGTAGGACAAGCAATTAAACAATGGGGAAAAGCTGAAGGCAAACAACTGTAACATAACATGGCAAAGTTAAGCCAGTAAATATCAGTGATACCCATAAATGTAAATGGCCTCAGTTCACCTACCAAAAGGAATAGGTTGACAGAGTCAATCAAGAAACATGATCCCACAATATGCTGTATAGAAGAAATGTGACCCCCCAAAAAGAACTCATAGATTAAAAGTTGGATGGAAACCAGTATTCCATGTAACAGGAAAAAAAAGGAGTGGTACCAATTCTATTAGCAGACAACATGAACTTCAGAACTAAAATGATTAAAAGAGATAAAGAAGGTCACTACATACTTGTTAGTGGAAAAATTCAAGAGGAAGAACTAACAATTATAAATATATATGCACCAAACCCAGGAGCACCCAACTATATAAGACAGATACTAATGGACATGAAAAAAAAAATCCACAAGAACACAATTATAACAGGAGACCTTAGCACCCAATTGTCACAAAGAGATACATTAGTTAGACAAAAAGTCAACAAAGGAAGAAGTTGAATTATCACTATTTGCAGATGACATCATACTCTATATAGAAGACACAAAAGTTCCATTAAAAGAGTAATAGAGGTAATAAAAAAATTCAGCATTTTAGCTGGATAAAAAGTCAATGCTCAAAAATCAATAGCATTCCTGTACACAAACAAAAACTCACTGAGAGAGAAATTATGGAAATCTCACCCTTCACAATAGCATCTAAAAAATGAAATAATTAGAATCAACCTGAGAATGTAAAATAACTATAGTATGAAAATTATGCTACTCTAAAAAAGGAGATTGAAGAGGATATTAGAAAATGGAAGTGCATTCCTTGCTCTTTGTTTGGAAGAATGAACATTGTGAAAAAGGCCATACTCTCAAAACTGTTATACTGATTTAATGCAATCCCAATCAAAATAATATTAACATACCTTACAGATTTAGAGAAAACACTCCTAAAATTCATTTGGAAACAGAAGAAACCTTCAATAGCAAAGCCAATTCTGGACAACTAAGGGAAGACAGGAGGCATCTCAATTCCTGACTTGAAACTATACTACAAAGTCACAGTGTTAAAATCAGTATGGTACTGGAAAAGAAATAGACCCAAGGATGAATGGAACAGATTAGAAGATGCAAGTACAACTATAAAGACACTCAGCCACCCGATATTTGACAAAGGGGCTAACCATGTTCACTGGAAGAAGGATAACCTCTAATAAATGGTGTTGGAAAAATTGGCTCTCCACATGCCAAACACTGAAACTAGATCCATTGCCTATCACCATGCACAAAACTAAAGTCTAAATGGATGAAAGACCTAACTATTAGAACAGAAACACCAAATCTACTGGAAGACAAGGTAGGCAGAAGTCTTGGAGACATAGGGGTAGGCAGAGAATTCATGAACAAAACACAAACTACATGGGAAACACTTCAATGAATCAACAACTGGGATCTCATATTATTGGTAAGTTTCTGCACTTCAAAAGGAATCACCAACAGAGTGAAAAGCAAACCCAGAGAATAGGAAAGAATTTTAGCCAGCAACCTCTCAGACAAAGGACTTATATCCTGAACATATAAATAACTAGAAAACATCAAGCCCCCCAAATTCAAAGACTCTCTCCAATACTGGGCATCTGAGATAAACACACAGTTCTTAGAGGAAGATATACAAATGCAAAATAACTACATGAAAAAATTTTCAACATCCCTGGTCAAGGCCAGGAGTTTAGCTCAGTGGTGTCAGTTCCTGCCTGGGAAGTGCAAAGTCATGAGTTCGGTCTCCAGTACCAAAAAACAAAACAAAACAAAAAAGATTAATTACCCTTTAGAAGCCAGGCATGGTGGCTCATGCCTGTAATCCCAGCACTTGGGAGGCTGAGGCAGGAGGATCATTGCAAGTTTGAGACCAGCATGGGCTACAAAGTGAGTTTAAGGACAGCCTGAACTGCATAGTGAGACCCTGTCTCAAAAAAGACAAAAAAAAAATCCCTGGTCAGTCGAGAAATGCAAATTAAAACAACATTCAGATTTCATCTTACTGCAGAAAGAATAGCTGCCATCAAGAAGTCAACTGATAACAAATATTGGCGAGGCTGTGGGGAAAAAGGAACACTGCTTCACTGTTGCTGAGAGTGTAGACTGTTGCAACCACTAAGGAAATAATTATGGGGACTTTTCAGAAGACTAGGATTGGAAGTTGCATTCAATCCAGCTATTCCCCTCTAGGTATTTTCCCAGAAAAACTGAAAAGGTCATAGCACAGTGATATATGTGCACTGATATTCATAGCAGCACAATTTGTAATAGCTAAATCTTGCAAACAACCAAGATGCCTATCAACCACAGAGTAGATGAAAAAGATGTGGTATTTTTCTACAATGGGATATTACTCAGCTATGAAAATGATGATCTTGAGGCCTTCATAGTTAAATGGAGACAACTTGAGACTATCCTCAAAAGTGAAATCAATAAGAATCATATTTATAAATATTGCATTGTGTCTGTAGTGTAAAAAGAAATAAGAACCATAGAAGTAATAAAACCCAAAATGTGTAATTGCTATTGTAAAAAAAAGAGGAAAAGAAAGAGCTTTCAAGGATATAATTACATGTATGTTTAAGTGTGTAGGACTGATAACCATATTACTAAGCTTTTGTTGGATCATTAAACTGAAGTGTTTACAGTCTCACTGTTTGAATGGCCAGCTTGTATGCTTTAATTTTGTAACTTGAGCAACTATCTGTAATAGGACAATATGTAATATATTATCATGTGATTTCTTACAGCTTATTTTTTTGAAATTATGTATTATTTCTACACTTTCTCTGCTTTGCTTTTTTTCTTTAAATAAAATTTTAAAAAAAGATATCAGAAAATATCAATGGAATAGTCTAGAAGATACAACCAGAAATACAAACCCACCAAACCTTAGACAAAAGAGTCAAATATGTTCACTGGAAGAAAGATAGCCTCTAATAAGTGGTGCTAGAAAAAATTGGCTTTCCATATGCTGAAAACTTAAAGCAGACCCATACTTATCACCATACACTAAAATCAAAATTGATCAATGATCTCATTAAAATCTGCTGGAGTAGAAAGTTGGTAGAAATCTTAAATAAGGATAGGCAGAGAATTCACAAAAAAATCAAACTGTATGGGAAATACTTTCCAGAATCAACAATTGGAATCTTTTCTCATTAAATTGTTTTGTTATGTCAAAAGAAATCTCCAAGAAAGGGAAAAGAAAACCCCTGAAATCGGAAAAAAAATCTTAGTCAACTATCTCTCCTATAAAGGACTTCTATGTAGAACATGGAAAGATTTTTTAAAAATCAGACACTTGAAATTCAAAGAACCAATAGGAAAAGGAGCATCTGAGATGAATACATACTTCTCAGATGAAGAAATATAAATGGCAAATAAATACATGAAAAAATATTCAACATCACTGGTCTTTAGAGAAATGCCAATTAAAAGAACACAGATTCCATCTCACTCCAGAAAGAATAGCCAGGATCAAGATAATCACCAATAACACATGTTGGAGAGGATGTGGAAAAAAAAAGGAACACTTCTGCAATGTTAGTGGGAGTATAGACTGGTGTAACCACTGTGGAAATCAGTCTGGAGTTTCCTCATAAATCTGGGTTTGGAATTTCTATTTGACATATCTATTCCACCTCTGCATGTATTCCCAAAAGAAAAGAAAGCATCATAACACAGTGATATATGTGCATCCATATTTATAGAAGCACAATTTGTAATAGTCAAATATTGGAAACAATGTAAATGCCCATCAACTGAGGAATGGTTAAAAACAATGGGATATTGTTACACAATGGAGTGCTGCTCATCTATAAAAAAGAATCACATTGAGGTTTTTATAGGTGAATGAATGTGAGTTGAGTCCATCTTCATAACTGAAATAAATCAAACACTCATGTGTAAATACCATACTGTCTCCCTAGTGCAAGAAAATGAAAGAGTAAATAAGATACAAAATCTATAGTGAATATTGTGAAAGGGTAAGAAATTGCTCAAAGAGGAAAGCACAGCTCATGTATGAACAGCAGAAAAGAACCAAATAAGCAAGATATAAATTTGTATATATACTACTAAGATAGCTAAGATGATTGTACTACTAATTTTTATCAGTTCTTGGAACAAAACACTTAATATTCATAGGATTATATCAACTTTCCACATTTATATCTTGTAATCTGAGTAACTCTTTTGAGGATAACTATGCAAAATAACCTTGGTTATGTTCCTACCACCTTGCTTTGAAATCCTATTTTATCATTGCTTTGGATATTTTGTTATTGCTCTTTAATTGTGTCTTTTGTTTCTGAGTTTCTTGTACTTTTTGTTTTGCTTTTCCTTCTAATACAGAAAGGATAAATGTACATGTATAGGTTTGTACATGCCTAGAACATCTAAAAATTTTACAAGAATTGATATTACATGTGAAGGAATGAACAGCTACTTTGAAGAAAACAAGATATTATGGTATACATTGCTGGCTTTCTATCATCTTGTTTTGAAGTCTAAATCTTTCATTCTTTTTTTGATTGGTTTTAGTCTGATTTCTATGCTTTGATTTCCATATCTTTGAAGATATGGACAGCTATTTTGAAGAGAACAAGAGACATTACAGTAGCCATTGTGATTTTCCTATTGTCTTGACTTGAAGGCTTGTAATGCTTTCATTCATTTGTTTTGATTGTTTTATATTATTTTGTTTGAAATCATTGTGTGTGAAAATATTGACAACTCTTTCGAGGAAAACAAGAGACATTTATCATAACCACTGTTGATTTCCAGTTGTCTTGTTTTGACATTCTTTGTTGCTTGTATTGTTTTGTTCTGAATTGCTTTGTTCTGTTTTGTTCTATTTGAAATTAAAAAGGAAAAAGCAGGAGTCAACATAAATGACATAAAAGACTATTTGCAAAAACAATAGCAGAGAACTTCCCAAGCATGGGAAAAGGACCTGATGCACATGTGAGTGACCACCCTAACTAACTAGCCTTAACCAAAATAAATCTACACCCATACACATAGTAATCAACACACTAGAAATGCAGTACATGAACAGCATATTAAAATCTGTTAATGCAAATAAACAGATCACCTATAAAAGAAAACCCATCAGAAGCATGAGAGATTTCTCAACATAAACCATTAATTCAAGAAGACCTTGAAATGAAGTATTTTAAGTCCTGAAACAACCCTGATTGAGGTAATCTGCAAAACTGTCTTTCAAAATTAATGGTGTAGTAAGATACTTTCATGACAAAAAAACGACTGCAGTACTTCATAACCACCAAAACAACCCAACAAAAAGTACTGAAGAATATTTTAGAGAGAAATAAAGATGACCATGGTTCCAGGAATAGCAGCGAAGTGGAATCACCAAGCAATGCAGGCAAATTGAATGGAAAGGGAAAGTAGGTAGCCAATGGCAGGAAAATAGCATTGGAGAGATAAACCAGTGCATGTTGTTGATAACCACTAATGCAGATGCCCCCGGTTGCAATAAAAAGAAACAGGCAGACTGGATCAAGAAAAATGATCCATCAATATGCTGTCTGCAAGAAACACATTTACCTCAAAAGAAAATTCACAAACTAAAAGTCAAAGGAGCCCAGAACCAAACCCAGGACCGTGACTGTGTGCTACATTGGCATTCCAGTGCACAGGGTGGAATTGGAACTCTAGTCCTGGGTGGTAAGTCCATGCCTTATATCTGGGGCCAGCCTGAGACAGGGGAGAGCAACCTGTGGCCCTAACTGCACCATGCCCAGCAATCCCTGAGTGGAGAGAAGGGCCCAGAATCCATCCCAGGTCTGTGACCATGTGCTGCAGTGGCATCCCAGGGCACAGGGTGGACTCAGAACTCTGCTTCCTGGTGGTAAGACCATGCTCTACTTCTCGGACCAGCCTAAGATGGGGGAGAGGGACTGGCAGTCCTAACTGGGCCATGCCAAAGAGCTGAAAGCAGTGAGCAGGTCCCAGAATCCAATCCAGGGCCATGACCGCATGCTGTGGTGGCATCCCAGTGCATGGGGCGGACTCAGAACTCTGCTCCCAGGAGTAAGACCACACTCTACATCTGGGGTCAGCCTAAGATGGGGAGGAGGGACCGGCAGCTCTAGCCTGGCCATGCCCAGCAAACTCCAGGCAGCAAGCAGTGTCCAGAATGCAACCCAGGGTCCTGACTGCACACTGCAGTGCATCCCAGTGCACAGGGCACATTCCAAACTCTGCTCCAGGGCAGTAAGAACATGCCCTGTATCTAGGGTTAGGCTAGTGGGACTGAAGGACCAAAGACTAACTTTAAAGGGAAAAATGGAAAACAAAAAAGCAAAATGCAATCTCAAACATCAGTCTATCAGGAGCAAGTACAGGAGACACTGAAATAGAGGACTCCAAAAATAACACATCAGAAATTTCTGAAAAGATAGCAAGTGAAATAAAAAAAAAACTCCATGAGACTATAAGGGAAATCAAATTAGAAATACTGTCCCATGTAAAGATAAAAATAACAATCTTAGTAAAGGACTTGTTGAATGCAGCTAAAGAAGAAAAAGAGAAAAAAGTACAGGAACATGAGAAACTGGTTGAAACCTTGGATGAACAATATAGAAAACAAGCTGAATTCATGAAACAAACTCAAAGAGATATCCAAGAAACAAAAAATTCTATTTAAAGTGTGCAAAACCACTTAAGTGGAGCTGGGGATAGGATTTCAGACCTTGAGGACAGGATGGTAATTAGTGATCAGGAAAGGATAGAACTTTTAAAAATAACAGAGCAGCATGAAATGACAATGCAGCAGCTTCAAGATGATGCCAATAGCAACAATATAAGATTAACAGGCATTAGTGACAATGCATGAGTCAATGCAAAAGATATACATAAAATATTCACAGAAGTAATAGTAGAAAATTTCCCAAACATGGGGGAAAAAAATCTGAAAATCAGATAAGTGAGGCATATAGAATGTCAAACAGTCATAATCAACATAAATCCACACCCAGAATCATAAAAATTAAGATATCAGATATACAGCATAAAAAATGAATACTAAAAGCTCTTAGAAAAAAGACACAACTCACCTATCAAGGAAAGCCCATTAGAATCACAGCAGACTTTTCACCACAAAACCTCAAGTCAAGAAGAGCCTGGAGTAAGGTATTTCAAACTCTGAAAGAAAACAACTTTCAACCCAGATGGATGTATCCAGCAAAATTTTCACTCAAATTTAATGGAGAAACAAGATACTTCCATGACAAAGAACAACTGATGAATTTCATGTCCACCAAACCAACACTAGAAAGAGTATTGAAAGACAGAGAAAAAAATGACCACAATCCCCAAAACAACAATAGGAAGAAACCACTAGGTAGGACAAGCAATTGAATAAGGGGAAAAGCAGGAAGCAAACAACTGGAAAATAACATGGCAAAGTCGAGACAGTAAATATCAGTGATATCCATAAATGTAAATGGCCTCAATGCTCCTATCAAAAGAAATAGATTGTCAGAATTGATCAAGAAACATGATAACACAATATTCTGTATACAAGAAACACATCTGATGCAAAAGGAAACTCATAGATTAAAAGTCAAAGGATGGAAAAGAGTATTCCATGAAAAAGGAACCCAGAAAAAAGCAGTGGTAACTATTCTACTTTCAGACAATGTGAACTTTAAGCCTAAAATGTTTAAAAGTGATAAAGAAGGTCATTACATACTCCTTAGTGGAGAAATTCAAGAGGAAGAACTAACAATTTTAAATATATATGCACCAAACCCAGGAGTAACCAACTACATAAGACAGATACTAATGGACATGAAAAACTAAATACACAAGAACACAATTATAACAGGGGACTTTAACATCCCACTGGCACAAAGAGATAGATCAACTAGACAAAAAGTCAGCAAAGAAATAATAGAACTGAATCATACCTGTGAGCAATTGGACTTAGTATATGTTTACAGAGTACTCCAGCCAACCACATCAGAATACACATTCTTCTCAGCTGCACATGGGACATTATACAAAAGAGACCATACATTATCCCATAAAATATTCTGAAGCAAATGCAAGGTACTGAAATTATCTCATGTCTAATATCTGACAACAGTGCACTGAAACTGGAAATTCATGGAAAAAAATTGCAAAACCTGCATAAATACATGGAAATTAAATAACAACCTTTGAACAAGCAGTGGGCTACAGATGAAATTAAAGAAGAAATAAAGCAATACCTACAATTCAATGAAAATACAGAAACAACATACTGTAATGCAATCTGTGGAATGCAATGAAAGCAGTCTTAAGAGGGAAATATATAGCAATAAACTGTCATATCAACAAAACAAATGAGCACAAATAAACAAGCTAATGCTCCATCTCAAGCGTCTAGAAAAAGAAGAGCAAGCTAAACCCAAAGCTCATAGAAGAGAGGAAATTGTAAAGATTAGAGCAGAAATCAATACAATTGAAACTGAAAAAAATACAAAGAATTAATGAATCAAAAAGCTGTTTTTGAGAGAATAAACAAAATTGACAAACCCCTAGCCAATCTTTTCAAGAGAAAGAAAGAAAAAAACCCAAATTCATGCATTAAGTAATGAACAGGGGTAAATTAGTACAGATCCCATGGAAATTCAAAAGATCATGAATACCTACTTTGAAAATCTCTACTCACATAGAGTGGAAAACACAGAGCAAATGGCCAGATTTCTCGAAACATATGAACAACCAAAGCTCAACCAAGAAGATATAGCAATTTTGAACAACCCAATATCAGTTATTGAAATTAAAAACATAATTAAATTTTGCCAACAAAGAAAAGCCCAGGTTCTGATGGATTTACAGCTGAATTATACAAGAAATTTAGAGAAGATTTGATAACTAGTGCTCCATAAAGTCTTCAATGAAATTGAAAAGAAAGCAATCCCCCCTAAATAATTCATGGAGGCAAGTTTAATTCCCATACCAAAACCAGAGAAAGACCCAACCAAAAGGGAGAACTATAGGCCAATATCACTAAAGAACATTGATGCAAAGTTTCTCAGTAAAATACTGGCAAATAGAATGCAGCAAATCATCAAGAAGATTATACATCATGACCAAGTGAGGTTCATTCCAGGAATGCAGGGATGGTTTAACATACACAAATCAATAAATGTAATACACCACATCAGCAGAGCCAAAAACAAAAACTACATTGTCATCTTAATAGATGCAGAAAAAGCTTTTAATAAAGTCCCACACATGTTCACGATAAAAACCCTTCAGAATCTCGGAATACACAGTGTCTACCTCAACCTTATAAAGGCCATCTATGAAAAACCAACAGCCAACATTATACTAAATGGACAAAAAATGAAAAGTTTACTTTAAAATCAGGAATAAGAAAAGGATGTCCACTATCACCACTCTTTTTTAGTATTGTTCTGGAAACACTAGTGAGGGTAATCAGACAAGAGAAAGAAATAAAAAGAATAAAGATAGGAAAGGAAGAAGTGGAATTATTGCTATTGGCAGATGACATGATACTCTATATAGAAGACACCCAAAAAAACTCCATTAAAAGACTTCTAGAGGTAATAAACAAGTTCAGCAGTGTAGTTGGATAGAAAGTCAATGCTCAAAAATCAATAGCATTCCTATACACAAACAAAAACCTCACTGAGAGAGAAATTATGGAAATATCGCCCTTTACAATAACATCTAAAAAACAGAAATACTTAGGAATCAACCTAACTAAAATTGTAAAAGATCTATATGCTGAAAATTGTACTACACTAAAAAAGGAGATTGAAGAGGATATTAGGAAATGGAAGGATAGTCCTTACTCTTGCCTAGGAAGAACCAACATTGTGAAAATGGTCATACTCCCAAAACTGTTATACAGATTTAATGCAATCCCAACGAAAATACCATGGACATAACTCACAGATCTAGAGAAAACACTCCTAAAATTCATTTGGAAATAGAAGAAACCTAGAATAGCAAAGGCAATTTTGGCCAACAAATGCAAGGCTGGAGGCATCTCAATTCCTGACCTGAATCTATACTTCAAAGCCACAGTGATAAAATGAGCATGGTACTGACAAAGAAATAGACCTGAGGATCAATGGAACAGATTAGAAGATACAAGCACAACTACAAAGTCACTCAGCCACCTGATATTTAACAAAGGGGCTAAATATTTTCACTGCAAGAAGGATAGCCTCTTTAATAAATGGTGTTGGAAAAATTGGCTCTCCACATGCTGAAGACTGAAACTAGACCCATGCTGATCACTATGCATAAAACTAAAGTGTAAATGCATCAAAGACCTCAATATTAAAACAGAAACACTAAATCTACTGGAAGACAAGGTAGGTAGAAATCTTGGAGACATAGGGGTAGACAGAGAATTTATGAACAAAATGCAAACTTCACGGGAAACACTTTAAAGTATCAATAATTGGGATCTCATATTATTGAAAATGTTTGGAACTTCAAAGAAATTGTCAACAGAGTGAAAAGAAAATCCAGAGTGGGAAAGAATTTTAGCCAGTAACCCCTAAGACAAATGACTTATATACAGAACATATAAAGAATTGAAAAACATCAAGCCCCCAAATTGAAAGACCCTCTCCAAAAATGGGCATCTGAGATAAACACACAGTTCTCAGAGGAAGATATACAAATAGAAAATTAATACATGAAGAAATGTTCACCATCATGGTCATTCATGAAATGCCAGTTAAAACAACATTGAGATTCCACCTCACTCTGGAAAGAATAGCTGCTATCAATAAATCAACTGATAACAAGTGCTGGTGAGGCTGAGGGGAAAAAGGAACACTGCTCCACTGTTGGTGGGAGTGAAGACTGGTGCAACCACTTTGGAAATCCATACTGAGAATTCTCAGAAGACTAGGATTGGCAGTTTCACTCAACCCAGCTATTCCTCTTCTTGGTATTTTCCCAGAAGAATTGTTAAGTTCATATCACAGTGATATATGTGCCCCCATGTTCATATCAACACAATTTGTAGTAGCTAAATTTTGGAAACAACCAAGATGCCCATCAAACACAGAGTGGATGAAAAACATGTGGTATTTTTATACAATGGAATATTACTTGGCTATAAAATAGTATGATCTTGAGGCTTTCATATGTAAATGGAGACAACTTGAGACTATCCTCATTAGTGAAATAAATAAGATTCACATTTATAAATATCACATTGTGTCTCTAGTGTAAAAATAATAAGAACTATAAGAGTAACACAACCCCAAATGTGTAATTGGTATTGTAAAAAAGAGGAAAAGAAAATGCTCTAAGGAATATAACTGCATGTATGTTTGAGTGTGTAAAATAGATGACCATATTGCTGAATCTTTGTTGGATCTTTGAGCAGAAATGTTTGCAGTCTCACTGTTTGAATGCCTACTATGCATTCTTTAATTTTGTGAACTATATTGAAGATTACATTATGTATTTTATCAACTAGTGATTTCTTAGGGCTTTTCCACCCATTTTTCCTTTTTTCTTTGGAGTTCTGTATTGTTGCTGCCTTTTTTTTCTGTTTCGTTCCTTTTTTTCTCTTTAAATAAAATTTAAATTTAAATAAAACCAAAGGAGAGAAAACAATGCTCCATGTGATGGAGAACCAGGAAAAAGCAGGGGTTATCTTGCCTATTAATCACAGAATGGATAAAGAAGATGTGAAATTTTTACAAAGTGAAAGCCTACTGAACTATAATGAAGGTTAAACTCTAGGCTCCTGTAAGTAAATGGATATAAATTGAGATTGTGCTTATGGGTGCAATGATTCAAACTCACATGAGTGAAAGTCATGTTTTCTTCCTAGTATAAAAAGCTAAATGGATTGGTGGGATCCAAAGCAGATATTGTGAAAGGGGAGGAAACATATAAAAAGGGAAGTTGATAGCTCTTGTTAATTTGTTATTATCTTGTTTTGAAATCCTATATTATTTTCATTGTTCTGTTTTGCTTGGTTTTATTCTACTTTAACTGGCCTTGCTAGCGAAAGATTATTATTAGTTGGGGGGGGTACCAGGAATCGAACTCACAAACTTCTGCCCACCACGCAGGCACTTACACTGCTGAGCTAAATCCCTGGCTCAAGAGATTAATTTTAATACAGGTCTCATTTTTACTTGGTCTTAAAAATCCAGTAGAAATATATAACCAAAAGATAAATAAAACAATTAATAATAATAAGCTACACATAATAATAAGGGGCTCCAACCACTAATCTCTTTTGTCAGTTTCAACTACACCAGTACCTGACTATTGTTATAGATCTTTGAAAACATTACAGATAAACATCTAAAAACTCAACAAGAACCTTTAAATTATTGGGCAAGGACTTCCCTTCAAAACCACAAAGCTCCATCTTGTTACAGCTAAAATTGGAGGATTTCTAACAAAGTTTTAGACTTATAGATAAGTTCTATCAGTAAAAAGGTTTGAGAGCCAGTGGGTTACAGTCCTATTCCAATCCCTAGACTTGGTTTTTTTCCCTAACCTACCTTTCCATTCTAGTGCTCGTGTTTTTATTATACATGCTCTAATCTTTCATAAAATTTGTTTATTTTTGCTTTGAGGCTGCAAACCCCTGTCATAGCTTGGCAAAACTGATGCCAACTTGAGCCCTGCTTTTAACTAGTTTCCTGTATTTGACTCAGGAGAATGGAAAATTACTCAGGGTACAAATCTCATGAGAAAAGCAGAGTGAGCTGTACCCACAAGAGAAAAATTAACCTGCTCAACAAAAGAAGGATACAGGAGTCAACCAAAAATTAATGTAAGATTCTAGCTAAATTGTTTCCAACAACATGTATTTTTGTGGTTCTCTATTTTAAAAGCTCTGTAACTTTCCAGTTGGGGACCACTTGTTTGGACTCTGAAACATGAGGGTCTGTATATGAGTGGTCCTGAGCTCAGCTAATGAAATTTCAAATTCATCAATTTGTCTGTTTGGATTCCTATATTGTTGTTCATGAACCCACCTCAACTCCAAGTGATCACATAGATGGAACCAATGACAAATATGCTAAACTTGTTTTACTGGGAACTACCGGATCAACTATGTACAGAGTTTATAAATGCTAAAGCACAATATGACATGCATCTGAGGCCCATTAGATTAGCTCCCTGAAGAATACCACTGACTGCAGTCACCCCTACACCAACACTTCTCAGCTCAAAACAGCTAAATGACTAAAACATCCATTCTCCCTTACTGGCAGTTAGGATATTTCTTCAGAAGGGGAAATATAGATATCTATGTTATTTAGAAAAAATTTAGGCAGTCAACAGGCTTGAACCCTGGAAAGTTCAGTGCAGAAGACAACTATTGTTAAAGATACAATTAGAAAAACAAAAATATGATTACAGTCATATGTACACTTATGTCTTGATATGTTTACCTGAAATTTTTAAAACCTGATTGTGGAAAATAAATACTCTCCATCAGAACTTCATTAGAGAAAGGAAAACTCTGACAATTACACTTAGGGCTAAGTCCTATAGAAGGACATCCAAACAGGAAAGTGGGATAGTTCAGTGCAGTTAATAACATGGGGTCTAAGGTATGCTTGTTTATTAACAGATAATTAAACACAGTTATAGCTGCCATCTTGGAATATGTGACCCTGAAAAGAGGAACATCCTAGCCCCATGATGGAATGGGTCCATTTCAGCCTGCCAATGTGAACATTCTCAAGGATGACCTTGGAGAAAGACCTACCACCACCACAAGTATTGAGATCCATTCAGGCTACAAGACTCATAACATTGGGACAACTAAAGACAACTGAAGACTGAAGGCTCATATTCAGTGTAGTGATGTGATAGAGTTCCCACAAACTTCTAAAATATGTTTGCTAATATGATTACCATCATAGCCTGTGTCTTGTTTCAACTGCTGCAATTACAAAAATAAAAAAGGAGAAATGATGGGAACAACAAATACACATTGGCTAGTTTTACATAATTTTCTAAGAGATAAACAGAATCTCAACATTATTGATGTCATTCTTTTCAGAATTCCAATTATCTCATTAGGGCAGGGCATCCTTTCTCACAGACTAAGATTAAGACTAAGACTAAGACTAAGGCCTCTGAAATGAAGATTTAAGTCTAACACTAAGATTTCTAGGACTAAAGACACTCCAAGTCATGAAATTCGTTTATTTAAGAACACTGCCACCTTTTTAGTCATCTAATAATGCCCTTACCATCTTCCTCAGTCAACAAATATTGAGGTTCTGGCTACCTCATGACATTTTTTTGTGAACTATTAGTCATCTTAGATTCCGGCTGTTTTATATTTGTCTTTTGCTTTTGCTTGCCTGCTTTGTGCCATAATGCCTTGCAGAAGATTGATGGCTCTCTGCACTGTTTTCCAGTAGGAATCAACCTAACAAAGGAAGTAAAAGACCTTTACATTGAAAATTTCATTACTCTGAAAATAGATGTCAAAGAAGATAACAGAAAATAGAAAGATACCACATGCTCTTTGATAGGAAGTACCAAATAGTGGAAATGGGAATACTCCTAAAATTGTTGTACTGATTTCATACAATCCTGATCAAAACATCAGTAGAATACCTCACAGAATTAGAGAAAACATTCTTAAATTCATTTGAAACTATAAGAGACCTATAGTAGGTAAAGCACTAATGGACAGACAACAAAGGCATGGCAAGGGAAATCAAAGTCCATATCTCAAAATTATACTACACAGCTTTGGTGATAAAAACTTCATGGTATTGGAGAAAAAAAGCAAAACAAAAAAGAAAATGATTTTTAAAAAAACCAACCCAAGGTTCAATGGAACAGATTAAAAGATGCAAAGAAAAACTCCAAACACACTCAGTCACCTACTTTATTTTTGAAAAAGGGGCCAAATATTCACTGGAAGAATGATAGACACTTTAATAAATCCACTAGAAAAATTGGTTTTCCACATGCCAAAGACTAGAACTAGAAACAAATCTTTCCTTGTGCTCTGTACTAAAATCAAAATGGATCAAAAATATAAATCTTGAAACAGAAAAAATAAGTCTGCTGGATGAATAGGTAGAACTCTTAAAGTAATAGGTGTAGACAAAGTCTTAATGAAGAAAATAGCACTGTTGCATGGAAAAATATTACAAGGAAAAAAACAACTGGGATCTCATATTATTAAAAAAGCTTTTGCTCAGCAAAAGAAACCACCAACAAAGTAAATAACCCATACAGTAGTAAAAAAATTGTCAGTTTTTCCTAAAACTATGTGCTAATATTTAGAATATATAAAGAACAGAAAACAAATTAAACTCTCCAAATGCAAAGACTCAATCTAAAATGTGCATCAGAAATGAATTGATATTTCTCTGATGAAGAGTTAGAAGTGGAAAATAAAGACATGCAAAAATTTTCAGCATCACTAATTATTTGACAGATGCAAATTAAAAAATACAGAGAATCCATTTCACTCCAGAAAGAATGGGTATTACCAAGAAATCAACCAATAACAAATGCTGACTGTGAAGTGGAGAAAATGGAACAATTCTGCACTGTTGGTGGGAGTATAGATTTGTGAAACCACTATAGAAATCAGTGTGGAGATTCCTGAGAAAGCCAATCTAGAGATTGCATTTGACCCAGCTATTCCTTTTGTGAGTATTCTTTGAAGAGAATTAAAAGCATATCACAGTGACACATTTCCATGTTTATAGAAGCACAATTTGTAATACCTAAATCTTGGAAACAGCTCAAATGCTCTTCAACTGTTTCATGAATAAAGATATAGGTTCTTATACAATGGAGTTCTACTCACCCATAAAGAAAAGGTATCTTGAGTTATTTTTAATTAATTTGATAGACTTTGAGACCCTTCTCTTAAATGAAATAAATTGGACATTCATGTGCAAGTATGGCATTGTTTTTCTTGTTTGAGAAAAAAGTGTAAATAAGAGCAAAATATATAATAGATATTGTGAAATATGAAGAAAATATTAAAATGGGAAGGGAAACTAAAGAAGATGGAGGGAAGATGGAAGAAAAGGAAAAGAGACAAAAGACAAAAGAAGGAAAATGGAAACAAAGTTTTCTAAATAAAGTCAGGAATATGGGTTGAAGTAAAAGTGTTGTAAAAGGAAAAAAATGAATCAAGATATATTGTGTCTAGGTACAAATTTACTATGATGAAATGATCATGTAAATCTAAACTGTGCCAATAAATTATTTTAATAAAATAAACAAGATCCAAAATGTACAATAGATTTTGTGAATATGGAAGAAACTCTTCAAAAGAAAAGGCAACTGTTATGAAAGAAGGGGAAAGAAAGAGAAAAGGAAAATATATATATTAAACACAGGACATTTAGGATGATTATACTGCAGGATTTTTTTTTTTGGTTCACTACGGGGAAAGTTTTATGACAATAATTTTCTGGATAATGTTTCATGTCTTTATCTTGTACACTGAACAACTACTGTGAATATGACAATATGCAATATGTTGAATATTATTGCCTTCCTATAGCCTGGTTTGAAAATTATTTCTTACTTTTTCCTGTTTAAAATAAAAAGAAACTAAAGTGTTGCTTGCAACTCCAAAAAAGTCACATTTGTTTCAGTCCATTTATGATGTTAAGCACAATACTTCATAGCTAATTTTGTGTAAAGAAATTAATTTATGTTGGCTCATCATTATTGGCTAAATTTTAAGTATTATATGTGGTAATTATAATATATTATAATATATAATATATTTAACTGTTATATATGGTATATATAATAATTATCTTCATTATAGTTTTGAGATCATACAGGGCATCAAAATGGAAGAGTCTAATAGATATCAAATCTCTCTCCCTTTTTTCTTTTCTCTTCCTTTCCTTAGTCTTTCTCTCTTTTTCTTTCTTTCTTTCTTTCTTTCTTTCTTTCTTTCTTTCTTTCTTTCTTTCTCCTTTCATTTTATGTGGTGCTGAATATTAAACTTCATGTCTTGCATGTACTAGCAGAAATGATTTATTGTGTCTATGTGTGATGTTTCAGTGGCCAGTATGCAGACATCTTCTGCACATTTCTCATCCAACTCTGTGCCTGACCATCATAAGACAATCTTGTAATTTTTATACATTTGTATATCTTGTGATATACATATTTCTCTAGTAAAGCACTGACTGATGATTATTAAGTATGTTTAATTATTTGTTATTGGATCTTATGGTCATTAAAATTCTATTTCCTCTATAGGTAAAAAAAAATGACTAATACAGATTTTGGTACTTGAAGTGGCTCTTGAGAAACAGAGCTATAATATTATGTAGAGATAATCCTTCTAAGATAAAAGATAAGTTGTTGCATCTGGCTTCACATGCAATCAAAAATATGACACAATGCCTAGTAGGACTATTTGGATTTTGGAGACAACACATTGCTTACTTAGAAATCTTACTCTGATCCATTTACCAAGGAACTCAGCAAATTTCTAGTTTTGAGTTGGGGCTCAAAACAAAAACGACTCTGCAACTAGAAAATTGGTGACAATTTTTGGTGAAGAAGTATGTCGATAGATCTCTCCACATGGAAAAGGATGTAAAACCATTTGTTTCCCATGGAATCACACTCACCAGAAGGTGAATCAGAAGAAGATAAATTTAATAAACAAGTAGTTAATATGACCTGTTTTGTGGATAGTGACTCACCTTCTTCAGTCATCCCATCATTGCCCAGTGACTCATAAACAGTTGGCCATGGTGGCAAGAATGGATATTATACATGGGCCCAGCAACAAGGACTCCCACTCACCAAGGCTGATCTGGCTACAGCCACTGCTGAATGCCCAGCATACCAACAGCAGAGACCAATATTGAGCCTTAATATGGTACAATTTCCTGGGGTGATCAATCTGTCCTGGTGACAGGTTGATTATATTGGAACACTTTCAACATGGAAGGACCTTCACCTTGTCTTCACTGGAATAGACATGTATTCTGTGTATGGATTTGCCTTCACTGCATGTAATGCTTCTGTCAAAAACACCATTGTGGACCCATAGAATTCCTTACATATCATCTTGGAATTCCACATAGCACTGCCTGTGACAAAGGGACACATTTCACAGCCAAAGAATTGAGACAATGGGCTCATTCTCATGGAATTCACTGGTCTTACCATGTTCCTCACTATTCAGAAGCAGCTGAATTGGTAAAAATGTGGAATGGTCTTTTGAAGACACTGTTATTGTGCTAGCTAGGTGACAATAGCTTTTGGGCCTGGGTAAGGTACTTCAAAAGGCTGTGCATACTTTGTATCAATGTGCACTACATGGCACCATGTCTCCTATAGCAAATATTCGTGAGTCCAAGAATTAAGGGGTAGAAGTAGGAAAGGTAGCACTCATCATTATTCCCAGTGATCCACTAGCAAAACTTTTTCTTCCTGTTACCATAATCTTATGTTTTGTTGGCTTAGAATTCTTAATTACAGAGGGACACATGTTGGTACCATAGAGGGGAAGACTTGCAAAACAGTACAACTGAACTGAAAGATAAGACTTCTTCCTGGTCATGTTGGTCTCCTCATGCCTCTGCAGAAACAAACTAAGAAAAGGGACTCACAATGTCATTAGTGGTGATTGGTTCAGACTATCAAAGGCAAATTGGACTACCACTCCATGATAGAAGAAAGGAAGAATATATGTTGAGTGCAGAAGATTCTTTAGGGTGTCTCTTAATATAACCATGCCCTGTCACCAAAATCAATGTGAAACTACAACAACCTAATTCAGGCAGAATGACAAATGGTCCAGAGCCTTCAAAAGTGAAATCATGGATCACTCCACTAGGGAAAGAATCAAGACCAGTTGAAGTGCCTGCTGAAAGCCAAGGGAATATAGAATGGGTAGTGGAAGAAGGTAGTTCTAAATATCAGCTATGACCAAATGATCAGCTACAGAGAAGAGGATTATAATTGTACTATTCCTCTCCTAATATTTTACTAATTCAGTATAACATTGATAGACTTAATACTTGTTCTAAAGGATTATTAACCCTGTGTTATAATGTTTAAATTATGAAATAGAAAGTGCAAGCATCAATCAAAGGAAACTTATCTTCTATTCTGGTGAGGAAATTGGTGCATTTCTGTTGTACACAGGATAGTTATAACTTTTTAGTTTAGGATAGTTATAACATTTTAGACATAATTATGAGAATGTCTCCATGCTTGAGAACTGATTCAAAGAAATGCATCTGGTTTTCTAGCTGGCAAGGGGTGGATAGTAAGTAATGATTCATTGATTGTGTCAACTTGAGAAGTTTAGAAGCTTAACTAAATTGGTTCAGCAATTCTAAACCATACAGTGTAGATGATCTGCCCTAAGGCAGCTCATCTGTGCCCTAGGATATAGCAGACCCAGCCTAGAGTACCTCTTTGCATGGCCTGTGTAAAGGGTAAATGAGGAAGGATGGACTTGCTTCTGCCCTTTAGAGGAGCTCCAGGATTTACTTTCAACTTGTGAGTCATCTGCTGCCTTCTAATGCTGACCCTTTGGCTTTTGCCTCAGCTTCTTCTTCCTTCTGGCATAGACTCTAGCTTTCTGGCATAGACTCTTCAGCTTTCTATCATAGTACCATTGGTCTCCTGATATGGACTTGCATGTGATGCTGCAGTGAATTTCAGGCCTTGAACTGAAACCTTCAGTGTCCAGTGTGCAGATAACCTCTGTACAGCTTTGTGGTTATCTGTATAGCAGATAACCTCTTTGTTCAGCTTTGTGGCTGACAATCACAAGCCAATATTGTAAATTTTTATACAATTTTTTATCTTGTATCTGTTTCCTTGGAAACCACTCACTAATACATTAGGAAAGTGCTCAGCCAGTAAGCTACATCCCTCACTATCTCTCACTTTTCCTAACTGTATGTTCAATAATAGGGAATTCTAACAACATGTCTATGTCTAATTGCCTCTTAAATGTTCCAAATATACATGTCTTACATGGATAAAGTTTCCATCACCTTAGTATCTTTCCCAGAGGTTAAATTTCAACATATGCTTAAGATGAAAAACTCCATTTAGGAATCATACAATTTTCCATGTTACCCATCAATTTCTTATCCAGGTATAAACATAAAAAATATGAATATTCAAGTTACACATATCTTGTAGATGAATATTTATAGTTTACTGTTCATCAAAGGTAATAGGTACTTACCATTAAAATGTCAAAAAATAAAAGTATGTGAAACACATCCTCCATGTTGGTTGCTCTTCAACTATATTCTCAGTTAAAGGAAAAAAATTAACCTGTCTTTTTCACACATAATGTTTTTAACTACCTGCCTAATAGTCTTAGAGAAAAACAGATAAATAAGATTTCTCTCATTTTCTCCTGTAAGCTCTAATTACTCTGAGTATAAAACAGGATCAGGGCCCAGGGATTTAGCTCAGTGGCATAAGCGCATACCTTGCAAGCATGCAGTTGTGAATTCAATCCCTGGTACTAAATAAATAAATAAAATTAAAAACACAAGATCATCTGACAGAAGAATCAATACTTTATGGAGTCACAATACAGTAAGGCAAGTTAGAGATATTGGCAATCCATTCCTTGCACCTGTGCTACATCCATTAATTGTCTAGATTGAACCAACATGTAGCACTTCAGAGTAGAACAAGTCAACAGAAAACAGTGGATACTCTCAAGAATAAATTTAGGAAAGTGGAATTTTCCAAGTTCATATATATGCATTAGCATCAATACATGACTCTAGTCACAATAATTCTCCGAATTCCCACACCATCAATGTTCAATATGCAAACTAGTCACAAGTAGTTTTCAAACTTGGATGCATAATAAAATCACAAGTGATACTTATGAACAATCATTTCTGATTATGCATGACAATATTTGCATATGAATTCAGAGTATCTGAATTTTTCACAAGCAAACCAAGTTATTTGATGTTCAGCAAATTTGAGGAGGATCATCATAATAGCTGGAAATGCTTAGGATAAATTTTCTTTCTCTGATAACACCCTTCTTGAGATAACTCCAGTAATATGAAGAAAAGTCAAGGTAATGAAAATTGTAGCAAGGTGATAATTACCCAAGTATGCTTCAGCAGGGGGAGATTAGGAGTGTAAGACAATTCCTAGTCTCTTACTTGTTAAGAATTTTGCTGGTGTTCTGTGAGTGCTTATATAGTTTGGCTTGTTTTACATGCCTGTATTTTATAATCTGAGTAACTATTTCAAAGATCTCAATATGCAATACAATGACCATTGTTAATTTCCTATCATCAGCCAGGTGTGGTGGCTCACACCTGTAATCCCAGCACTTGGGAGGCTGAGGCAGGGGGACTGTTATGAGTTTGAGACCAGCCTGGTCTACAAAGTGAGCTCAAGGCCAGCCTGAAATGCATAGCAAGACCCTGTTTCAAAAAGACAAAAAAAAAATCCTATCATCTTGTTTTGAAACACTATATCATTTTATTTAAAAATTTTTTATTTAATTTTATTTAGAGTGGGGGAAAAAAGCAAAACAGAAGAAAGGGTAGAAACAATACAGAATTTAAAAAAAGTAAGAAATCACTAGTTGATACATTACATATTATCTTCTTGGATATAGTTGTTCAAGTTACAAAATTAAAGCATAAAAGTGGACATTCAAACAGTGAGGCTGCAAACAGTTCTGTTCACCAACCCAACAAATACTTAGCAACATGGTTATCAATCTTACACACTTAAATATACATGCAGTTATATCCCTTAGAGTAGTTTCTTTTCCTCCTTTTGCTTTTTAAGTCCATTATCTGTTTAGTTATATCATGTTTCAGGTTGCTCAGTACCTTACTTGTTTTGTTATTGTTATTTACTTTTAAAAATTTTTTCTCATTATTTTTAAATTTTATTTATTTATTTATTTTTAAGATAGTAAAATACAGCAGAACAAGATGGAACAAAGCCAATTGAGGCAAGCACAGTGAAATTGGTACAGAACCTCACAGCAGGTTACTGGGATAACAGCAATGGGTACAATAGTATATCTGGTTTTCTTCACAATAGTTGTTCCTTCAATCAGGTAGAGCAATATTGAAGAAAATACCAAAATTATAAAAACAGAATATTGAATGGAGCAATGCCATTGATCAGAACAGAGCAAAACAGAAATAAAAATATTTGCCTTCCAAGAGATGGCAGAAGAAAATCCCCCTTATTTGCTGTATTGCATATAGTCATACTCGCAAGAGATGCTCAGATCTGTGGCTCTCACTTGGTAACGGGGGTGTGGAGAATGAGATGGATGTTTGATTCTAAGCCTGCTCACAGCTGCCCACCAGAGTGGTGAGATGTTTGCCTGTTTTCCCAGTGCCCAAGTTCCAACATGGCATGGATCTCAGGAAACTCTGATATGGTTCTCACCCTAGGGTGGCCATGGCTTGGGAGGCCACAGCCAGTTACCAGAGCAGCATCCTGGCTGCCTGTTTTGCCAGCACCCCAAGTTCCAACATGGTGCAGATCTCATGAAAAGCTGATATGGATCAAAACACCATATCATTTTAATTGTTTGGTTTGTTTTTTATTGTTTTGTTTTCTATTAATCTCTTTAAAATTAAAAAAATTACAGCTATAAAAAAGAAAATTGAACTAAAAAAATTGGTGTTATTTTGTAATGGTCACACAAAAGATTGAAATTGAATAGGCAACTGTTCCAGGAAATATGGCCTGAAAAATGGGGAAATGTTGCTGTAAGTTCCATTTATAACAGTTTAAAGAGATTTCTTAGCATGAACATTGGAATGTAGTTATAACCAGTGTATGTTTTTCTCTAAGGGGACATTATGAGTAACAATAAATTTTCTTACCCTTTTATGGCCCAGCACAAATATTAATGGAGAAACTGAACCTGTAGATTATTCCAGAGCAAAGGGGAAAAGGGTTTGGAGGGATACAAAAGACTAGAGGTAAATGGGGCATGGAATGCAGTTCCCTATGAAAATGGTTATTTCTCCTTTTTTTTCTTCTATTTGCAGTGGTGTGGATTGAACCCAGTCCTTGGTGTATGCTAGGCAAACTCCGTATTTGTTAGTTACATTGACAGCCAGCAAAAGGGATTTTTCTTTGGAAGTTCCTTCACATTCACACACACAGGGACAGAAACCCCATTGTTGTGTCTATAATTAACATGGCGTATCACCTTTTATCACAGTGATTTATATGTGAACATTTGTCTGCTTGAGTATTACAAAGTCTTGAGAAATTGAAATTGACAATATTTTTGGCTTAATGTTGAAGTGTAGCAGGTCAGTAGTTTACTGATCATACTAACCTTAGGTTGAGATTGTTAATGTACTTTATTTTGGTACTGGGGATTGAACTCATGACATTGTGCTTACCAGGCACGCGCTTGAGTCATTGAGCTAAATCCCCAGCCCTGTTAATATATTTTGAATACATTATTTAGTTCAAAATTTAAAGTTCTTCACTGTTTAATTTTAAATGTCTAAAAAGGGATTCCTTACATTTCCAAGCATGAACTTCTTTTTTGGAGTGATCTTTTATACTTATTTTTAAAATATGACATGTGTATACACACTTCTATATTAGTACTTACATTGTATACATTCTCTGACTTGTAATTCTCCTCTCCATCATTCTATATGTTTCTCAGATTTCAAGATCCAAGCTACAGACTTTTCTCCCTATTTTTATCTAATATTAACAGTAACACTAGCCACTGTTCCTACATGTTCTGAATTTATAATCTGTATTACTTATTTCATTGTTAACAGTTACACTAACAATCAGTGACCTCTTGATTAAGGCCCAGGCACTGGGCATTGCCTATAATGAACACACACTGTAATTGAGGATAGATATGTTTGGCTTGCACAGGTTTTATAGTTCAGCCAATACTTTTAAAATTGAGATTTATTATTTTATTAGAAAATAAAATAAAATTCATTGTCATATCTCATTATGTTCAAAATACTTACCCAGAGTACAAGACATAAACTGAAAAGATTCTTACAAAAAACATACAGATAATAAATAAATCTTTTCAATGAACTAAGATAAATTAAGAGTACCATATATATTCAAATAGATTTTTTAAAAATATGATTTACAATTTAGGGAAATATTAAAACTTTTCCCTAAGTACTATTTATCACTCTTCTGTTTTATTCTTTATTTTGGTTCCTTGTGGTGTCAGTTATATGAGAATAAATTGGGACAAATAAATTGGGAAATTTAATAATTGAAAAAAATCAAAATTATTTTCTCTTGAAAAATGGGATTTTGCAATCCTGGACATGCATTCATACATATTAGCAACTGGAAGGATTTAAAGTGTAGCTTCCACTTTCAGGTGGCTCTTTGCTTTCTTCTTTGCTTTTCTTGTTCAAGTACCTTCATAGCCCCTAGGTATTTGAGTCTGCCACTTGTACTCTTATATAATTTCTGCTGTTCCTTACTTTTCCACTGATGCCAATCAATCTTATATTATTCTTCTTTGCATCATCTTACAGGTGTTGGATTGTTTAATCCTGATCTCCTGTTATTTTTAACATATCTCTTCTTTCATGATTTAAAGCCATGATACTGTCTCCTTAGTCTGACAGTCTATCTTCACTTTCACTTATAAGGTTTTGAAAATATTCAATGAAATTTTTAATTTCCTGGATATCTGCTTGAATCTGTTTCCTGTGTTTCTTTTCTTTCCAATTTTGGGTATTCATTGTGTTATCATTTTCAGATGCTCCTCTATTTTTTTTATCTATATCTACTCTATATTTACTGAGCAAGTCCTTCAGTATGTGTCTTCCATTTTCCTCTATCTTATTGTCACCTGAACTCATTCAAGGTGAGCTTGAGGTCTGAGATGCATTTTGCTTCTGTCTTGTGTTTTTCTGTTTCTTAAAGTTTTATTTTTTACTGGGTGGATTTTCCCAAGCTTTTATAATAGATGATAGCTTTATCACTTGTATCAAGGTGTCCCTAGGAAATCTTTGTTTTCAGGGTTGTGTTCTTTGTTTCAGAGCCTCTTGATTTTTGTGTCTGTCCCAACATCATACCTTTCCAACTTTTTAAAGGTGGGATGTTGGCATCTATTTAGCTCAGTACCCAGTACTTTGGTATTGGAATGTGATGATGGTTATTAATCCAGACCTTCTCAATATTATTACATAAAGAAAAATTGATTACAACAGATATGGTATCCTAGATAAAGTATACAATAGCAATATTGTCAGCAGTAACAATAGCATCAACACAGCTCAGAAACTGTCAAAGTTTAACTAACTAAAACTATTAAAGTGGTACCTTTAGTCATAGAGCAAGATCTAAAGTTATATAAAAAAGCTCAAAAAAAATAGGGAACTTGCAAGTAAATTGTTTTTCATTAATATAGTGCTTGTACCCTGTGGTAGGGAAATTTAAGAGGGATATCAAATAAAAAGAGATAAATAAGGAGAAATATAGCAGAAGCAGGACTGGGGGACAAAGTATAGTCACACAAAATTTGGGAAACTAGAGAAATGGGCAGAAGAGAAAGAATGAAGGAATAAGCAAAGTATTATTGATGCTAACCAGAAATATAAGAGAGAATAGTCAGTCATGAAAATATGATTAAATCAAGAGAGATACTTGAGGAAAATGAGAAACAAGACAAATTGAGTAGAACAAAAATATAGGTAAATGATCTAAAAAAGCAAATGAAACAAACTAGCAAAGAAGAAATATATAATCTAACATAACAACATAAAATTCCTCTGTTGTCTACAGAGAGGCCTAAATTAATGGACAACCCTGAAGAGTGTGCAGTTAAGCTTATGCTGGCAATGGGGATGATTTTGGCCTTCCAGATGTAGGGACAGAGTCTTCAGTCAAGATATTCTATACAACTCTTAGCAGCCTGCCCAGTTTTTACCTTGTTTCACTCTGCATCTCTTCCTCAATTTCTGTGCTTCCCTAGGCAGAGACAGAGGACTACTCCCACTCCCATGTATAGTTGGCTCCTCCTGTTCTTTGCAGTCTTCTGGGTTCCTCTACCACCTGCAAGTCTCTGTAATTTTAGGTTGCTTTCAGGGGGAGGGATGCTGTGCTGTGGGAAAACGATATGCTCCTCCTGCAGATATGATCCAAAGTTGCTTACTACTTTCCCAAGGGGGGAGTGTCACCTCCTACACATTGCTGTGTGCGATGCAGTGATACTTAAGTATCTTGTCCCAGTAGGTTCCAGTTGGTATGCTGGCACACCAAAGGCTGAAACTTATATTCTTTGACATAGTAGTACAAGCTACTGGTAGCAGGGCAGGTATCAGGGATGGTTGTATTGTTTCCCTCCATGTGTTCACTGGCATCTCTGCTGCCACAGTCACCCACCTGCTCTGTAGTATGTAACCTCTTAGTACAGGGAAATATCACGTGAGGTGCTGTGTTGTGAATTTCTGCTCCAGGCTGCTAAGTCTCACAGTACAAGGCTGTTTAATTACCTGCATCCTTCTGGCCACAGATCACTTAAGGGATTAGGTGTTCCATTCACTACATGCCTCTATAGTTTTAATCTTGTTCAAAGAGGTTCTCTTTCAAGTTGTGCAGCCTTGCCACATAATTTGGAACCTTGTATGGCCCTGCCCAGCATCCTCCATCAATAGAGGACCCACATGAATATACCTCTGGGCCTAGTTGGCACCCACACAGTGATGCTATGTGGCTGGGAAGTACCTGTACTCTACCTCATGAGTGGAAAGTCCAAACAGTGATCTCCATCCAGCACTGCAGCCTCAGCACATCACTCAGAGTCTGAGAGGGACATGCCTAGCATTCTACATCAAAAGATGAGCTTTTGGAAGATCCCTCAAGGCCTAGTTAGGTCACACTTAGTGATCATGACTAGCTGGGAGTCACCTGGTAAGGTCTGACTAATGACTTCCACTTAGCTGGGGAAGCTTCCAGCAGTATGGAGAAACATTCTCAACCCAAGAAAAAACTGAGACCTTACTTTCAGCTTACCTAATGGAATATAGGAAAATCAAAAAATGAAAGAGCAAAGTGCAATCTTAAACCTCCAGCCTATCCCAAACAAGCCTAGGAGTCATAGGCATAGAAGAAAATGTAAGCCATACACCTGAAACTCCTGAAATGGTAGAAACTGAAGAAAAGAAACAACTCCATGAGGCTGTGAAGGAAATCAGATCAGAAATAATCTCCCAGGAAAAAAGAAATAATAAATGTAATAAAAGAAATGCTGAACCCATCTAAAGAGGACATTGAGGAGCACTGCAAAAAGATGGGAACCTTGAATGAACAATGTAAAAAAGGAACAGAATGCATGAAACACATTTAAAGAGATATTCAGGAAATCAAAAATTCCATAGAAGTTTGGCAAAACCACCTCAATGAAAGTGAAGATAGACTTTTAGACCTTGAAGACAAGACTGCAGCTAGTGAACAGGAAAGGAAAGATCTCTTGAAAATAACAAGGAATCAGAAAAAAACAATTCACAGCTGCAAGACAATGCAAAAAAAACATAAAGTTTATAGGAGTAACCAAAAACAAGGTGACAACACAAATAATATCAAAAGACTATTTAAAGAAGTAATAGTGGAAAATTTCCCAAAGATGGGAATGGAAACTGACATACACATAAGTAAAGCATATGGAACCCTAAATCACTCTAATCAAAATAAAACTACAGTCAGAACTGTAAAAATCAACATTCCAGAAATTCAGCATAAGAAAAGAATATAAAAACTGTTAGAAGAGACAGATCACAT
Organism: Hydrochoerus hydrochaeris; assembly: GCA_004027455.1. NCBI lineage: Eukaryota > Metazoa > Chordata > Mammalia > Rodentia > Hydrochaeridae > Hydrochoerus > Hydrochoerus hydrochaeris. The sequence continues at coordinate 248,196 of PVLA01000597.1, forward strand.
ATAAAGGAAAGTCCATCAGAATCAAAGCAGACTTTTCAACACAAACAATGAAGTCAAAAGAACATTGAGTGAAGTATTTCATATCCTAAAGGAAAACAACCTCCAACCCGGATTGATGTACCCTGCAAAACTGTCTTCAAAATTGATGGAGAAATAAGATACTTCCATGACAATGAACAGCCAAAGACTTTCATGACCACCAAACCACCCCTGCAAAGTATAATGAAAGATATGCTAGATAGACAAAAAAAAATGAAAACTTCAATAAAACCAATAGGATAAAACCACTAAGCAAGGAAAACAGTTAAACAGAGGGGAAATGTAAAGAACCAAGAGTAGAAGGATAACATGACAAAAATAAACCCATATGTATCAGTTGTAACCACTAATGTAAATAGAATCAATTCACCATTTAAAAGTGACAACTGGCAGAATGGCTCAAGAAACAACATCCAAACATATGCTACATACAAGAAACCCATCTAACCAAAAAAGAAATTTATAGACTGAAAGTCAAAGAATGGAAAACAATAGTTCAAGTAACAGGGACCCCCCAAAAAGAAGGGGTAGCTATTATGCTTGCAGACAATGGGAACTTAGAACCAAGAAGGATAAGAAGAGATAAAAAATCACTACATACTAGTTAGGGAAAAACATCAAGAGGAAGAGATAACAATGCACCAAATTCGGGAGCACACAGCTATAACAAAACAAACACTAACAGAAATGAAATATCAAATGAATAATAGCACAATTATAATGAGAGACCTTAACACCCCATTGATGCGAAGAGATACATCAGCTAGACAGAAAATCAGCAAAGAAGTAAAAGAACTAAATCACACCTGTGAATAAACGGTCTTACTAGAGGTGTACAGAGTGTTCCACACAAGAACATCAGAATACACATGTTGCTCATCTGCACATGGGACATTCTCTAAAATAGACCATATACTAGAGCATAGAACATGTTTAATTAAATGCAAAAGAATTGAAATTATCCCATGCATGTTATTGGATCATACTGTCAAGAAACTAGAAACTAATGACAGAAGGAACTGCAGAAAATTCACAAACACATGGAAATTAAATAATACACTATTGTGAAATCAGTGGGCCAATTTTCCAGAACTTATTCCTATAAGCAAGTGTTACCCTAATACCAAAACCACAGAAACACCAAACCAAAAGACAGAACTAGAGGCCAATCTCTCTAATGAACATAGATGAAAAAATTCTCAGTAAAATACTGGCAAACAGAATGCAGCAAATTGTCAAGAAGATTGTACAGAATGACCAAGTGGGATTCATTCCAGGAATGCAGGGATGGTTCAAAATACACAAATCAATAAATGTAATCCATCATATAAATACAGCCAAAAATAAGAATCATATGATCATTTCTATAGATGCAGAAAAAGCTTTTGATAAGATCTAACAGTCATGATAAGAACCCTACAGAAATCAGAATAATGGTTTTTACCTCAATATGATAAAAGCCATCTGTGACAAACCAACAGCCAGCATCATATTAAATGGTCAAGAAATAAAAGCTTCACTCTAAAATCAGGAACAAGAAAAGAATGTCCATTATCACCACTTCTATTCAATATAGTGAGGGAAATACTGGCCAAAGCAATTAGACAAGAGACATAAAAGGATTAGGGATAGGAAAATGAAAAATTAAATTATCATTATTTGCAAATGACATGAAACTTTACATAGAAGATGCCAAAACTCTATTGAAAGACTTCTAGGTACAATAATTAAATTCAGTGATATACTGGACATAAACTCTTTACTCAAAAATAAATAGCATGCATACACAAAAACAAACTCACTGCGAAACAAATAAGAGAAACTACACACTTCACAATACCATCCAAAAAATGAAATACTTAGGGATTAATCTAAAAAAAGAAGTAAAAGACACATGCATAGAAAATCATAATACACTGAAAAAGAAATCAAAGAGGATCTCAGAAAATGGAAAGACATATGTTGTTCATGGATAGGAAGAAAAAATATTGTGAAAGTGACCATTCTCCCAAAATTGTTATACACATTCAATACAATTCAAATCAAAATACCATTAGCATATCTCACAGATCTAGAGGAATAATTCCTAAAATTTATCTGGAACCAGAAAAGACCTAGAATAGCAAAGGCAATTCTAGGCAAAAAAGGCAAGGCAGGAGGTATCTCAATCCCTGACTTGAATTTATACTGCAAAATTACTGTGAAAAAATCAGCATGTGTATATTCAATTATGCCTGATGATATAGACAATTCTATTGAAGATAATAAGAAACAACACAGTAATCATTGTAGATCACCTTGTACTGCGGTTTTATACGACTTCTTGGATTCATGTTTTTATAAGAATTTGTTTTTGTTTTTTATTGCTATGTTTTGTTTTTCCCTCTAATACAGAAAGGATAGAAATACATGTAGAGACTCATGCATGCATAGCTGTTTACGCTCTCATTGTTTGAATATATACTTTGTATGCTTTAATTTTGTAACTTGAACAACTCTTTCTAAGAGGACAATATGTAATTTATCAACTAGTGATTTCTTATTTTTTTTGAAATTGTGTTTTATCTCTACCCTTTACATGTGTTTGTTTCTCTTTAAATAATAATAATAAAAAAAGAAATTTCCAACCAATATGTTTCCAAAAAAATCAGCATGTTACTGGGATAAAAATATACCCAAAGATCAATGGAGCAGATTATATGATACAATTACAACTATAAACACACTCAGTCACCTTATCTTTGACAAAGGGGCCAAATATGTTCACTGGAAGAACGATAGTCTCTTTAATAAGTGGTGCTGGAAAAACTGGTTCTCTATATGCTGAAAACTAAAAGTAGACCCATGGCTATAATCATACAGTAAACTAAACTCAAGGTGGATCAAAGATCTAAATATGAAAACAGAATTACTAAATCTACTTGAAGACAAAGTAAGTAGAAATATCAAAAACAGGATTGGCAGAGAATTTATGAACATAAATCAAACTGTATGGGAAAAACATCCCAGAAGCAATAACTGGGATCTCATCTCCTTAAAACATTTTTGCTTGTCAAAAGAAATCTCCAATAGAGTAAAAAAAATGACAAACTGGGAAATACCTTAGTCAATTATCACTCAAAGTACTTCTATCTAGAACATATAAAGACATAACAAAAACAATACCCCTGAAATTCAAAGACCCAATCCAAAAATGGGCATCTGAGATGAATACACACTTCTCAAATGAAGAAATACAAATGGCAAATAAATACATGAAAAAAATGTTCAGCATCACTGGTCATTAGAGAAGTGCAAATTAAAACCACACCGAGATTTCATCTTATTCCCGAAAGAGTGGTCAGGATACAGAAAACCAACAACAAATACTGCAGAAGCTGTGGGGGAAAAGGAACACTTCTGCAATGTTGGTGGGAGTGTAGACTGGTGCAACTACTGTGGAAATTAGTCTGGAGATTCCAAAAAAAGCTGAGATTGGAAGGCCTACTTGACATAGCTATTCCACTTCTGGGCATATTCCCAGAAGAATTGGAAACATCATATCATAGTGACATATGTGCACCCTTGTTTTTAGCAGCAAAATTTGTAATTGCTGGGCCTTGGAAAAAAACAAAATGCCCATCAGCTGAGGAATGGATAAAAAATATGTGGTACTTTTATGCAATGGGGTACTATTCAGTTATAAAGAAGGATCACATTGAGACTTTCATAATTAAATCAGTGCAAAATGAGACCATACTTATAAGTGAAATAAGTGAAGCTAACGTGTAAATATCATATTGTCTCCCTAGTGTAAGAAATGATAAGAGTACATAAGATACAAAATCCTCAATAAACACTGTGAAAGGGTAAAAATATGATCAAAGGAGAAAAAAATAACTCAAGGAGAAAAAAAGGAGAAAAAAAGAAAGAGAAAAAATATATATAAATTTGAATTATCCCACTTAGGAGAGCTGATTGTGCTACTATTTAGAAGAAAACAGGAGGCATTATTGTGGCCACTGTATATCCTGTTGTCTTGCTTTGAAGTCCTGTGTCACTTGCACTGTTTTCTTCTGAACTGCTTTGTTCTATTTTTTAATGTTTTGTTTTACCCTCTTCAAAATAAAGAAAAAACTTAAATGATTTAGTATATTGAAAATAACTGATGCAATATTAACAATAGTTTCTATATTGCATATTATTATCTTCAAAATAGTTACTGAGATTACAACATAGAAGCATGAAAAACAGATCAAACAATATAAGTAATCACAGGTTCATTCCTAGAATTAATAGAATTGATAGTACAATTATCATACATATTACGTATATATACATATATGTAGCTTTCTTATTTTCTCTTTTTCCTCATTCCAGTTGTTATTTCTTTTGAACAGTTTCATTTTCTCTCACAATATGTAAGGTAACTTTTGAACCTTATTTAACCTTTTTGATTCCTACATGAAGGCAACAATATGATGTTTATACATGTGCCTCTCATTTATTTCACTTATGGGTGTGGTTTCCAGTTGCATTCATTTGCCAAAAAAGCATCAAGTTTATACATCTTTATACCTGAGAAATACTCTACTGTATAAAAATATCACATGATTTTTATCCATTCCTCAGTTGATAGGCATTTGAGTTGTTTCAAAGATCTAGCTATTGCAAATTGTGTTGCTGTAAACATGAGTGAACATATATTGCTTAGTAGATGTTTCCAATTCTTCTGGGAAAATACCCAGAAAGGGAATAGCTGGACTGAATGGGACCTCCAATCCTATTTTTTAAGTAATCTCCACAATGACTTGCACAGTTGCTTTACTAGTCTACATTCTCACCAACAGTGTAGAAGGCTTCCTTTTCCCCCACAACTACACCAGCATTTGTTATTGATTTCTTGACAGCCATTCATTCTGAAGTGAGTAGAATTTCAGTGTTATTCTTTTTTGCATTTCTCAAATGATGAATGATGTTGAATATTTTTTCATATATCTATTTGCCATCTGTATTTCTTTATCTGAAAAGTATATATTCACCTCATATGCCCATTTTTGGATTGTATTTTTGAATTTAGGGGACCTGAACTTTTTTTTATTCTTTATATGTTCCACATGGGAGTCCTTCATTCTTTATACATTCTACATAGGATTCTTTATAAGTTCTACATAGGAGTCCTTTTTTATACTTTATATGTTCTACATAGGAGTCTTTTTTATTCTTTATATGTTCTACATAGGAGAAGGTTGGCTAAGATGTACTCCAAACTCATGGGCTTTATTTTCACTCCATTGGATGTTTGTTTTGACACAAAAATATTTTCAATAACACAATATCTCAGTTGGTGATTTTGGAATATATTTCTTGTGAAGTATCAGTTTATTCATGAACTCTCTTCCTACTCTAAGTCTCCAAGATTTATGCCTGCTTTATCTTCTAGCATATTTAGTGTTTCTGTTTTAATATTGAGATTTTCAATCCATTTTTACTTTAATTTAGTGCATAGTGATAGACATGGGACTAATTTTGGTTTTTAGCATATGACAGTTTTCTCAGTACCAGATATTAGAGAAACTGTGTTACTTTCAGTGAATATGTTTGACCCCTTTATCAAAGATAAGGTATCTGAGTGTGTTTATGGTCATTGCTGTATTTTCTAACCCATTTCATTGTTTTTCAGATTTTTTTTTGCCAGTATCATGCTGATTTTATCACAAGAACTTTGTAGTATAATTTCAAGTCACAAATTTTGTCACTTTTGGCCTTGCCTTTGTTGTCCAGGAATGCTTTTGCTACTCTAGGTCTCTTATAGTTCCAGAGGGGTTTTAGAAATGATTTGTCTGGATCTGTGAGGTATGCTAATGTTATCTTGATTGGAATTATGTTAATTATATAAAAGAATTTTGGGTAAACGGCCATTTTCACAGTTTTCTCTTCCTATCCATGAACAAGGAATATCTTTGTTTTTTTGAAATCCACTTCAATTTCTTTTTCCAAAGTACTGTAATTTTCAGTGCACAGATCTTTTATTTCCTTTGTTACATTGATTCCTACATTTCATTTTTTTTTGGGTGCTCCCCCAGTAAGTTTGCAGTTTGCATGTATGAATGCTACTGATTTTTGAGTGTTGATTTTGTATCCAGCTACATTACTGCATTTGTTTTTTAGATCTAAATGTGTTTCAGTGGTGCATTGGGGGTTTTCTATGTAGAATATCCCATCATTTGCAAATACTGATAATTTAAATTCTTCATTTCCTGTCCTTATTCTTTTTATTTCTCTCTCATGTAATTTCTCTGGCTAATGTTTCCAAAAATATATTGAATAAGAGTGGTGATAACTGACACTCTTTTCTTGTTCCTGTTTTTAGTTTGAATGCTTTCAATCTTTGTCCATTTAGTGATATGTTATCTATTGGTTTATGGTACATAGGTTTTGTCAGATTTAGGTAATAACTATCTATTCTGATTTTTCATAGAGATTTTTTAAATCAAGAATGACTGTTGAAATTTATCAAAAGATTTTTCTTCATCCATTGAGATAATCATATGATTGCTGTCTTTCGCTCTATTGATATGGTATATTACATTTATTGATCTGTGTATATTGAAATAGCCCTGCATAGCTGGGATGAATCCCACTTGATCGTGGTGTATAATATTCCTCATAATTTCCTGGATCATATGCCAGTATTTTATTGAGGATTTTTGCATCTAGTTTCATTAGAGAGTTTGATTTATAAATCTCTTTTTTGGCTGGACTTTTCATGGGGGTTTTGTATCATGGTAATGCTTGCTTCAAGGAATGAGCTGGGGAGAATTCCTTCCCTTTCAATTTCATTGAAGAGATTCAGGAGTGTTGCCATTAAGTTTTTTTTACAATTTCTTGTATAATTCACCTATAAAATCATCAGGACCTGGGCATTTCCTTGTTGTTAAGGTTCTAATTACATTTTCAAATTCATTAGGTGATTCAGAAGTTTCATATCTTCTTAATTCAGCTTTGGTAATTCATAAATTTTTAGGAATCTGTCCATTTCTTCTGTGGTATCAATCCTATGAGAGTAAAGTTTTTTGAAGTAGGTATTCATGGTCTTGGATATTTCCACATTATCTGTAGTGATTTAAACCTTTTCATTCCTTATTGCATTTATTTGAGATTTTTCTTTCCTTTTTTTATAAGGTTGGCTAGGAGTTTGTCAATTTCATTTATTCTTTCAAAGAACCAGCTGTTCAATTGATTAACTCTTTATATTTTTCTTAGTCTCAATTATGTTAATGTCAGCTCTTTTCTTTAAAATTTCTTCCTTCCTTTGAGCTTTTGCCTCAATTTTTTTCTTGAAGTTTGAGGTGTAGCATCAGGTTGTTTGTGTTTGTTCTGTTTTACTGCTGAGAGTTTTCACTGAAATAAATTTCTCTCTGAGGTCTAATTTCATTGCATCCCACATGTTATGGTAAGTTGTATTTGCTGTTTTATTTGCTTGCATATATTGTTTAGTTTCTTCTGTGACCCACTGTTTATTCAGTAGGTATTATTTAATTTCCTTGTATTTATGAAGATTTTTGGTTTCTTTTGTCATTAATTTTCAATTTCATGGCAGCATTGTCTAATAATATGCATGAGATAATTTTGCTTCTTTTGCATCTACTTAAGTTGTTTTATTAGCTAGTATATTGTTTATCATAGAGAATGTCCCATATGCATTTAAGAAGAATGTGTATTCTGAGGTTATTGGGTGGAATACTCTGTGCACACCTTGATTCAGTTTACTATTTTTTTGCTGAGTTTTTGATCTAGTTCACCCTTCCCTTTGTGATAATGGCATATTAATGTCTCCCGTTACAAAGGTTTTATTGCTAATTTTATATATCATTTGTATTAATATTTGTCTTATAAAGCTGGCTGCCAGTATAATTGGTGCACATATATTTAAGACTGTTATCTTTTCCTCTTGAAGTTTCTCTCTAATGGGTATGTAGTCCCTGTCTTTATCTCTTTGATCATTCTTGGTTTGAAATGCACATTGTGTGCAAACAAAAAACTACCAGTGCATTTTTTGGTATTCCTGTTGCAGGAAATATTGCTTTCCATCTTTTGACTTTCAGTCCATGAATTTCATTTTGAGTTTCATGGGATTCTTTTGTATACATCATATGGTTGAATTTTGTTTCTGGTTGCATTCTACCAGGACATTTCTTTAAATTGGTTAACTGAGGCCATTTACATTAATGGTTCCATCATTTTCATATACATTGACTTATTTCTGTTATCTATTGTTCATAGTTCTTTACCTTTTTCCTATGTTTAAATGTTTGCTCAGCTTGGTAGTTTTATTGTGTCTCTGTCCTTGAAATGATAGTCATTTTTGTGTCTATCTAGAATATATTTCAGTACTCTTTGGAGAGTTGGTTTGGTGGTCATGAAGTTCTTCAATTTTTCATTATAGTTGCAGCATCTTATTTCTTCATTAATTTTATTTATTTATTCATTTATTTATTTTGAGGGTTTTGTTTATTTGCTTGCCTGCTTGCCTGCCTGCCTACCTACCTACCTGCCTGCCTGCCTGCTTCTTGGAGATGGGGGCCTCCCTGGGTAACTCATGATGGTCTCCTTGAAATCACTACTGGGGCCAGTTGGATGTGGAACTCACCATGATCATCCTACCTTAACCTCTCAACTAATTGCTGCCTGCTGCGATGAGATGAGCCTCCGACACCTGACCCCAGCCTTTCGTCTAGAGACCTGGCCTGGTTGGCCTCCAATCCTTATTTCTTTGGTCTTTCAGAGGGAGGGAGGGAGGGAGAAAGGGAGGGAGGGAGTATCCAATTTTGTTTCTGGGTGTGGGCCACCCAGCCTGGCTACCACTGATCTTCTGATGAGAGGGGAGCAGCCTACCAGTGGGTCATCCCTTGCTGGCGGAGGAGCGAGAGTCCTGCATGGAGCATGGCACCGAGAGGGAATTACGGTGAATTTCATATGGTTTGGAGGTAGGTAAAGTGGGATGTGGTGCCTCACCGGTTGTCCTGCTGGTGATGCCGGGATAACGGAGCTGGCAACTGCTTTTTGCCTGACTGAGCCTTGTCAGAGGAATTCTTCCTGAAGTGGTCACTGCTATCTCATCTGAACTGTATGGAATCATAGTGATACAGAAGAAATTTTGGGAGGCAGCTTCTCCCTCACACCTCCATCCTCCTTGTACCTGCCCTGGGATTACTGGCTGTCCCACGTGTGTGCCATCATACCCTATCTGCTGATAATTTCTTTTCGGAGCCTACATTGCATATTACAGAGTTTCATATTTCCCTTGCCCAAAAGGGGAGGAAACCTGTCCTTGGTGGGCAAGCAGTCTTGTGTTTAGTTTTTTGTTTTTGCCTTGGGAGGCTGGGAGGCTGGGAGGCAGGCAGGGAGGGAGGGAGGGAGGGAAGCAGGGAGGGAGGATGGGCCTTGCCATGTAGTCCAGGGCAGCCTTCACAGGTTGGCCTCAAACTAGTGACTTCTTGATTAATTTTAAAATATAGCTTTTCAGGGTACATCAATCTGTGTTGGAACCTGTTTACTTTTAGGACTTTAAATTCTTCATGATTTTTTTGACTTGGTTTTTTTGTGTTGAGAAATCTGCTGTGATTCTGATTGGCTTTCATTTATGGTTGATTTGTTTGTTTTCCTTTATAGCTTTCTATATTCTGTTCATGTACTGAATTTCTGGGACCTTGATTATTACATGTCTGTGTGTAGATTTATTTTGAGTATGTCTAGCTGGAGTTGTATATGCCTCACTTATCTATATGTAAGTTTCTTTTCCCATGCTTGGGAGCATTGCTGCTGTTACTTCTGTAAATAATCTTTTTATATAATTTATGTTGACTTCTTTTTCATTTGCACCTATCAATCTAATATTGTCTTTCTTTGCATCATCTTGCAAGTGTTGAATTATTATTTCCTTGTTCTTCTTTATTTTTAAAAGATCTTTCCTTACCTGATCACTAGCTGCAATCTTGTCTTCAACATGTGAAATTTTATCTTCACATTTGTTCATGTAGTGTTGCCATTTGTTGATGGAACTTTTGATTTCTTGCATATTTTTAAGTCTGTTTAATGCATTGTAATTTTCTCATATACAGATCATTCAAGGTTTACATCATTTTCAAGGCTCCTCTAATTTTTTTTAAACTATGTCTTCTTTAGAAGTGGTAAGCATTTTTTCATTAGGTTTATCATTTCTTGTCTTTCTTGGGAGATTATTTCTGATCTGATTTCCTTTACAGCTTCTTGGATTTGTTTCTTTACTTCAGTTGCAAACATTTCAGAAATTTCTGTTGTTTTACTTATACTTGCATTTATATATATATATATATATATATATATATATATATATATATATCTGCTGGGCTTGTTTGAGATGAGATGGATATCTGAGGCTGCAATTTGTTCCTTTGTTCTGTCATTTTTCTGTATTCATCTGGGGCACCTGAATGCAAAGTCCCAGTTGATTCGTGAGTTCATATTCACTGTCTGTCCATGAGAGTTTCACCTTGGCTGAACGTGGTTCACTGAGCATCCTTTTTCCTGGACAAATGCCATTCCCCTAGGCTGCCAGACTAGCTGGTACCATTGAGCATGCATTTCCAAGGCCCTGTGCAGCATGCCAAATTTTCACAGTGGTGGTTTGTTTAAATGTCCCACAAAAACCCCATGCAGTCATGGAGGTGGCTGAGTCTAGAGTTTGTTATTGGTTCTTTGTCTAGCACTGGGATTGTCAGTGTGGGTGCTGCCCTCACTAAGGGATGGGTAACAATCAGACATTAGAAAGAGGGAAGGAGGCATGCCTTTCCCCCTTTCTGCCCTTTTACTCTTGTCACTTGAAGGCACCTTGAACAGCTAACCCTGTCCAACATGACCTTGCCTTGAGTCCAGCTGAGTATGGACTGAAACCTCCAAAACTGTAAGATAAATAAACCTTTCCTTCCTTCATTTTGGGCATCAGGTATTTTGTCTCAAGAATAGGAGAAAATTAACCAAGACAGAATTTGATACTAGAAGAGTGGGCTTATTGCTGTAAGTATTGCTTACCATGAGGATTATGATCCTTTGGGAATGGCTTGTGGGAAGAGTTTGGAAGGTTTGGAAATGTCACATGAATGTATAGAGCTGGAACATTTTAGGCTGTTCTTTAAGGGAGAATCTGGTGAGAGCTCAGAAAACCAGAAGGCTGTCAGCAAACCTTCCAGTAAAGACCAACCTTGTAAGGTTTCTGCTGGGAAGGACTGCATTGGATGTTGGACTTCAACTGATGTATCTTGTGGCTTGGAAGAAACTTTGTCTGCATTTTGCTAGTGCCCAGAGACTTTGAATGAGTCTAAGATCAAGGACAGTGGACTAATTAATCTGGTAGAAGAAATATATAGGCTGTTGAATGTTGAGACAGTGGCATGGCTATTCTTTGGGGGGTTTTAGCCAGATATATGTTCCAAATCAAAGTAAAGAGCTCAGCAGGATGATTTGAATCATTGCAAGTTTGACCAGAAAGCTGTGAACTATAAAGAGAGAGCTGAGACACTGATTGCTGAGAAGGAACAGAGAAATAATATAGATAGCCTGGGGATATCTGGGGGAGCAGCTGATCCCCATGTTTTGCAGTCTGAAAACTGTAAAATAAAAGACTGCATGAGGAGAAGTCTGCATAACACCATCCTCCAGAATGGCAGCAGGGAACATGCAAAGTTCCAAAATGGCTTCAGTCACATCAAGTTCCAGAATGGCATGGACATATAAAGCTGTTCCTCACAAACAGGCCCAGGGTGCTCAGTGATTGAGGTGTTCTGCCCCTATAACCAAGAGTGAAGAAAGCCTGGCTACTGATCCAGTTGGCAGTGGATCTTGTCAGTATCCACTTGGTGCTGTGTTAGGTGTATAACACGTTCTGAGGTTAAGGCAGTTTCCACATGATTTCTGAAGGCTTGGACAGCCAGGGAGTATGCTCCTGAGAAGGTAGTATGTGAAGCTGTGAATGTGAAGCCAAAGGTGCAATGGAGAATGCAGAAGTTTAAAAAAGCCAGGAGTATGGGTTATCTAAGGAAACCCACATAGACTGAACAGAGTGGGCCTGAGAGACAAGTCGAGAGCTAAAGCCACCCAAGATGCCATAGGGGTGTAGTGAATCAAACCCCTTGGATCTCACAACCAGATTGCTTCAGATGTTTAGCATGGAAATCCAGGATTTAATGTTTCCCTGTTGGATTTTGGACTTGTTTTGGTTCCAATCCTTTGTATTCCATTTGTACCTTTTAAAATTGTAATGTTTATCTTGTACTATTGTATGTTGGAAGTGCTTATCTCTGTTTTAATTTGTACAGGGGGTTATAGCTATGAGTTTGATCTCAGTGGAGGTGTGGGACTTGAACTTTTCAACAATGCTGAAACTGTTAGAACTTTAGCAAGTTTTGGAGATGGACCAAATGTGTTTTGCATAAAGGATGCACATGATTATTTGGGAGGACAGGGGTGGAATGTGGAGGTTTGATTAAATGTCACTCCAAAGCCTCATGCAGCCATGGAGGTGGCTCAGTCTAGCATTTGTGATTGGCTCTTTGTCTAACACTGGGGTTAGTGGTGTGGATGCTACACTTGTCCAGGGTTGGATAACCAGGATACAATATAAGGAAGGGAAGGAGGCATGCCTTTCCCCTCCTTTTTAGCCTTTTGTGCTTCTTGCTTGCAGCCATCATGAATGGCTGCCCCTGTGCCGGGATGTTCTGTCTTGGAGCCAGCTGATTATGGGCTAGCACCTCTAAAAACTGTAAGATAAATAAACATTTCCTTCCTTTATTTTGGGCATCAAGTACTTTGTCTCAACAATGAGAGAAAAGTAACCAAGACACATAGCTTGATGGAGTTCACTGGGTGGGCCTTTATCTTTAAGTATTGCAGCAATGCTCTCTGACTTGTTGGAATCACTAGGAGGGCATTTCTCATACACCAAATTATGCACTGAGGCTCCCCTGCTGAGTGGAGTTTGCTGGGAAGGCAAGTAAATCTATTTTCATATGAATAACTGAAGTTTAATATTCTTTATGGTAAAGTAGTACTCTAGTATGTATAAATACCATATTTTCTTTATTTATTTATCTGTTGATGGATATATGGTCATTTTCAAAATGTATGTGTTATGAATTGTCATGCCATAAATATATGAATGCATTACTGTAATATAACATCTGTAAATCTTTCAGGGTTATACCTAGAATTGCAATGACTTGGTCAAATGGAATTTCTAGTTGTAGGTTTTTAAGGAATCCATAACGATTTCCACAATGGTTGTGCTATTTTACATTCCCACCAACAATGAAGAATGATTCCTTTTTCCTTGTATCTTCTCCAGCATTACTTACTTGATTTCTTGATGATGGCCATTGTTTCTGGGGTAAAATGGAATCTCAGCGATGTTTTAATTTGCACTTCTCTAATATTCAGTGAGGCTGGGTGTTTCTTCATTTCTTTATTGGCTATTTGTGTTTCTATGAAGTGTCTGTTCATTTTACTTTACTACTGTTGATGACTTTTTCATTTTTAGAGTCTAATATATTTGAGTTTTCATACATTCTACATACAAGTACTCTGAGGAGTCACTGGCAATTTTTTTTCTATTCATAGGTTGCCTCCTCACATTATTGGTGGTCTATTTTGCTGTGTTGAAGCTTTTGAATTTCACATGGTTCCATTGGTTGATTCTCAGAATTATTTCATGTGTAACAGAGATTCTGATCAGAAATCCCTGGTTTGTGCTTATGACTTCAAGAGTGTTATATCTTCCATTACATTAATTACTCCATTAGGTTAATTAGGTTCTCTTCCATTAGGTTTAGTATTTCTGTGTTAACATTTAGACTTTTGGACAATTTGGATTTTAATTTAGTATATGGTGCAATACATGTCTAGATTCAATCATCTCCATGTGGATAGATATTTTTCACAGCACCATTTATGAAAGAGTTTAATCTTTCCTTCACTAGGTTTTCAGACTATTTCTTAAAGGTCAAAAGGTTGACTGTACATGGGGATGTTTCTTCATTCTCTGTTGTATTCTTCCAATTGTCACATTTGTTTTTTCTACCAGTATAACACTGTGTTTTTTTGTTGATGGTGGTTTTAGTCACAACAGTGCTGTAATACATCATTAGGCATGGAATGGTGATACCTCCTACTTTGCTCTTTTAACTGAGGATTGTTTTCTATCTTGTTTTGCTTCTGATTCCATATGAATTTGTGCATTGTTTCCATCTGTTCTGTGTAGAATGCTGTTAGAATTTTGATTCATGTTAGGAGTCATTGAAGCTGGAAATTGATCACATATGCAAGATTAGGGCCTCTCTATCTCAAGCACAAAGAGAACCCATGTCAAGCCATGTGAAGAAGCTACTTCAGTCCAGAGAACATCTAACCTCAAGAAAATCCAAATAGTGGGTTGCTAGGAAAATGGTTGTCATGTGACATTAAGTTGCTAAAAGGTATAAATAAGTGTCCCTGAAATGAGAGAGCAGCTCCTTTCCTTCCATGCAGAGTAAGGGCTCCACTTGGCCCCTGCTTTGTCTCTTCTACATTTTTCTCATATTCTTGCAGTCTTTCATCCAAGGAAATTTAAGGACCACATGGGTAATGGCATATGGCACCTGATCAGTGACCAGGTAAGAGATTAGAGAGCAGGAGGAAACTTCTCATTTGTATTCAATTAGGAGAAGAAGTGCATTGGTATAGGTCAATAGTCATCACTGGAGTGTATTGATATTGGCTTCCTCAGGTGTAAAGACTGGGGCATTGAAATAAATACTTATTCTCAAGGGCTACAATTATAAATGGGCTTGTGAGAAGAAACTCCTTCCAAAGGGGGTAAAAAAATGTGTATTGATTTCATTTGTGGTATAATTGTGGGGCAAATAAATTCTAAAAAATCACAAACATATATGGAAATGTTTGTTGTATGTTTGCTTCCAGTATTCACATATTTTGTGCATTTCAATTAGGAAGTATCTTAATTCTTATAAGCTTGTTGAAATTGGTCACAAAGAAATTGGCTCAGAGAAATATTTTAAAATCAAATCCCAAGCCGGAAAGGGATGGCAGAATAACACAAACTCCAATAAAGTTTAAGCATTCTAACTCTACTTAATTGAATAAGAAGGAAGAGATAGGGAATAACTCTTCCCTTCAAGAGGAGATCTTTACTGCTAATTCCATTTTACAACAACTCATGGTCTTAACTGTTCTACAAGTGGTAATTGCTGCCTTTTCAGTTCAGAAAAATCTTTCTACATTACTAGCAACTGCCACCTATGGCCCTACAGTGCCATTTTCATTGCATTTTATAAAGCTTCTAAGACTATAGATTGTGGTCTTGAATGATTAGAAAGGAATAACTAAAATGTTTTTAAGTCTGGGGGATTACTTGTTGTGGATAGAAAAAATATTTTGAATTGTGAGCAGATCAGACCTCTTGCAATGCTGCTCAGAATTTAGATATCATTTCAAAAGATATGTTAATCAGAGAGCATGCCTTTGCTGCTACAGAAAATGAATTTGCTTTTGATATGCAAATATTTGATAAACTTAGAATAGCAACCACAAATTCTTGGAGGAAACTTCCTTTAATGGTTGAAAGATCCCTTGATTTGACTTCTAGTAATCAGAGTCTATATAAAATATTTTAGGGTTTTCCTTTAAAATGCAGATAAATGGTATAAGGCACAGAGACCTCCCCTGTGAGAACCTGGCCTGAACTGGCTTAGAAAGGCAGACCTGTGCTGCAGAGTTGGGGTTTACAGCCCTGCCCCACCACATGTTATTGAGTGAATTCCACTGGGACGTGTCAAGCCTTTTAATGGCCAGGCCACCAGCACCACAGAACTTGTCCCAGAGGCTCCAGAATGGTGGAACATGGGCTCTGGTGTGCTTGACATACCCGAGTTTTATTCCATCACCTAAGCATGTGTTTCATTTGCATGAAAGTTTACACAGCACTGGCAATATCTGCACTTATATCCTCAACAGCAACAGGGCCTCCAGGCCAGAGCAGGAACACAACCTGTGTGCCCAGAACCTGGGGTCAGGTGGCAGCAATTGTAGTCACACATGTACCTGCATAGCTGTCTGCCAGCACAACAGCCAGTTGTGCTCACTGCCTCAATGTGGGGAAACAGGAACCCCAACCAAGGTGTGACTAATGGCAAAGGAGAGCCCAAAGTGCCTAAATACAAAACAGTTTTTTTCTCTTTGTACCTTACCACAAAATTATAATCCTCAGGTTTAACAATAGTTAAACATGTTCATAATTTAAATTTCAAAAAATAGTAGGGTGAGTTCACCTCATAATACATTTCACTTGGAATTATATATCATACAAAAATTTTAAATTTGAACAAAGATGGGACAATTACAGCAGAAAGACAATGCAATCAAATAAAGGCTAAAAAAGTCCTTTGGAAAGATTTTTACACTGAAAAATAAAAGCATCCAGTCCATTGTTAATTTGGGGTGGAGAGTATGCTTATGTGTTTTCCAGAAATGCTAAATGGCTTATATGGGTACAAAAACATGCTAACTATATCATGGACCCAACTCAGAAAAGAAGTTGATTTGACCTCTTGAGAAGCTGATGCTTAGTCCTATGACAGTGATGCCTCAGATACCACACCACAACTGATAGAAAAGGGTGAAACTAGAACCAACCATGATTGACCCAGAAGGCCCAGGAGATGGTATCCAAAAACAAAATTAAATATCTAAATAGGTAATGAGTATATAGAGATAACCAAATTGAAAGTTACATCAAAAAAGAGGACACAAAAGTTGCTGGTATTTTTAAGATACAATACAAAATTTAATGTTAATTATAGATAATATTTTGTCCATCCCAGATTCTTTTTATAAGAGATCTGTGCTTTTAACCTGCAACAACTCTGACCAGTCAGTTGATAGTTATAATTCCTAAATTTGTAAAAAAAAATTGTAATTCAATTTAGTGAAAAATATTTTTGAGTGAACTTTGATTTTGTAAGATGTTTGTTTGCCTTTATCTGTTGTCTGTTTATCAATTCTGGAATGCTGTTATTGAGAGTCAATCAAGGTAGTGGTCATTCACATGTGTGGAACTAAATGCCCATACAGAAATGCTCAAGTGGCAAGGA
Organism: Hydrochoerus hydrochaeris; assembly: GCA_004027455.1. NCBI lineage: Eukaryota > Metazoa > Chordata > Mammalia > Rodentia > Hydrochaeridae > Hydrochoerus > Hydrochoerus hydrochaeris. The sequence goes on from PVLA01000597.1 coordinate 265,394, forward strand.
ACACATGAGAAATGCACTAAGGCACAGTGTTCTGGAAGTGAACATGTGTTTCATCCCCAAGAACATTGGGTGTAATGGCTGAGCTTATTCAGCAAACAGGCATGATACATGCATGTAAATATCCCCCAGGAACTTAGAGATTTCTCACAGACACTGGCAATCTATATACTTTTTTCTATGTCTGTCTCAATCTGTACAGATCATCAGTCCATGTTTGTCCATTTGTACATTCTGTGAAATTATTCTTTTTATTTGAGTTTAGCAATTTTTCTTTTTCTTTCTTTCACATTTTTGGATCATTTAATCAAGGTTTATTTGGTTAATAACTTTAGAAAGCATGCTTACACCTGAGTTGCCAGTTGGTCAAAATGATGCCAAAATTTCTTATGCAAATGTAATGCATATTGTTGTTTATTACTGACTGAGTGTCTCTGAGTGTTTAAAAATTAATGGGCCAAGTGTTATTACTGGGTTTTTCATAAGGCATCAAAAATTATTATTAAAACAGTTAAATAAAATTTCATTAGTGTATGGGGAGTTTATTGGACAGGACTCCAATTTATAAATAAGAAAGCAGCCATCAAGTAACTTTTAAAAATTCTTTTTCAATGATCAGAGTCCCCAAATATCTCCACAGCTTTATGTGAGATACCTCAACTAAAGCTTTGAAAATATATTTTTGTAATATATTCGCATTAGTCTTAGTCAAAGAATTAACACAACAAGATTTTTAATCTAAAGATGCCCAAAAAGGTTTTCACATGGCTATGACAAATGATTATTATTAATCTCGTGGTATATTAAATGTATTCATGCCCCTATATGTACAGGTTTTCCAAAATGTAAAATAGTGATTGTTTATGGGGACAAAATTTTGTTTGTGATTCAGATCTCTGCCTTTAACAAAAACTTATGAGATGTACATCCCACTAAAGTTAATCAAGTTAGGTAAAAGCTTCTTATGTATTAGATAGTGATGACTGACAAAAAGTGGTATTTTATGTCAAAAAATACAAATTCATATGTGTTACAAATGTCATCATGGTTGTCATATTATAATATTAGGTATGGTTTTGGTTTGTCATTTTTCTGTGAATACAATGCAATTGTTCATTAACATTACACAGGTATTCAAATGTTAAAATATCCACTGTTGTTAAAAAAATAATGTTTCCATTTTATGCTCTAAGATGCTTGATATTTAGATAACATAGTAATGTTAAGCTTATAATCTCTACTACAATGTACTGTGATCAATATTTTCTTAGTTTAGAGACCAGAAATTAGAGACCTAGATGGGCTATAAGGAAAGCCTGTATTTTGGTCCTACACCTATGAAGTCAGTGAGGACCCAGGACATAAGGGAATCTCTGCTACAACATTTTGATATTCAGTGAGTCCTTAGTCTTCAGATTATGAAGATTATGAGACTGCATAGGCAAGTGATTATCAGTGTGTAATGTGCCTAAGAGTCATGAGGAGAAAAAGTCTCCCAAGCTTTCATAGAAAGCAACTTGGCCAAGCAAAAAACATGACTCATCCAAATGGCTGACATTGACAGTAGGGCTAAGTAGTACTAGGCATGGTTCCAAGCTAATTCCTGAGAAGACTGACTGACCTTGATGGATAGCAAGAGACTAATTAAATATAAAACAATTCTCACTTTAACTTGATTTTGAACATCGTGCAGAAAAGTAAAAACAAAATGCACAATACAATGCCATGTTAATATGTTAGCTATAAAATAAGCACAAATTAATAACAACTTCTGAAAATTGTTGGCTACACTGGTAACTGGGTACTGTTACAGATTAATGGACTGTACAGGGTTTAAATTGCAAGAGTTCCCTAAACAAAGCCCCTCCAGCTTCAACTGACCACTCATCCTGTGCAACAACAAAATAAAAAGAAAGGATTTGTTGGAGCTATTGAAGTTGGAAATTAATCACACACACAAGCTGGTACATGGTTGGTCCAAGAACAAAGAGCACCCAGAGAAAGCCACATGAAGAAAATGCTTCAGCCCAGATAACACCTAACCCCAAGACAATCCAGACAGTGGGTTGCTTGAACAATGGGGTGTCATATGATACTAAATTGCTAAAAGGTATAAAGTAATTCCCTGCAGTGAGGGGGAAGTTCTTTTACTCCCTTCTGGAGAGTAAGAGCTCTATATGACCCCAGCTTTGTCACTTCTTTATTTTCTCATATTCTCACAGTCCTACATCCAAAGAACCTCAAGTATCATGTGAGTGGTATGATTGGGATCATATTAAATCTGTATACCAATTTTGACTGCAATAAAAAACAAGTTTGAAAGTATAATTTTTTTCTGCAAACATGCTTATAATTCAAAGTAGTTGTATATTTACCCATAAGGAATACTGGAAACTCAGATGATTCAGTTTAAAACCCAAAAATATTTATATAAGGTGAGTTCCAGCTCACTGGCATTGACCTGGGGAGTTTGGGAGTTTGGGGAGTTTCCTGCAGCTGGGTGCTTGTGCAGCCCCCAAGGACACTGGACTAGGCACCAGAGGTTTCCCAGACTTGAGTGGACCACACCCAGTGACCTTCATTCATACAGGGGATCCAGGCCCATGCCACGAGGGGAACCAGGCCCATGCTGCAAGGATACATGAGTCCCAGGAACTGAGGGTATAGGAGGTTATTTCCAACATGCCCAGTGAAAGCATTGGAACAACTCTTGAAACACTGAAATATAGGAAAATGACTAAATGAATGACAAAAATGCAATCTCAAATCTCCAGCCCAACTCAAGAAAGACTAGGAACCATGTACATAGAAGAAAATACTAGTCATAAACCTGAAATGCCTGAAATGATATCAACTGAAATAAAGAAGCAACTCCAGGAAACTATGAAGGAACTCAGATTGGAAATAATCTCCCAGGTAAAATAAGAAATGATAAAAGTAGTGAAAGAAATACTGAACACATTTAAGGAAGACACAGCTAAAAAATTAGAGGAACAAAGCAGTAAGATAGAATCTCTAAATGAACATAATAAGAAATAAACAGAAAGCATGAAGCAGATTCAAAGAGATATACAGGAAATGAAAAATTCTATTGAAAGTTGCCAAAACTGCCTCAATGGAAGTGAAGATAGAATTTCAGACCTCAAAGATAAGATTGCAGCTAGTGAACAGGAAAGGAAAGATCTTCTAAAAATAACAAGAAATCAGGAAATAATTCAACAGCTGCAAGATGATGCAAAGCAAAACAACATAAGATTAATAGGGATAAATGAAAAAGAAGGGGACAACACAAATGATATTAAGAGGCTATTTACAGAATTAATAGCTGAAAATTTCCCAAATATGAGAATGGAAACTGACATACAGTTTAGTGAAGCATTGGAACTCCAAATAGTCATAACCAAAATAAAACAACACCCAGACATATAATAATCACTATTCCAGAAATCCAACATAAGAACATAATATTAAAAGCTGTTAGAGACAGCAGACAGATAACCTATAAAAGAAAACCTATCAGAATCACAGCAGACTTCTCAACACAAATAATGAAGGCAAGAAAAGCATGGAGTGAAGTATTTCAGATGTTAAAGGAAAATGACTTCCAACCCAGACTGATGTACCCTGTAAAACTGTCAGTCAAAATGGATGGAGAAATAAGACTTCCATGACAAAGAACAGCTGAAGAACTTCATGATCACCAAACCAACCCTGCAAAGAATACTGAAAGACATTCTAGACACACATAGTAAAAAAAACACTAAGCAAGACAGACAATCAAACAGAATAGAAAGGTAAAGATACAATAGCAGAAAGATAACATACCAACAATAAACCAATATATAAAATATATAACCATTACTGTAAATGATCTCAATTCACCAATTAAAAGAAACAGACTGGCAGAATGGATCAAGAAACAACTCCAACCATATGCTGTCTACAAGAAACTCATCCAACCCAAAAGGAAACTCATAGACTGAAAGTCAAAGGATGTAAAACAATATTCCATGCATCAGGAACTCAAAAAAAGCGGGGGTAGCTATTTGGTTTGCAGATAATATGAACTTCAAACCTAGAATGATCCAAAGAGATAAAGAAGGTCACTACATACTAGGTAAAGGAAAACTTCAAGAGGAAGAGATAAAAATCTTAAATATGTATGCACCAAATTCCAGAGCACACAGCTACACAAAGCAAGTATTAACAGAAGTTAAAAACTCAAATAGGCAATAACACAATTATAACGGGAGACCTTAACATGCCATTGACACAAAGGGATAGACAAATTAGACAGAAAATCAGCAAAGAAATAACAGAACTGAATCACATCTGTGAACAAATGGACTTGATCGATGTACACAGACGTTCCATCCAAGAACATCAGAATATGCATTCTTCTTACCAGTACATGGGACATTCTCTAGAATAGACCATATATTAGCCCACAAAACATATTTACATAAGTGCAAAAGAATTGAAATTAGCCCATGCATGTTATCAGATCATAGCAACATGAAACTAGAAATTAATGATAAAAGAAACTGCAAAAACTCCTCAAACACATAGAAATTGAATAATACACTTGAGGAATCAGTGGGTCACAGAGGAAATTAAAAAAGTTAAGCAATATCTACAAGCAAACAAAAATATAAATAAAATTTACTGGAACCTGTGGGATGCAATGAAAGTGGTCCTCAGAGAAAAATTGAATGCACTTAGTTCCCACATTAGGAAAACTGTATGAACACAAATAAACAATCTGATACTACAACTCAAACATCTAGAAAAAGAAGAGCAAGCCAAGCCCAAAGCCAAAAGAAGGGAGGAAATTAAAAAGACCAGAGCAGAAGTCAATGCAATAGAGACTAAGAAAATACAAAAAATCAGTGAATCAGAAGTTGGTTCTTTGAAAGAATAAATAAAATTGATAAGCCCCTAGCCAACCTTATTTAAAAAAGGAAAGAAAAAACTCAAATTCAAGCAGTACAGATTAAAAAAGCTGAAATCACTACAGACTCTGTGGAAATACAAAACATCAAAACCTATTTCAAATACCTCTACTCTCATAGATTTGATACAGAAGAAATGGAAAGATTCCTAGAAACATATGAACCATCAAAGCTGGATCAAGAAGATGTAAAACTGCTGAATAACCAAATTTCTATTAATGAAAATGAAAATGTAATTAAGTCCTTACCAACAAAGAAGGGCCCAGGCCCAGACGGATTCACTGAGGAATTCTACAAGAAATACAATGAAGAATTAATGCAGACACTCCTCAAACTCTTCAATGAAACTGAAAGGGAAGCAATTCTCACTAAGTCATTCAAAAATAAGCAAATATTACTCTAGTACAAAAACCTGAGAAAGACCAAACTAAAAAGGAGAACTATACAATCTCCTTAATGAACATAAATGCAAAAATTCTCAATAAAAAGTTGTGAAGCACTATGCAGGAAATCAAGAAGATTATACACCATGACCAAATGGGATTCATCACAGGCATGCAAGGATGGTTCAACATACATAGATCAATAAATGTAATCCACCATATCAACAGAGCCAAAGTAAGAATTACATGATCATTTCTATAGATGCAGAAAAAGCTTTTGATAAGATCCAACACCCATTCATGATAAGAACCTTACAGAGAATTGGAATAAATGGTCTTTGCCTCAATACGATAAAGGCCATCTATGACAAACCAACAACCAGCATCATATTAAATGGCCAAAACTGAAAGCCTTTACTTGAAATCAGGCACAAGACAAGATGTCCCTTATCACTGCTCCTATTCAACATAGTATTGGAAATACTAGCCAGAGCAATTAGACAATATAAAGAAATAAAAAGTAAAGATAGGAAAAGTGGAAGTTAAATTATCATTATTTGCAGGTGACGTGATACTCTACATAGAAGACCCACAAAACTCCATTGAAAGATTCCTAGTTACAATAAATAAACACAGCAATGTAGTTGGATACAATGTCAACACTCAAAAATCAATAGCATTCCTATACACTAACAACAAAATCACAAAGACTGAAATAAGGGAAGCCACATCCTTCACACTAGCATCTAAAAAATGAAATACCTAAGATTAAATCTAACAGAAGTAAAAGAGTTATACAGGGAAAATTACACTACCCTGAAAAAAGAAATGGAAGAGGACCTCAGAAAATGGAAAGACATCCCTATTCATGGATAGGCAGAATAAATATTGTGAAAATGGCCATTCTCCCAAAAGTGTTATACAGATTCAATGCAATCCCAATGAAAATGCCACTAACATACCTCATACATCTGGAGAAATAACTTAAAATTCATCTGGAACCAGAAGAGACCTAGGATAGCAAAAGCAATTCTAAGCAGCTAAGGCAAGGCAAGTGGCATCATAATCCCCTGACTTGAAATTATACTACAAAGCTACTGTCATAAAATCAACATGGTACTGGAATAAAAACAAATCTGATGATCAATGGAATAGATTAGAAGATACAACCACAACTACAAATGCACTCAATCACTTTATCTTTGATAAAGGTTCCCAACATGTTCACCAGAAGAACTATAGTCTCTTTAATAAATGGTGCTGGACAATTTGTAATAGCCAAACTTTGGAATCAGCCAAGATTCCCATCAACTGCAGAATGGATGAAAATGATGTGGTATTTTTATGCAATAGAATATTACTCAGCTATAAAAAAGGATGATCTTGAGGCCTTCATAGATAAATGGAGTCAACTTGAGACTATCCTCATAAGTAAAATAAGTAAGAATCATATTTACAAATATCACATTGTGTCTCTAGTGTAAAAAGTAATAAGAACTGTATGAGTAATAAAGCCCAAAATATGTAATTGCTATTGTAAAAATGAGAGGAAAAGAAAGTGCTCTAAAGGATTTAACTGCATGTATGTTTAAGTGTATAAAATAGATGACCATCTTACTAAGTATTTTGTCAGATCATTGAGCAGAACTGTTTACAGTCTCACTGTTTGAATGTGTACTGTGTATCCTGTAATTATATAACTTAAAAACTGTATCCAACATGACAATATGTAATTTATGAACTAGTGATCTCTTAGTGTTTTTTCTCTTTTTTCTTTTAAAATTCTGTATTGTTGCTACTTTTTTTCTGTTTTGCTTTTTTATCTCTTTAAATGAAATTTAAGAATGTGTAATTGCTATTGCAAAAAAGAGAGGAAATAGAAAGTGCTATAAAAGATATAACTGCATGTATATTTCAGTGTGTAGGATTGATAACCATATTTCTAAGGTCTTGTTGGATTGTTGAACAGATCTGTTTTCAATCTCACTGCTTGAATATCTACTTTGTACATTTTAATTTTGTAACTTGAACAACAATTTCTAAAAAGACAATATGTAATTTATAAAGTAGTGATTTCTTACTGTTTTCCATTTTTTTGAAATTCAGTATTACTTCTACCCTTTTTTGTTTTTTTTTCTCTTTAAACAAAAAAATGGTGCTGGAAAAACTGGCGATCCATATACTGAAAACTAAAACTAGACTCATGCCTATTACCATGTGCTAAACTAAAATCTAAATGGATCAAAGATCCAAATATTAAAACAGAAACACTAAGTCTTTTAGAAGACAAAATAGGTAAAAATTTTAAAGAATCTAGGGGTAGGTAGAGAATTCATGAACAAAAACCAAACCACATGGGAAATACTTCCCAGAATCAATAACTGGGATCACTTCTTATTAAACAGTTTTTGCATGTCAAAAGACATCTCCACCATAGTGAAAAGAAAACCCACAAACTGGGAAAAAATCTTAGTGAACTGTCCCTTTAGACAAAGGACTTCTGTCTAGAACTTATAAAGAATTAAAAAAATCAGACCCCTGAAATTTAAAGTCCCAATCCAAAAATGGGTATCCGAGATGTACACACAGTTCTCAGATGAAGAACCATGAATGGCAAATAAATACATGAAAAAATGTTCATCATCATTATTCATTAGAGAAATGCAATCTTAAACTACAGTGAGATGCCATCCCACTCCAGAAAGAATGGCCAGGCTCAATAAAACTACCAACAACAAATGCTGGAGAGGCTGTGGGTAAAAAGGAACATTTCTGCACTGTTGGTTGGAGTGTAGACTGGTGCAACCACTGTGAAGGTCAGTCTGGAGGTTCCTTAAAAAGCTGGGATTGGAAGTCTCAATTGACGCAGCTCTTCCACTCTTAGGCATATTACTAGAAGAACTGAAAATATCTTATCACAATGATATATGTACACCCATGTTTGTAGCAGCACTATTTGTAATAGCCAGATCTTGGAAACAAACTAAGTGCCTATCAACTGAGGAATGGAAAAAAAAAATTGTGGTACTTTTATACAATGGAGTACTACTCAGCTATAAAGAATGATCACATTGAGATATTTATAAATAAGTGGATGCAACTTGAGACCATACTTGTAACTCAAATAAATCAAACTCACATATATAAATACCATATAGTCTCACTACTGTAAAAAATGGTAAGAGTACATAAGATTTTATGGTAATTATGATTCCCCATTATATTTCCTTGAAGTCTTATGTTTTCATCCATTGGTTGGAATGGTTTTATTCTGTTTTGTTTGATCTTATTATGTGTGATGGTATATACAGCTGCTTTGAAGAAAAAAAGACAATATGGCAGCCATTGCTGGTTTAATATCTTGCTTTGAAGTCCTCTAGGAACTTAGCAGAAGCCTGCATCAGGGGTAAGCTGCCCAGGACCTCCACCGTGGCCCTGCCCTGCCTCTGGGAACTTAGCAGAAGCCTGCATCAGGCACAGGCTGCCCAGAACCTCCACCTTGGGCCTGCCCTGCCACCAGGAATTTAGCAGAAGACTGCATCAGGGGTAAGCTGCCCAGAACCTCCACTGTGGGCCTGCCCTGCCACCTGAAACTCAGTACAAGCCCGCCTCAGGGATTGGCTATCATGAACCTCCCCTGTGGGCCTGCCCTGCCACCCGGAACATCGAGGAGGCCTGCCCAAGATTGAAAACTGCCCTGGACTGCTACAGAAGGACCTGCCCTCCCACCTGGAACAGCAGAAGATCTCAGCAGTATCCAGTTAGAGTGAGAAAATTTGGAACTTTGCTCCCAGGTGGTGAAATTTGGACTAGAGCAGATTGACTGTATCAATTTAGTGAGTATACCCCTAAAATAGAGGTGTACAGGGCATAAATAGGGACAGTAGTAAAACCCCCTCCAACTAACTGTGAGACTTTGGTTTGTCTGAAAAGAGTGTGTGATCAACTCCTACACATAGAAAATGTCAGGCAGAGGGAAAATGACAAAACAGAAAAGCAAAATGCAGTCTTAAACATATAGTTCACCAGAAGCAAGTATAGGAGACATTGAAATAGAGGACACCAAAAGTAATACACTGGGAATCTCTGAAAACATAGCCAGTGAAATAAAAAAACCCAACTGCATCAGGCTACAGAGGAAATCAAATTAGAAATACTCTCCCATGCAAAGAGAGAAATAACTTTAGTAAAGGAGTTGTTGAATGCAGCTAAAGAAGAACTAGAGAAAAAAGTACATGAGCATGGGAAACTGAATGAAACTTTGAATGAGATATATAGAAAAGAAGCAGAATTCATGAAACAAACTCAAAGAGACATCCAAGAAACAAAAATTCTATTGAAAGTGTGCAAAACCACCTAAAGAAAGCTGAGGATAGGATTTTGGACCATGAGGACAGGATCACAGTAGGTGATCAGGAAAGGATAGAACTTTTAAAAATAACCAAGCAGCATGAAATGACAATCCAGAAGCTTCATGATGATGCCAAGAGCAACAATATAAGAATAATGGGCATTAGTGAAGATACAGGAGTCCAGGCAAATGACATACATAAAGTATTTACAGAAATAATAGCAGGAAATTTCCCAAACATGGGGAGATAATCTAGTATGGAGATAAGTGAGGCATATAGAACACCAAACAGTCACAATCCACATAAATCCACACCCAGACACATAATAATTAAGATTTCAGACATACAGCATAAAAACAGAATATTAAAAGCTATCAGAGAAAAGACACAACTCACCTATCAGGGAAAGCCCATTAGAACTACGGGAGACTATTCAGCACAAACCCTCAAGTCAATAAGAGCTTGGAGTGAGGTATTTCAAGCCCTGAAAGAAAACAATCTTCAACCCAGAATGATGTACCCTGCAAAACTTTGATTCAAATTTAATGGAGAAACAAGATACTTCCATGACCAAGAGCAACTGAGGAAATTCATGTCCACCAAACCAACCCTAGAAAACTGATGGACATACTAGACAGAGATAAAAATGACTACAATCCCCAAAACAACAACAGAAAGAAACAACCAGGTAGGATAAGCAATTAAATAAGAGGAAAAGCAGAAAGAAACAACTGGAACATAACATGGCAAAGTCGAGCCAGTACATATCAGTGCTATCCATAAACAGCTTCAATTCTCCTATAAAAAGAAATAGATTGATGGAATGGGTCAAGAAACAAGACCCCACAATATGCTGTATGCAAGAAACACATGTGACCCAAAAGGAAACTCATAGATTAAAAGTCAAAGGATGGAAAACAGTATTCCATGCAACAGGAACCCAGAAAAAAGCAGGGATAGCTATTCTATTTACAGACAACATGAACCTCCAATCTAAAATGATTAAAACAGATGGAGAAGGTCAGTACATACTTGTTAGTGGTAAAATTCAAGAGGAAGAACTAACAATTATAAATATACATGCGCCAAATATAGGAGCACCCAACTATATAAGACAGATACTAATGGATATGAAAAACCAAATACACAAGAACACAATTATAACGAGATTTTAACAGCCCAAAGAGATAGATCAACTAGACAACAAGTCAGCAAAGAAACAGCAGAACTTAATCATACCTGTGAGCAATTGGACTTAGTAGATGTTTACAGAGTCGTCCACCCAACCACATCAGAATACACATTCTTCTCAGCTGCACATAGGACGTTCTCCAAAATAGACCATATATTATCCAATACAACATTCTTAAGTAAATGTAAAGGTATTGAAATCATACCATGCATAATATCTGAACATAGTGCAATGAAATTGGAAATTAATGGCAAAAGAAATTGTAAAACCTATACAAATACATGGAAATTAAATAACAGCCTTTTGAACAATCAGTGGGCTGCAGATGAAATTAAAGAAGAAATAAAACAATACCTACAATTCAATGAAAATATAGAAACAACATACTGTAATCTGTGGGATGCAATGAAAGTGGTCTTAAGAGGCAAATATATAGCAATAAACTGTCATATCAAGAAAACAGCAGGAGTACAAATAAATAACCTAATGCTCCATATCAAGCTTCTAGAAAAAGAAGAGCAAGCTAAACCCAAAGCTCAAAGAAGAGAGGAAATTGTAAAGATTACAGCAGAAATCAATCCAATTGAAACTAAAAAAAAACAATACAAAGTATTAATGAATCAAAAAGCTGCTTTTTGAGAGAATCAAGAAAATTGACAAACCCCTAGCTAACCTTATCAAGAGAAAGAAAGAAAAAACCCAAATTCATGCAATAAGAACTGAAAAGGGAGAAATTAATACAAATCCCATGGAAATTCAAAAGATCATGAATACCTACTTTGAAAATCTCTACTCACATAGAGTGGAAAACACAGAGGAAATGGACATATTTCTAGAAATATATGAACTACCAAAGCTCAACCAAGAAGATATAGCAATTTTTAACAACACAATATCAGCTATTGAAATTGAAAATGTAATTAAAAACTTACCAACAAAGAAAAGTCCATGTCCTGATGGATTCACAGCTGAATTCTACAAGAAATTTAGAGAAGATCTGATGCCAGTACCCCTTAAAATCTTCAATGAAATTGAGAAAAAAGCAATCCTACCTAAATCATTCCTGGAGGCAAGTATTACTCTGATACCAAAACCAGAGAAAGATGCAACCAAAAGAGAGAACTATAGGCCAATCTCACTAATGAACATTGATGCAAAGATTCGCAACAAAATACTGGCAAATAGAATGCAGCAAATTATCAAGAAGATTATACATCAAGACCAAGTGGGGTTCATTCTAGGAATGCAGGCATGGTTTAACATGTGCAAATCAATAAATGCAATACACCATATCAACAGAGCCAAAAACAAAAACCACATGGTCATCTCAATAGATGCAGAAAAAGCTTTTGACAAAGCCCAACACATGTTCATGATAAAAACCCTCCAGAAACTCAGAATTCAAGGCGTCTATCTCAACCTTATAAAAGCCATCTATGACAAACGAACAGCCAACATTATACTAAATCGACAAAAACTGAAATCTTTCACTTTAAAATCAGGAACAAGACAAGGATGTCCACTCGCACCACTCCTTTTCAATATAGTTCTGGAAACACTAGCCAGGGCAATTAGACAAGAGAGAGAAATAAAAGGAGTAAAGATAGGAAAGGAAGAACTTAAATTATCATTATTTGCAGATGACATGATACTCTATATAGAAGACCCAAAAAACTCTATTAAAAGACTGCTAGAGGTAATAAAGAAGTTCAGTAGTGCAGCTGGATACATCAATGCTCAAAAATCAATAGCATTCCTGTACACAAACAAAAAACTCACTGAGAGAAATTATGGAAATATCGCCCTTTAAAATAACATCTAAAAAATTAAATACTTAGGAATCAACCTAACTAAAAATGTAAAAGACCTATATGCTGAAAATTATACTACACTGAAAAAGGAGATTGAAGAGGATATTAGAAAATGGAAGGACATTCCTTGCTCTTGGTTAGGAAGAACTAACATTGTGAAAATGGCTATACTCCCAAAACTGTTATACAGATTTAACGCAATCCCAATCAAAATACAATTGACGTACCTCACAGATCTAGAGAAAATACTCCTAAAATACATTTGGAAACACAAGAAACCTAGAATAGCAAAGGCAATTCTAGGCAACAAAAGCAAGGCAGGAAGCATCTCAATTCCTGACTTGAAACAGTAGTATAAAGCCACAGTGATAAAATCAGTTTGGTACTGGCATAGAAATAGACCTGAGGATCAAGGGAACAGATTAGAACATGCAAGCACAACTACAAAGACACTCAGCCACCTGATATTTGAAAAAGGGGTTAAAAATGTCCACTGGAAGAAAGATAGTCTCTTTAATAAATGGTGTTGGAAAAATTGGCTCTCTACATGCCGAAGACTGAAACTAAATCCATGCATATCACCATGCACAAAACTAAAGTCTAAATGGATCAAAGACCTCAATATTAAAACAGAAACACTAAATCTACTGGAAGACAAGGTAGGTAGAAATCTTGGAGACATAGGGGTAGGCAGAGAATTCATGAACCAAATGCAAACTGCACGGGAAACACTTCAAAGAATCGACAAATGTGATCTCACATTATTGAAAAATTTCTGCGCTTCAAAGGAAATCACCAACAGAGTGAAAAGAAAACCAACAGAGTGGGAAAGAATTTTAACTAGCAACCCTTCACACAAAGGACTTGTTTCCATAATATATAAAGAATTGAAAAACATCAAGCCCCCTAAATTCAAAGACCCTGTCGAAAAATAGGCATCTGAGATGAACACACAGTTCTCAGAGAAAGATATACAAATGGCAAATAAATATATGAAGAAATGTTCACTATCACTGATCATTAGAGAAACGCAAATTAAAAGAGCATTGAGATTCCACCTTACCCTGGAAAGAATAGCTGCCATCAAGAAATCAGCTGATAACAAGTGTTGGTCAGGCTGCAGGGAAAAAGGAACACTGCTCCATTGTTGGTGGGAATGTAGACTGTTGCAACCATTATGGAAATCCATATGGAGAATTCTCAGAAGACTAGGATTGGAAATTCCATTCAATCCAGCTATCCCCCTCCTGGGTATTTTCCCCAAAGAACTGAAAAGTTCATATCACAGTGATATATGTGAACCCATATCCATAGCTGCACAATTTGTGATAGCTAAATCCTGGAAACAACCAAGATTCCCATCAACTGCAGAGTGGATGGAAAAGATGTGGCATTTTTATACAATGGAATATTACTCAACTATAGTAAAGGATGATCTTGAGGCCTTTATAGGCAAATGGAGAAAACTTGAGACTATCCTCATTAGTGAAATAAATAAGAATCATATTTACAAATGTCATATTGTGTCTGTAGTGGAAAAGTAAATAAGAACTACAGATATAATTAAAACAAAATATGTAATTGCTATTGTAAAAAAGAGAGGAAAAGAAAGTACTGTAAGGGATATAACTGCATGTACGTTTGAGTGTGTAAAATAGATGACCATATTGCTGAATCTTTGTTGGATCTTTGAGCAAAACTGTTTGTAGTCTGACTGTTTGAATATTTACTATGTACCCTTTAACTTTGTAACTTGAACAACTACTGATTTCTGCTTGAGTGTCCATTTTGTGTGCTTTAATTTTGTAACGTGAACAACTATTTTTAAAAGAGCAATATGGAATTTATCAGCTAGTGATTTCTTACTGTTTGTTTTTTTTGAAATTCTGTAATATATCTCCCCTTTTTCTGTTTTATCCCTTTAAAAAATTAAAAAAATTATTTGAGATATTATAGAAACCATTGATCATTTTCTGTTATGTGGTTGAGAATGCCTTGTAATACTTTCATTCCCTTGAATGATTTTATTCTATTTTGTTTTGTTTAATATTATTGTGTGTCAAGCTACAGTAAACTATTTCAAAGAAAGGGACACTACAATAGCTACTGTTAATATCCAATTGTCTTGTTGTGAAGTGATGCATTGCTTATATTGTTCTGTTCTGATCTGGTTTGTTCTTCCCTCTTTGTTTTATTCTCTGTAAAATAAAAATATTCATTAAACGTATTGCAATACTATAGTATAATACAAAATAATGAAGGACTATATGAAGAAAAATAAATAAATTAACCTACACTTACCTTTGGAAACCTTTGTGGCTAGTATTAGGGTGATAAGAGAGAGGAGGGCTACTGTGTAGAAAGTCTTTCAAGATCACTGATGGAGTCACTGTTATCTATAGGCTCAATTAAATCTTTTTCTTTTCATGCAATTTTAACTAGGAACATATCTAATGACACCTGCTTTTCCTTCTTGTTGAGGATTTTTTAGAAATGTGACAATGCATTGTCACTAAACAGACTCATGACTTGCACTGCTTAGTCTTGTGTGGTGCTTTTTATAAATGAAATTTCACACTGTGTCCCATGTTCTACACATCACCCTAATTCATTTGAAATGAGAGATCCCCCCACCTATTTCTCTTCATCTGCATACAAGATTTCCCCTTTAACCTTTTGGTTTTGGTGGATTTTGACAATCCTGCAGCAAGAATCATTGGCTCAGTTGTAAGCATGTGACTTTCAACACCATGTACTACTTGGATTGAAAGACATCACTTACTATCAAGTTAAACTTTATTAGAAATGTTTGCTCATCTTGAAGAACCCTTGCAGAAAATGTTACTTGCAATTCAAGGTTTTATTGTATATTGGTTTGCAACATTCAGCACAATTTTTGAAATTACCAAGTGAAAGGATGGTGGGAGGATGGAGAAATAATAAGAGTCAGAATACAGAATACAGGCAGAGCCCTCTCTCCAGATGGGAGGAAAGAAACTGCTCAACAACTGCAGCATGTTTACTGATACATTTCACAGGTTGATGTCACATGACACCCCTCTACCTAGCAACCTACCTGCATATTAGCCTTAGGGCACCTTGCATTCTCAGAGCTGGAGCAGCTTGTTCACATGTCTCACATTGAGTGATGTTTGCCCTTGGGACTGGTTTTGCTCCAGTCTTTACATGTGATCAGTCTCCAGTTGTAGTGGCTCCTCAAATTTCCACTTTTCCTGTGTTATAGTTGCAAGTTATGGATGATCAGTTGAATTTGGAAGAGCTGTGATTGGAGGACTCTGAAGAACAGTTTCTTGTTCTCAAATTTTTAATTCCCTGCATGCAGCAATGTAATCTTATACAGCCCATTAATCCATAACAGTTGTCAGTTACCAGTAAAGCTGGAAATTGCCAGGTATTGGTGTTTTGAGTTTCTTTTATAGCTAGCATGTTACAATAGTATTGTTTTATACTTCTTGTAGTTATACTTTTCTGCAGAATGTTCAAGATCAAGTTAAGGTTGGACCCATATTAATCACAATTAATTTCTTGCTACCTATACTGGTCAGGGAAGTCTCCTCAGGAATTACCTTGGAACCACGCACAGCACATCTTAGTACTTCTCTCAGTGTCAGTCATCTGGTTGAGTCACAGCCACTGCTTGAACAAATTGTTTTCTGTGAAAGCTTGGAAGATTTTTCTCTCTTGGTGACTCTCCTTAGGCACACTATACATCACTGATTGCTTTCCTCTGTGGTCCCAAAATCATTTTTTAAGAAGACTAGGGACCCAACGAGTTATGGGATGTTGAAGTAGAGTTTTTCTTATAGAATGTAACAGCAGAGGTTCTCAGTGCATTCTCATTGCCCTTAGAGGGCTGAGCCTATAATATTGACTGTTCTTCTAGTCTGTTGATTTTTCTAGCTTTTGATTTAAAACTTCAGTTATTGAATACGCAGAAGAGAAGGTGAATGATATTACATTGTAATGGGAGCAATGAGCTTAATATACAAAATACAATCTTTATTTCCTACCAACCATTGGTTTTAGCATTTGAATTCCTGTAGAATGTTAACAGGCAATAGTTATATATTTTACATAGAAAATTAGAAATCAAAGCCATACATAATATTTCAGCATGACAATCATTATGACATTTTTGTAACACACCTAAATTTCCACTTTGACATAAAATAGCCTTTTATTCAATCATCTCTCTAGAATATTAGAAGATTTACCTAATTATTGACCTTTAATGGTATGCACATTTCACAAGATTTTGTTAAAGGCAGAAGTCTGGATTTGAAAGAAAATTCTATCATGATAAAAGATGCCTGTTTTAGATCTGAAGGCATGAATACATTTAATACATCACAAGGTTAATAACAATCAATTGTTTTAGCTGTGTGAAACCATTTGTACCAGAGTATCTTTAAATAAAAAACCTTATTATTTAGAAAACTTTACCTTTTTGACAATGATTGCTGTAAGTATGTCATGATAGTATATTCTAATAACCTTTATTAAAGTGTCTCTCATAAGGTTATGGAGATCACTGGGGCTTCCTACCAGTGAACAATGGCTAGCATACCTTTCCAGGCAGCTGCTCCTTTATTCACCAAAGGAAGCATTGTCAAATAACTTCTCCCCACCCTAAGGGACTTTTTTGGGGGTACTGGGATTCAAACTAACAACCTTACCAGGCAGCTACTGTGCCACTGAGCTATATTCCTGACCCTAAGGGATTTTTGATTAACTATCATAATTTGTTGATGACCTTTGAGAAAACTAAAGTTGATATCATTTCTACCAGCTTGTAATCCAGGTGAAAGCATGTTTTTAAATCTATAAACCAAAGTAAATTATGAAGAAATGACCCAAAATTATAAAGGAAAAAAGTAGTTGAACACAGATAAAAAAGATCTGCTAACTGATTGAACAAACTGAAAGAAAAACAAGTACACAGCTTAGCAGATTGGACAGACAGAAAAAACCTTACAAAGTCAGAGTGCACTCAAAAATATTGTTGACCAAATTGGATTAAAATAACTGTCTTACAATTATAGAAGTTTGTAATAATAAATAGATCAGTCAGATTATAAGTGGGTAAATTTTCAGAGATTCCTTAATGGAAGAAGCTGGAAAGAATAAAATGTTTTGTCTGTAATTAATATACAATTTTTGTATTTTATATTGTTTTAAAAACACTAGTAATTTTGTGTCCCTTTCACATAAATTTCAGCTCATTAATCTCTATATACTCTGTCACCTACTCATATCTTTGATTCTTATTTTAATTACCATCTTCTGAGCATCTGGGGTGAATTCTTTTATTGGTCCCAGATAGATCTAGCCCCACTTTTGTCTATCAGCTGTGGTGTGGTCTCCAAGGCTTCACTGTCATTGCACTGAGCATCATCTTCTTGAAAGGTGGAGTCAACTCCTTCTCCAAGTATGGATCCAAGATACAGACAGAGAGCATGTTTAGGCACTGAATTAGGCCATTTGACAGTCTCTGGAAAGACAAAATCCTGTCTTCAACCCCCAACTAGCACTGGGCTGGGTCCCTTCTATTTCTAATATGAAGAGCTTTCCAAAGTATCCTTCCTAGCTTTTTTCTTTTCCCTGATTAAATTGTCTTTCTTCTGCTTTGGTCCCATCCCAGTAGGATCTAAACAGTTAATAGTATATACTGCCAAGTGAAGTCCATTATGAGGTATGAATTATGTAGGGAAAGATTCCATCTTTCGATATTGTAATGAAATTTTGAGTGTGTGATGAGCAATTCAACAATTTCTTGACCATGAGGCTTATAAGGTATTCCCATGGCAAGGGAAATATTAACAATTTTACAAAATATTTGGAAAGCAGCACTTGTATAAGATGGGATATTGTCAACCTTAAGTACCTGCAGATAGATAGCCAAGGGTTATAAGGCAACAAAACTATGAACAATGACATGATTAATTGCATCACAAGTGTGGAAATAAGCAAAAATAATTCCGGAGGAAGTATCCACTGAAATGTAGACCAAGCATATAAAGTGAAACTAAAGAATGTGAGTGACTGAATAACCTTGCAAAGCCTATATAATAGCCTGCAATTCATTCTTTTGTGTAGAAGAGAAGCCCATATCCTGTATTCAGGCACCCAGGGCTTCTGCTTGCCACTTCACCTCTAACTGCAGCTCTTGCATCATCAATGGGCATGGAATCCATCTCCAGTGTCCCACTCCACAGGGCATATGAAAGTCACTGTCTCTGCAGCCAGAGCAGTCTTTATTTTTCTTCTTATTTGGTCTGCTGCAGCTCCCATGGCTCCAAAACAAGTATGGCACAAGTACCATGGTGTGGGCTGGCTTGAATTTTAAAGGCTCAGTGGGGCCCTTATGGTGTTCACACTGAAGGACATTAGAGGCAATGCCAGCCAGATTTTTGTCCCTCCAACTGCCTAGTATGTTCCATAGTGGCAACTCTGTACTGTAGGTCCCTGTGAGACACTATTTTCTCTCATTTTTTAGACTGTCTTTCGATATTTTCATTTGTTGTTTTTTTCCTTGCTATGTAGAGATATTTTACTTTAATATAGCCTAACTTGTTTATCTTTGCTTTTACTGCCTATAATTTTGTTATGTTATCCTAAGAATCATTGTCAGGATCAATGTCAAACATTCTCCACAATTTCTTCTAGAAGTTATGGTTTTGTTATTACACTTACGTCTTTAAATCTACTTAAGTTGATCTGTGGTATATGTTGTAAGATATGGGTCTAATTTCACTCTTTTTCATGTATATATCTGATTTTTCTAGAACAATTATTGAAGAAATTGTCATTTCCTCACTGTATATTCTTTTAAGATTTGTTGAGAATGAATTGATGATGTTTTTGTAGGCTTCCTTCTAGAATCTCTATTGCCTTTTGTTTGTTGATGTGTCTGTTTTTATGACAGCAATACATTGTTCTGAGTAGTATAGCCATGTAATATAAATTGAAAACAGGAACTATGAAGGCTCTAGCATTATTCTTCCTTCCTAAGATTACAATACTTATTTGTGTCTTTTGTGTTTCCTTATGAATATTTTAGTATTCATTTCCTTATTTGTCAAAAATGTCAATGGTACCTTGTTAGAGGTCTAATTGAATGTAAAGATATTTTAGGATAGTACAGGCAGTTCACCAATATTAACTTCTCCAATTACTCAACACAGTATATCCTTATTTTTGTGTCTTCAATTTTTTCATCACTGAAATTAATTACTTTTACTAGGCTAGAAAAGATATCATTTTCTTGATTTCTTTCCCATATAATTAATCATTAGTAAAGAAAAACATCACTTACATTTGTAAGTTGATTTTGTATCCTGGAACTTTACTTAAATTTATTTCTTAAATCTTTATAGCTTTCAAAATATGAGATCATGCCATCTTCAGAGACAGCCTTATTTCTTCCTTTCTGATTTGAAGCTTTTGCCTTTTTTTCCTGCCTAATTTCTCTGGCTGAAACTCACAGTACTATGTTGAATAGTACTAATGCAAATTCTTATGTTGTTCCTGATCTTTAAAAAGCTGTTAGCTGTTGACTATTATCTGTGGACTTGCACTACATGGATTTTATTATACTGAAGAACCTTCCTTTTCTTGCTAATTGCTCAAATTTTTTATACTGAAAGTGTGTTGAAATTGTCAAAAGCTTTTTCTCAGCCTATTGAGATGATCATATGAGGTTTATGCTGCATTATGTCAATGAGTTATATCAAATTTATTTACTTTTTTGACAAAATCTTACTATATCCAAAGGATAAATTCATCTAGATCATATTATTTGACTTTTTTAGTATGCTTCCAAATTTGGTTTGCTGCTACTTTGTTAAGATCTATTATATCTATGTTCATCAGGGATATTGGCCTATAAATTTAGTTACTTGTAGTATTCTTATTTGATTTGTTATCAACATAATGCTGGCATCATAACATTAGTTTGGGTGTGTTTCCTCTTCTTCAAGTTTTCGAAATAGTTTGAAAGATTGGTATTGTCTTTTCTTTAAATGTTTGATAAAATTTTGCAGTAAAGCCCCTTTTGACATTTTTTTGCTGTAAGATTTTTTAAAATTAAAGATTCAATATCCTTAATTGTCATTGTTCTATTTAAATTTACTAGTTTTTTTCATACTTCAGTCTTGATAGGTTATATGTTTTTAGGAATTATCCATTTCTCCTTCCTTTTCCAGGTATTGTAATTATTCATAGAAGGTGCTTGTGATCCTTCTTATATCTATTTCAATTGTGATTATCTTCTTTCTTTCTGATTGCATTCAAATTGTCTCTCTTTTGTTAATCAAGCTAAAGCCAGGCAAATTTGATTTACTTTTTCTTTAACAGAAAACGTTTAGTTTAATTGACATTTTTAGTATCTGTTTCCTGTGTTTTCTACACTGACCCTTTTTATTTACTTTCTTTTAATAACATTGGTCACAGTTTTTTTATTGTTATCTATTTTCTTCAGGTGAAATTAGTTCTGAACCTTTCAGAAATATCACAGAAGCATGACTTTCAGTACTGTACTTTAACCATGACACCTTCATCTCTGGAAGTTTCATTGCTTTGCTTCCTAGACACTATAAATTGAGTAACATTCTTCTGTAAATCCCTTCTGCCATCACATATTTTTCCATGGAATCAACCAATCATTGAGTGGATCTTCTGAATCTGTGAATCCAAAATAAACTCTTCTTTTAATTGAGTGTTTATAAAGAAGTTTATCACAGTGATAGGAAAGCTGACTAATACAGTGGTCCTAAAAATATCTCCACTTTCCACACTAAAGTATTTATATAATATCCCTAAGACTTTGAGAAATTTCAGTATTTAACTGATGATTTATATGATGGTAAGGGTTAAAATCAGAAGATGATAAGGAGGCCAATGAAGTAGAAAGATTAGAGGCTTTCCGATAAGAGAACTACAAAGGCAGTGCAAAGCACACAAAAACCATATTGAAAACATACACAATTTGTAGTGATTTGGATCACATACAGAGATCCTCTAAACAGTCTCTAGTGAATGACTAAATCCTGAGACCAAATATAGGTGAACATTAAAATGACAAGATAAGGAATAGTCATTTTCGAAAACTTTCTACTTCCAAATTTTTCATTATTTACACATAGTTTTGAAGATTTTTGTATCAGGGACTCCAATATATAAAATATGTGAAGGTAGCTCTGGTGTGGTTTGAAAAGCAGTTAGGAGATTAAGGCATTGTTGCCTTCCCCCTTTCCTACTTACTCCTTCATTTTTTCTGTCCTAAAAGATTCTTCTGTGAAAACTCAAGATGTTGTAAAACACAATTTTCAGATTTCCAGAACAGTGAAGCCTACTCATTTTATGGAGAAAAATAGTACATGTCACACAGTGGTACCACTAACACAAAGTTATACAAGATATTTTACAAAGGAAAATATGGAGGCTGAGACCAAGACTATATAGACTTGTACTTGATTCTACTACATAATAGTTGGATTATTTTGAATATTAGTTTACTTGCTTGTATCTCTCAATCTGAAACTGAGATATATGCATATATATATATATATATATATATATATACATAAACATGTGTGTTTAGATCAATATCACAGAGCATCCTTGCATGTGATGATACCCTAGAAATTCTTCTAATATATTATTTTTTAAATTTTATTTAAAGAGAAAAAAAGAAAAACAGAAAAAAGAGTAGCAACAATACAGAATTCCAAAGGGAAAAAAAGAAAAGAAAAACAATGAGATATCGCTAGTTGATAAATTACATACTGTCATCTTGGAAATAGTTGTTCAAGTTACAAAATTAAAGCATACAAAGTAGACATTGAAATAGTTAGACTGCAAAAAGTTCTGCTCAAATATTTAACAAAAACTTAGTAACATGGTGATCTATCTTACACACTTGAATGTACATGCAGTTATATCCTATAGAGCACTTTCTTTTCCTCCCTTTTTTACAATAGCAATTACACATTTTGGGTTTTATTTCTCCTACAGTTCTTATTACTTTTTACACTGGAGACACAATATATTTATAAATGCAGTTCTTACTTCACTGATGAGGATAGTCTCAAGTTGTCTCCATTTACCTATGAAGGCCTCAAGATCATCCTTTTTATAGCTGGGTAATATTCCATTATATAAAAACACCACATCTTTTTCATCCACTCTGCAGTTGATGGGCATCATGTTTGTTTCCAAGGTTTAGCTGTTACAAATTGTGCTGTTATGAACATAGGTGCACATATATCACTGTGCTATGAACTTTTCAGTTTTTCTGGGAAAATACCCAGGAGGGGAATAGCTGGATTGAATGCAACTTCTAATCCTAGTCTTCTGAGAATTCTCCATACTGTTTTCCATAGTGGTTACAGCAGTCTACACTCCCACCAACAGTGGAGCAGTGTTCCTTTTTCCCCACAGCCTCTCCAACATTTGTTATCAGTTGATTTCTTGATGGCAGTTATTCTTTCCAGAGTGAGATGAAATCTCAATGTTGCTTTAATTTGTATTTCTCGAATGACCAGTGATGGCGAACATTTCTCCATGTAGTTATTTGCCATTTGTATGTCTTCATCTGAGAACTGTGTGTTCATCTTAGATGCCCATTTTCGGAAAAGATCTTTGAATTTGGGGTGCTTGATGTTTTTCAATTGTTTATATGTTCTAGATATAAGTCTTTGTCTGGGGGGTTGCTGGCCAAAATTCTTTCCCATTCTGTGGGTTTTCTTTTTTCTCTGTTTGTGATTTATTTGAAGTGCAGAAACTTTTCAACAATATGAGATCCCAGTTGTGGATTCTTTGAAGTGTTTTCCATGCAGTTTGTGCTTTGTTCATGAATTCTCTGCCTACCCCTATGTCTCCAAGACTCCTGACTACCTTGTGGTCTAGTAGATTTAGTGTTTCTATTTTAATATTTAGGTCTCTGATCCATTTAGACTTTAGTTTTGTGCATGGTGATATGCATGGATCTAGTTTCAGTCTTCAGCATGTGGAGAGCCAATTTTTCCAACACGGTTTATTAAAGAGGCTAACATTCTTCCAGTGAACATATTTAACCCCTTTGTGAAATATCAGGTGGCTGAGTGCCTTTGTAGTTATACTTGCATCTTCAAAACAATTCTATTGATCCTCAGGTCTATTTCTTTGCCAGTACTATGCTGATTTTATCACTGTGGCTTTGTAGTACAATTTCAAGTCAGGAATTGAGATGCCTCCTGCCTTGCTTTTGTTGCCCAGAATTGGGTTTCCTATTATAGGTTTCTTCTGTTTCCAAATGAATTTTAGGAGTTTTTTTTTTTAGATCTGTGAGGCATGTTAATAGTTTTGATTGGGATTGTGTTAAAATTGTATAACAGTTTTGGGAGTATGGTCATTTTCACAATGTTGGTTCTTCCTAGCCAAAAGCAATGAGTATCCTTCCATTTCCTATTGTCCTCTTCAATCTCTTATTTTAGCATAGTATAAATTTCAGCATATAGGTCTTTTACATTCTTTTTTATTTGTTTACCAATTGAGACAGTGTAGTGAAACTGGCATGCAACTTCACATCAGGTTACCAGGATAACAGCAATAGGTACCATAGTATGTCTCATTTTCTTCACAATAGTTGTTCTTTCAATCAGGTATAGCAAAATCAAAGAAAATACAGAACATTATGGAACTTACCTAAACATAATATTGAATAGAGCAATACCATTAATCAGAATAAAGCAAAACAGTTATAAAAATATTTACATTCAAAGAGATGGTAGAAAGAAATCCCCCTTATTTGCTATATTACATATAGTGAATGAAAAAGATGCTCAAACCTCTGGCTCTCACTTGCTAATGGGGTGAGGGGATATGGATGTTTGTATCTCAGCCTGTGCTCCATTAGGCTCACAGTTGCTTACCAGGGTGGCAAGCTGGCTGTGTGGTTTCCCAGTGCCATAACTTCCAACATGGCCTGGATCTCAGGAGATGCTGATGGATCTTGTACTTGGGTGGCCACAGTTTGCCAGGCCACTGCCACTTACCAGGGCGGCGAGCTGGCTGTTTGGTTTCCCAGCTCCCTAAGGCCCAACATGATGCAGATTTCAGGAGAGGTTTATGGTTGTAGCCCTGGGGTTGCTGCAACTTGCAGGGCAAATCCACTTACTAGGGTGGCAAGCTGGCTGCTTTGTTTCCCAGCACCTTAAGTTCCAACATGATGTGCATCTCAGGAGATGCTGATGGTTCTAGCCCTGGGGTGGCTGAGCCTCACTAGCCCACACCCACTTACCAGGGTGGCAAGCTGGCTACTTGGTTTCTGAGTGAGCTAGAGTCTCAAAATAATGTGGCTCTCAGGAGACAATAATGGTTCTTTTTTTTTAAGATTTTACTTAAAGAGAAACAAAAGCATATAAAGGGTAGAGATAATACCGAATTCCAAAAAAAAGATAAACAATAAGAAATCACTAGTTAATAAATTACATATTGTCCTCTTAAAATTAGTTGTTCCAGTTACAAAATTAAAACAAACAAAGTAGATAGCCAGTGAGAGTGTGAACAGCTACACATGCATGAATCTCTATGTGTATTTCTATCCTTTCTGTATTAGAGGAAAAAACAAAACTTAGTAAGACAAAACAAAATAAATTCCTATAAAAACATGAAAACAAAAAGTCATATAAAACCACAGTACAAGGTGATCTACAATGATTACTGTGTTGTTTCTTATTATCTTCAGTAGAATGTCTATATCACCAGGCAAAATTGAATATAACAGTATAATTGAGTATAGCAGTAAATAAAATTATTAGTAAAATAAAACATTGTAGACAGTATAAAACTTCAAAGGCAGGTAATAATCAAACCAGAGTGAATATTCTAATGGAACTTGTCATCTTAAGTCCAGTTGCCTATACTCTCAGACATGATACTATCAATCATAACAGCTTTGAATAAAATCTATCAATACAAAACAGCTATCCAACAAACCAGATTTGATTATGATCAGTCATAGTTAAACTGTGTAGGTTTTACAGAGCTTTAGATTAAGTTAATAGGAAATTAAGGATGATTACTGTACTATATCCTGTTATTTCTAGGATTACTATCTGTGCCCTCAAATCTAGTACAGGTAGAATAACTGGAACAGAATATAATACATCTAAGCAGAGTAGTGTGAATCATGTGTGTTTTAAATCCTGGTGCACTATTACCAGTATAGCATATCAAGGCTATCTATGTTAGAGTTTCTAGTTATCCTTCTCTGCCTCATTTCTGCTATGCTATTTTTCTGCCTTTCTTTAGTTTTCTCCTTCATTCTACTGCTTGCCCCACTCACTGAGGCCTTTCTACCACTGTTCCTAAAATCCTGGTATTTTTTTCTCTCTCTCTACAATGTCCTTCAGCATTCTCTGTAGGGTTGGATTGGTGGTCACAAACTCGCCTAGTTCCTCTTTGTCATGGAAGCATATTATTTCTCCATTAATTTTTAGTGAAAGTTTTGCAGGGTACATCAATCTGGGCTGGAGGCCACCTTTCTTTAGGACTTGGAAGATTTCACTCCAAGCTCTTCTTGATCTGATGGTCTGTGTTGAGAAGTCAGCCATGATTCTGATGGGTATATCTTTATAGATAATCTGTTTCTTTTCTCTGATGGCCTTTAAAATTCTGTTTTTATATTGAATTTCTGGTATCTTGATTATTATATGTCTGGGTGTAGCTCTGTTTTGGTTGTAGGTGGCTGGAGTTCTGTACGCCTCACACAACTGAATGTCATTTTCTTTTCCCATGCTTGGGAAGTTTTCCTTAATTATTTTCATGAATAGACTTTGTAATTTGTCTGTATGTATAACCTGCTTCTTCATTCATGTTTCTTATTCTTAAATTGTAGATACTTTTGTCATCTTCTAGCCTTTGTATTGTTACTGTCTGTTTCCTTGTTATTTTTAGGAGATCTTTCCTTTCATGATCACACATTGCAAATTTGTCTTCAAGTTTTGTAGTCTATCCTTAGTTTATTTTAGGGCATTTTGCCAGATTTCAATGGAGTTTTTAATTTCCTGATAGTCTCTTTGAATCTGCTTCATGTATTCTATATTTTCTTTGTATTCTTTATCAAATGTTTCTCTCCTTTTTTGTGTTCCTCCCTTCTTCCTTCTGTATCATCCTGAGAGATGCTTCCTGAGAGCATTTCTTTTATTACTCTACTCATATCCTGCTTTACCTGATTTAATATTTCAGATTTGAGCTTGTCTACAAGGTCCCGAAGATATCTCTTAATGCCCATTGAAGCCATGTCTGATGTTGCGTGTTTGCCGCCCTCAGGCTCCCTTGTTTTTCTTTCTCCTGGATCAGGGCTCTCAGGGTTCTGGGCTGGGGGCCTCCTCCTGCCTCTCTCTCCTGTCATGGCCCTGGCTTCCTCCACACAGGTTACAGTGCAGGTCCCAGCCCCCTTCCCTGTTGGCCATGTTTCCTCTGATGCACGCTGGCAAGGGAACTCCATACTCTCCTGCCTGCTCTTGTCACTGAGGTGTAAGCAGGCTGCGTATCCCTGCCCCTCCCCACTGTGCCAGCCAATATTCAGGGGCAATCACCTAGTCAGTGCATGCTAGGAGCATGAAATCGATTTGGGATGTCTCATTGGGTCCCAGCCAGAGGAGTGGCCCAGTCCAGGCAAATCCCAAGAATCTGCTCTGGGGAGGTAGCAACCAACTGAAGTCACTATCACTCCCAGTTCAGGCTCCTCCTGCCGATTCCAACATGTCATCCACCTGGTTGTGCCCTTCCAGTGTGGGGGGGTCTCACTCCCATTACTGACCATGGATCAATGAAGGTTCCTCCACCGTCACTGCTCTCCACTCTCCGCTGGGCTCATCAACCCCTGACTTCAGCACTGCAGTTCTTCCTGTGAGTGGCGGCAGGAACAAGTTTGGGCGGCTTTGCGTGCTGGCACGGATTCAAGCTGCTCACATTTGGTGGGTCATGGCAAAGACTCTGTGTCCCTTTAGCTTTTAGCTGTTTCAGTTGTAGTCCTGAAGTATTTGATGAGTTTTTTAAAGTTTTAACACTCTCCAGGTGTTTTATTCTGGCATATGAATTGTTTCTCCCAGGAGGCTTTGTATTCTGTTGCTCACTGATTGGCCATCTTGTCTTCTCCCACACTAATGGTTCTTGAACTGGGGTGGCCATGGTTTTCCAGGCCACAGCCACTTACCAGGGCAGTGAGCTGGCTGTTTGGTTTCTGAATGTCCTAATTTCCAGCATTATATGGATCTCAGGAGATGCTGATGGTTCTCCACATGGGGTGGCCGCAGCTTTCCAGGACACAGCCACTTATCAGGGTGGTGACCTGGCTACTTGGTTTCCCAGTACCCTAAATTCAACATGGCATGGGTCTCAGGATATGCTGATGGTTCTTGCCCTGGAGTGGCTGTGGCTTAGTGGGCCACAGCTACTTACCAGGGAAGTGAGCTGGCTGCTTGATTTCTGAGTGACCTAAGTCCCAACATGATGCAGATATCAGGAGATGATTATGGTTCTTACCCTGGGATGGCTGCAGCTTGCTAGGCCACAGCCACTTATTAGGATGGTGAACTGGCTGCTTGGTTTTTCATCATCCCAACATCACTTGGATCTGGGGAGACACTGATTGTTCTCATCTTGGGGTGGCCATGGCTTGCTGGGCTACTGCTGCTTACCAGGGCAGTGAGATGGCTGCTTGGTTTCTGATCACCCTAAGTCCTAACATGACGCAGATGTCAGGAGACACTTATGGTTGTACCCTTAGGGTGGCTGCAGATTGGCAGGCCAAAGCCACTTACCAGGGCAGTGAGTCAGCTGCTTGGTTTCTGAAGGCCCTAAGTTTCAACATGGCACAGAACTTCTTTTACATTCTTAATTAGGTTGATTCCTAAATATTTCATTTTTTAGATGCTATAATGATTAGCAATATTTCCATAATTTCTCTCTCAGTGAGTTTTTTTGTTTCTGTATAGGAATGCTATTTATTTTTGAGCATTGACTTTATATCCAGCTACACTGCTGAATTTGTTTATTACCTCTAGTACTCTTTTAATGGAGTTTTTTGGGTATTCTAAATAGAGTATCATGCCATCTGCATATAGTGATAATTTAACTTCTTCCTTTCCTATCTTTATACCTTTTATTTCTCTCTCTTGTCTGATTACCCTCACTAGTGTTTCCAGAACTATATTGAATAGGAGTGGTGGTAGTGGACATCCTTGCCTTGTTCCTGATTTTAAAGGGAAAGATTTCAGTTTTTGTGCATTTAGTGTAATGTTGGCTGATGGTTTGTCATTGACGGCATTTATGAGGTTGAGGTAGACACTGTGTATTCTGACTTTCTGAAGGATTTTTATCATGAACATGTGTTGGAATTTATTGAAAGCTTTTTCTGCATCTATTGAGATGACCATGTGGTTTTTGTTTTTGGCTCTGTTGATGTGGTGTATTACAGTTATTGATTTGCATATGTTAAGCCATCCCTGCATGCCTGGAATGAATCCCACTTGGTTGCACTGTATAAACTTCTTGATGATTTGCTGCAGTCTACTTGCCAATATTTTATTGAGAATCTTTGCATCAATGTTTCTTAGTGAGATTGGCCTATAGTTCACCTTATTGTTTGGGTCTTTCTCTGGTTTTGTTGTGAGAGTAATACTTGCCTCCAGGAATGATTTAGGGAGGGTTTCTTCCTTTTCAATTTCATTAAAGAGTTCTAGGAGCATTGGCATCAATTCTTCTCTAAATTTCTAGTAGAATTCAGCTGTGAATCCATTAGAACCTGGGCTTTTCTTTGTTTATAAATTTTTAATTATGTTTTCAGTTTCAATAGCTGATATTAGTTTATTCAAAACTGCTATGCCTTGTGGTTGAGATTTGGTAGTTCATATGTCTCTAGAAATCTGTCCATTTCCTCTGTGTTTTCCACTCTATGTGAATAGAGATTTTCACAGTAGGTATTCATGATCTTTTGAATTTCTATGGGATCTGTAGTAATTTCCCCCTTTTCATTCCTTATTGCGTGAATTTGGGATTTTTCTTTCATTTTTCTTTATAAGGTTAGCTATAGGTTTGTCAATTTTGTTTATTCTCTCAAAAAACAGGTTTCTGATCATTAATTCTTTGTATTTTTTAGTTTCAATTGCATTGATTTCTACTCTAATCTTTACAATTTCCTCTCTTCTATGAACTTTTGGTTTAACTTGTTCTTCATTTCTAGAAGCTTGAGATGAAGCATTAGGTTATTGATTTGTGCTCATTCTGTTTTCTTGATATGACAATTTATTGCTATATATTTCCTTCTTAAGACTGCTTTGCTTGCATCCCACAGCTTACAGTATGCTGTTTCTGTATTTTCATTGAATTATAGGTACTGCTTTATTTCTTCTTTAATTTCATCTGTAGCCCACTAGTTTTTCAAGGCTGTTATTTAATTTCCATGTATTTATGCAGGTTTTGTGAATTCTTTTTCCATTAATTTCCAATTTCAGTGTGCTATGGTCATATATTATGCATGAGACAATCTTAATATCTTTGCATTTACTTAACAACGTTTTATGGGATAATATATGGTCTATTTTGGAGAATGCCCCATGTGCAGCTGAGGAGAATGTGTATTCTGATGTGTTTCAGTGGAACACTCTGTAAACATCTACTAAGTCCAACTGCTTGCAGGTGTGATTCAGTTCTGTTATTTCTTTGCATACTTTTTGTCTAGTTGATCTATCTCTTTGTGACAATGGGCTGTTAAGGTCTCCTGCTGTAATTGTTTTCTTGTGTATTGGTTATTCATTTCCATTGAACTGTCTTACATAGTTGGGTGCTCCTTTGTTTGGTGCATGTATATTTATAATTGTTCTTCCTCTTGATTTTTTTCCATTGATGAGTATGTAGTAACCTTCTCTATCTCTTTTAATCATTTTAAGTCTTTAGTTCAAGTTGTCTGCTAATACAATAGTTACCCCTGATTTTTTCTGGCTTCCTTTTGCATGGAATACTGTTTTCCATCCTTTGACTTTTAATCTATGAGTTTCCTTTTGGGTCAGATGTGTTTCTTGTATACAGTATACTGTGGCATCATGTTTTTTGACCCATTCTGTCAACCTATTCCTTTTGATAGGTGAATTGAGGCCATTTACATTTATGGATATCACTGATATTTACTGGGTCGACTTTGCCATATTATGTTTCAGTTGTTTGCTTTCTGCTTTTCTCTCTTATTTAATTGCTTGTTCTACCTGTTTGTTTCTTTCTGTTGTTGTTCTGGGGATTGTGGTCACTTTTATCTCTGTGTAGTATGTCTTTCAATATTCTTTCTAGGGTTGGTTTGGTGGATATGAATTTCTTCAGTTGTTCGTTGTCATGGAAGTATCTTGTCTCCCAATTAAATTTGAATGAAATTTTTACTGGGTATGTCAGTCTGGATTGGAAGTTGTTTTCTTTAAGGGCTTGAAATTCTTTACTCCAAGCTCCTCTTGACTTGAGGTTTTTGTGCTGAAAAGTTTGCTGTGATTCTAATGGGCTTTCCTTGATAGTTGAGTTGTGTCTTTTCTCTAACAACTTTTAGTATTCTGTTTTTATGCTGTATATCTGAGATCTTATTATGTGTCTGGGTAGATTTATTTTGATTGTGACTGTTTGGCATTCTATATGCCTCACTTATCTTCATATCAGATTTTTCCCCATGTTTGGGAAATTTTCTTCTATTACTTCTGTCAATATTTTAGTTATATCATTTGCACTGACTACTACATCTTCACTAATGGCTGTTAATCTTATACTGTTGCTCTTGGCATCATCTTGAAGCTGCTGGATTGTCATTTCATGCTGCTTTGTTATTTTTAAAACTTCTATCCTTTCTTGATCACTAATTGCATTCCTGTCCTCAAGGTGCAAAATCCTGTCCTTAGCTTCATTTCAACAGTTATTCATGCCTTGAATAGAGTTTTTTCTTTCCAGGATATCTCTTTGAGTCTGTTTCATGAATTCTGCTTGTTTTCTGAATTGTTCATTCAAGGTTTCAATCAGTTTCCCATGCTCCTGTACTTTTTTCTCTATTTCTTCTTTAGCTGCATTCAACAGCTCCTTTGCTGAGGTTGTTATTTCTATCTTTATTTGGGAAAGTACTTCTAATTTGATTTCCTCTATAGCCTCATGGAATTGTTTTTTATTTCACTTGCTATCTTTTCAGAGGTTCCCAGTGTGTTACTTTTGAACTCCTCTATTTGAATGTCTCCTGTATTTGTTCCTGGTGGACTAGATGTTTGAGATTGCATTTTGCTTTTTCATTTTTGTCATTTTCCCCATTAAATTAATGTTTGGTTCTTCAGTCCCTCTATTCTCAACTTTTGGTAGTGTGTATCTTGGTGTCCTAATGTAAGGCTGATTTTTTTTTTCAATTGCCCGGTCCCACAATGAAGAGGTAGGCCAGTCACCTGACTTCCTGCTGCTGGACCTGTTGGGTGAGTCCTATATTCTTTGTAGGCTGACAGGCCTAGTAGTATTGTTGTAGGTCAACATTTAGTTCCTGCTATTAATTTTTCTTCAGGCTATTCTAGGTCATCACATCCCCCTGTCCATAGTGTTTATGTCAGTTGAGGCTTTAGTGTGTCCCTATTGTGTTCCTGTGTGTCTCATAAGCCCTTTTATTTTCTTCAAGTTGGGGGAGTCCTTCTTGGCACACTACTCACTCTGCCTGATATTTTCTGTGTGCAGGAAAGAGTCACCCACACTTTCCAGAATCACCAAGAGATTCTTGAATCCCTTGGAAGGAGCTTTACTACTGGCCTTATTTACCCGCTGTACACCTCTGTTTTAGGGGTATACTCACCACACTGACTGGAGCCTGCTGAGATCTTCTGTTTAGATGAGGCCGTCACTGAATCTCCCTTCAAGCTAGCACAGTTAATTCATTGTAGTCCAAGGTTGTGGGTGAAAGAGTGCGAGCTGAAGTTCCACAGCAATATTAGGTCCAGGAGGTAGAGGCGATAGGGGGTGTCCTCAAGGGGCTGGCAGATGTCCTGGTTCTGGGAGTCCACTGGGTGCGGGCCACTGTCTTAAGGCAGCGTATCACTCCTCAGAGCCAGCTCTAGTCATGCCTATTTCCAGGTTTTGAGTGAAGTATCAAAGCTTCCTCAGTGCACCGGGAATCACTTGGCCTACTTTTGGCTCCTAGGGAACACTACTGGCAACTGCTTGCTACTTGGTGCTCACTAGGAGTGAGCCAGTTGGGCCTGAGAGAACTCAGTGTATCTTCTTTGTGATTTCAGCTGCAGGACCTGGTCTTACTGCCTGGGAATGAAGTTCCAAGTTTTCCCCATGTACTGGTACTCCACGAGAGCACATGGTCAGGGTCTGGGGCTGGATTCTGGGCCCTGTTCACTCCTGGTATACTATTGAACCTTTCATGTGCTCCAAGGTCAAATTGTTCATGTGAATTTTGACCTGATAGAAGGGTTAAGAAACTAGAGAAATATTTTGTGATGCTGTTCTCATAAGCTGTGATGAGCACAGTTTTAGCACTGCAAAAGGAACCAAGTTTTGAAATGAAGAACATTTAATTTTGAATCTCAGTACCAATAATTTCTAACTTTGTGATTTTATATAAATTTATTTATCCCTTATGGCCTCAGATTCTATATTTTTAATTTGGAAGTAATAACTGCTTCATGGGATAGTTTCCACTGAACACAAAATTTTAGAAGTCAAAAGCATTTTCTCTATTAGAGCACAATAAATATATTTAGCTCCTATGTCTTAGTCACTTTTCTCAACACTGAGATAAAATACCTGACACCCAAAGTACAAGAGGAGTCATTTATGTAGCTTATCATTTATAAAAGTATCAACCCCATAATTTACTTGCTCTAAGGTAAGGTGGTATGGTAGAAAGGCATTGCAATAAAGAATCAGTTTATGGTACCCAGAAGACACAAAAAGTGGCAATTGAGAAGTGACAATCCTACACACATAAACATACATGCAGCTATATCTTTTTTAGTGCTTCCTGATTCCACTTTTTTTTACAATAGCAATTATACATTTTTAAAATTTTATTTAAAGAGAAGAAAAGAAAAAAAACAGAAAAAAGGGTAGCAACAATACAGAATTCTAAAACAAAGAAAGAAAATGAGAATGAGAAAAAGCCCCACAAAGAAATCAGTAATTTATAAATTATATACTGTCATCCTGGATGTAGTTGTTCAAGTTCAAAGTTAAAGGGTACATAGTAAATATTCAAACAGTCAGACTGCAAACAGTTCTGTGCAAAGATCAAACAAAGATTCAGCAATATGGTCATCTATTTTACACACTTAAACATACATGCAGTTATATCCTTTAGAGCACTTTCTTTTCCTCCCTTTTTTACAATAGCAATTGCACATTTTGGTTTTATTACTTTTGTCCTTCTTATTTACTTTTTACACTGGAGACACAATATGATATATACAAATATGATTCTTATTTATTTCACTAATGAGGATAGTTTCAAGTTGGCTCCATTTGCCTATGAAGGCCTCAAGGTCATCCTTTTTTATAGCTGAGTAATATTCCATTGTATAAAAATGCCACATCTTCTCAATCCACTCTGCAGTTGATGGTATCTTGGTTGCTTCCAGGATTTAGCTATCACAAATTATGCAGCTATGAAGATGGGTGTACATATATCACTGTGATATGAATTTTTCAGTTTTTTGGGGAGAACACCCAGGAGGGGGATAGCTGGATTGAATGGGGCTTCCAATCTTAGTCTTCTGAGAATTCTCCATATGGATTTCCATAATGGTTGCACCAGTCTACATTCCCACCAACAGTGGAGCAGTGTTCCTTTTCCCCCATAGCCTCGCTGACATTTATTATCAGTTGATTTCTTGATGGCAGCTATTCTTTCTGGAGTAAGTTGGAATCTCAATGATGTTTTAAATGGCATTTCTCAAATAACCAGAGATGGTGAACATTTCTTCCTGTATTTATTTGCCATTTGTATATCTTTCTCTGAGAACTGTGTGTTCATCTCAGATGCCTATTTTTGTACAGGGTCTTTGATTTTGGGGGGCTTGATGTTTTTCAATTCTTTATATGTTCTGGACACAAGTCCTTTGTCTGAGGGGTTGCTGGTTAAAATTCTTTCCCACTCTGTGGGTTTTCTATTCACTCTGTTGGTGATTTCCTTTGAAGTGCAGAAATTTTTCAATAACGTGAGTTCCATTTTGTTGATTCTTTGAAGTGTTTCCCATGCAGTTTGCATTTTGTTTATGAATTCTCTGCCTACTCCTATGTCTCCAAGACTTCTACCTACCTTGGCTTCCAGGAGATTTAGTGTTTCTGTTTTAATATTGAGGTCTTTGATCCATTTAGACTTTAGTTTTGTGCATGGTGATATGCATGGATCTAGTTTCAGTCTTTGGCATGTAAAGAGCCAATTTTTCCAACACCATTTATTAAAGAGACTATCCTTCTTCCAGTGGACATATTTAGCCCCTTTTTCAAATATCAGGTGGCTGAGTGTCTTTGTAGTTGTCCTTGTATCTTCTAATCTGTTCCATTGATCCTCAGGTCTATTTCTATGCCAGTACCAAACTGATTTTATCACTGTGGCCTTATACTACTGTTTCAAATCAGGAATTGAGATGCCTCCTGCCTTGCTTTTGTTGCCCAGAATTGCCTTTGCTATTCTAGGTTTCTTCTGTTTCCAAATTAATTTTAAGAGTGTTTTCTCTAGATCTGTGATGTATGTCAATGGTATTTTGATTGGGATTGTTTTAAATCTGTATAACAGTTTTGGGAGTATAGCCAATTTCACAAGGTTGGTTCTTCCTAACCAAGAGCAAGGAATGTCCTTCCATTTTCTAATATCCTCTTCAATCTCCTTTTTCAGGGTAGTATAATTTTCAGCATATAGTTCTTTTACATTTTTAGTTAGGTTGATTCCTAAGTATTTCATTTTTTAGATGTTATTTTAAAGCGCGATATTTCCATAATTTCTCTCTCAGTGAGTTTTTTGTTTGTGTACAGGAATGCTATTGATTTTTGAGCATTGACTTTGTATCCAGCTACCCTGCTGAACTTGTTTGTTACCTCTAGTAGTCTTTTAAAGGAGATTTTTGGGTCTTCTGTATAGAGTATCATGTCATCTGCAAATAGTGATAATTTAACTTCTTTCTTTCCTATCTCTACTGCATTTATTTCTCTCTCTTGTCTGATTGCCCTGGCTAGGGTTTCCAGATCTATGTTGAAAAGGAGTGGTGACAGTGGATATCCTTGTCTTGTTCCTGATTTTAAAGTGAAAGCTCTCAGTTTTTATCCATTTAGTATAAAGTTAACCATTGTTTTGTCATAGATGGCCTTTATAAGTTTGAGGTAGATGGTGTGTATTCCGAGTTTCTGAAGGGTTTTTATCATGAATGTGTGT
Organism: Hydrochoerus hydrochaeris; assembly: GCA_004027455.1. Classification (NCBI taxonomy): domain Eukaryota; kingdom Metazoa; phylum Chordata; class Mammalia; order Rodentia; family Hydrochaeridae; genus Hydrochoerus; species Hydrochoerus hydrochaeris. Next base: position 301,524 of record PVLA01000597.1, read on the forward strand.
TGGACTTTGTTGCAAGCTTTTGCTGCATCTATTGAGATGACCATGTGGTTTTTGTTTTTGGCACTTTTGATGTGGTATATTACATTTTTTGAATTGCCTATGTTAAACCACCCCTGCATTCCTTGAATGAACCCCACTTGGTCATGATGTATAATCTTCTTCATGATTTTCTGCATTCTATTTGCCAATATTTTGTTGAGAATCTTTGCATCAATATTCATTATTGAGATTGGCCTATCGTTCTCTTTTTTGGTTGTATCTTTCTCTGGTTTTGGTGTCAGAGTAATACTTGCCTCCAGAAGTGATTTAGGGAAGATTGCTTTTTTCTCAATTTCATTGAAGTGTTTAAGGAGTATTGGCATCAAAACTTCTCTAAATTTCTTTTTGAATTGAGCTGTGAATCCAGGGTTTTTTGGTGGATATGAATTACTTCAGTTGCTTTTTTTTTGTTGGAATTATCTTGTTTCTCCATTAAAGTTGAATGAAACTTTTGCTGGGTACATCAGTCTGGATTAAAGTTTATTTTCTTTCAGGGCTTGAAATACCTCACTCCAAGCTCTTCTTGACATGAGAGTTTATGCTGAAAAGTCTGCCATGATTCTAATGGGCTTTCCTTGATAGGTTAGTTGTGTCTTTTCTCTGACAGCTTTTAATATTCTGATTTTCTGCTGTGTTTCTGAGATCTTATTTTGTGTCTGGTTGTAGATTTATGTTGGTAGTGACTGTTTGGTGTTCCATATGCCTCACTTATCTGCATATTAGATTATTTCCCCATGTTTGGGAAATTTTCTGCTATTGCTTCTGTAAATACGTATGTCATTTACCTGGGCTCCTGTATCTTTGCTAATGCTCATTATTCTTATATTGTTGCTCTTGGCATTATCATGAAGCTCCCAGATTGTCATTTCCTGCTGCTTTGTTATTTTTGAAAGTTCTCTCCTTTCCTGATCACTAACTGTGATCCTGTCCTCAAGGTCCAAAATCCTATCCTCAGCTTCCTTTAGGTGGATTGCATACTTTCAATAGAATTTTTTGTTTCTTGGATGTCTCTTTGAGTTTGTTTCATGAATTCTGCTTGTTTTCTATATTATTCATTCAAAGTTTCAATCAGTTTCCCATGCTCATGTACTTTTTTCTCTAGTTCTTCTTTAGCTGCATTCAACAACTCCTTTACTAAAGTTGTTATTTCTATCTTTACATGGGAGAGTACTTCTAATTTGTTTTCCTCTATAGCTTGATGAAGTTGTGTTTTTTATTTCACTCACTATCTTTTCATAGAGTCCTGGTGCGTTACTTTTGGGGTCCTCTATTTCAATGCTTCCTATACTTGCTTCTCATTTACTATATGTTTGAGACTGCATTTTGCTTTTTTGTTTTGTCATTTTCACTCTGCCTGGTGTTTTCTATGTGTAGGAGGGGATCTCACACACTCTTTTCAGACACAGCAAATTCTTACAGTTAGTTGGAGGGGACTTTACTACTGGCCCTATTTATCCCCTGTACACCTCTATTTTGGGGGTATACTCACCACATTGGTACAGTCAATCCACTGTAGTCCTTAGTTCAACACCTGGGAGCAAATTTCCAAATTTTCTCAAACTAACTTGAGCCCGCTGAGATCTTCTGATGTTCCAGGTGGGAGTGTGGGCCCATCTGTAGCAGTCCAAGGCAGTTTTCAGTCTTCAGCGGGCCTCCTGGATGTTCCTTGTGGCAAGGAGGGCCCATGGTGGAGGTTCCTGGCAGCCTACCGCAGAAGTGGGCTTGTGCTGTGTTCCAGGTGGCAGGGCGGGCCCACGGTGTAAGTTCTAGGCAGCCTTACCTTGAGGCAGGCTTGTGTTGAGTTCCCAGTGGCAGGACAGGCCAATGGTGGAGGTTCTGGGCAGCCTACCCTGATTGCCAGTATTTTCTTGAGAATATTTGTCATCAATATTCATTAGTGATATTGGCCTATAGTTCTCTTTTTTGGTTGCATTTTTCTCTGGTTTTGGTATCAGAGTAATACTTGCCACCAGGAATGATTTAGGGAGGATTGCATTTCTCTCAGTTTCATTGAAGAGTTTAAGGAGTACTGGCATCAAATCTTCTCTAAATTTCTTGTAGAATTCAGCTGTGAATCCATACGGACATGGGCTCTTCTTTGTTAGTAATTCGTTAATTACATTTTCAATGTCAATAGCCGATATCGGGTTGTTCAAAATTGCTATATCTTCTTGGTTGAACTTTGGTAGTTCATACATTTCTAGAAATCTGTCCATTTCCTCTGGTGTTTTCCACTCTATGTGGGTAGGCATTTTCAAAGTAGGTATTCATGATCTTTTGAAATTCCATGGGTTCTGTAGTAATTTCTCCCCTTTGAATTCTTACTGCATGAATTTGAGTTTTTTCTTTCTTTCTCTTCATAAGGTTAGCTAGGGGTTTGTCAATATTGTTTATTCTCTCAAAAAACCAGGTTTTCAATTCATTAATTCTTTGTATTTTTTTTAGTTTGAATTGCATTGATTTCTGCTCTAGTCTTTACAATTTCCTTTCTTCTATGAGCTTTGGGTTTAGCTTTTTCTCCCTTTTCTAGAAGCTTGAGATGGAGCATTAGCTTGTTTATTTGTGCTCGTTCTGTTTTCTTGATATGACAGTTTACTGCTATATATTTCCCTGTTAAGACTGCTTTCATTGCATCCCGCAGATTACAGTATTTTGTTTCTATATTTTCATGGAGTTGTAGGTATTGTTTTATTTCTTCTTTAATTTCATCTGTAGCCCACTGATTGTTCAAAAGGCTGTTATTTAATTTCCATGTATTTATGCAAGTTTTACAATTTCTTTTGCCATTAATTTCCAATTTCAGCATACTTTGGTCAGATATTATGCATGGTATGATTTCAATACCTTTGCATTTACTTAAGAATGTTTTATGGGATAATATATGGTCTCTTTTGTATAATGTCCCATATGCGGCTGAGAAGAATGTTTATTCTGATGTGGTTGGGTGGAATACTCTGTAAACTTCTACTAAGTCCAATTGCTCACAGGTGTGTTTCAGTTCTGTTATTTCTTTGCTCACTTTTTGTCTAGTTGATCTATCTCTTTGTGACAATGGGCTGTTAAGTTCTCCTGTTATAATTGTGTTCTTGTGTATTTGGTTTTTCATTTCCATTAGTATCTGTCTTACATAGTTGGGTGCTCCTGTATTTGGCACATATATATTTATAATTGTTAGTTCTTCCTCTTGAATTTTTCCACTAAGAAGTATGTAGTGACCTTCTCTATCTCTTTTACTCATTTTAGGTTTGAAGTTCACGTTGTCTGCATGTAGAATAGCTACATCTGCTTTTTTCTGGGTTCCTGTTGCATGGAATAGTGTTTTCCATCTTTTGACTTTTAATCTATGAGTTTCCTTTTGGGTCAGATGTCTTTCTCGTATACAGCATATTGTGGGATCCTGTTTCTTGATCCATTCTGTCAAGCTGTTTCTTTTGATTGGTGAACATTGAGCCCATTTACATTTATGGGTATCACTGACATGTACTGGCTTGACTTTGCCATGTTATGTTCCAGTTGTTTCTTTCTGCTTTTCCTCTTATTTAATTGTTTATCCTACCTGCTGGTTTCTTTCTGTTGTTTTTTGGGGATTGTGGTCATTTTTATCTCTGTCTAGTATGTCTTTCAGTACTCGTTCTTGGGTTGGTTTGGTGGATATGAATTTTTTCAGTTGATCTTTGTCATGGAAATATCTTGTTTCTTCATTAATTTGAATGAAACTTTTGCTGGATACATCAGTCTGGGTTAAAGGTTGTTTTCTTTCAGTGCTTGAAATACCTCACTCCAAGCTCTTCTTGACTTGAGAGTTTGTACTGAAAAGTCTGCCATGATTCTAATGGGCTTTCCTTGATAGGTGAGTTGTGTCTTTTCTCTGACAGCTTTTAGTATTCTGTTTTTATCCTGTATGTCTGAGATCTTAATTATTATGTCTCTGTATGTGGGTTTATGTTGATTGTGAGAGTTTGGTGTTCTATATGCCTCACTTATCTGCATATCAGATTCTTTCCCCATGTTTGAGAAATTTTATGCTATTACTTCTGTAAATATTTTATGTATGTCATTTGTCTTGACTCCCTGTGTCTTCGCTAATGCCCATTATTCTTATATTGTTACTCTTGGAATCATCATGAAGTTTCTGGATTGTCCTTTCATGATGCTTTGTTATTTTTAAAAGTTCTATCCTTTCCTGATCACTAATTGTGATCCTATCCTAAAGGTCTGAAATCTTAACCTCAGCTTCATTTCGGTGGGCTTGCATGCTTTCAATAGAATTTTTTGTTTCTTGGATATCTCTTTGCATTTGTTTCATGAATTCTGCTTGTTTTCTATATTATTCATTCAAAGTTTCAATCAGTTTCCCATGCTCATGTACTTTTTTTCTCTAGTTCTTCTTTAGCTGCATTCAACAACTCCTTTACTAAAGTTGTTATTTCTGTGTTTACATGGGAGAGTACTTCTAATTTGTTTTCCTCTATAGCTTGATGCAGTTGTGTTTTTTTTATCTCACTCACTATCTTTTCAGAGATTTCTAGTTTGTTACTTTTGGATCCTCTATTTCAGTGTCTCCTATACTTACTTCTGGTTAACTGTATGCTTGAGACTGCATTTTGCTTTTTCATTTTGTCATTTTCACTCTGTCTGGTGTTTTTTTTGTGTACGAGGGGATCACACACACTCTTTTCAGACACACGAAAGTCTTACAGTTAGTTGGAGAGGGTTTTACTACTGGCCCTATTTATCCCCTGTACACCTCTATTTTAGGGGTATACTCACCACACTGATATAGTTAATCCACTGTAGTCCAAGGTTCGCCACCTGGGAGCAAATTTCTATATTTTTTCACTCTAACTGGAGTCTGCTGAGGTCTTCTGATGTTCCAGGTGGGAGGGCAGCCCCAGCAGAAGCAGTCCAGGGCAGTGTTTAGTCTTGGGCAGGCCTCATTGTCCCGGTGGCAGGGCAGGCCCTTGGGTGAGTTTCCAGGCAGCCTACCCCTGATGCAAGCTTCCACTATGTTCCTGGTGGCAGGGCAGGCCCATGGAGGAGCTTGCAGGCAGCCTACCTATGATGCAGGCTTCTGCTAAGTTCCTGGTGGTGGGGCAGGCTCATGGTGGAGTTTCCTGGCAGCCTACCCCTGATGCAGGCTTACACTAAGTTCCCAGTGGCAGGGAGGGCCCATGTGGAGGTTCCAGGCAGCCTACCCCTGATGCAGGCTTCTGCTAAGTTCCAGGTGGCAGGGCAGGCCCATGTGGGAGGTCCCAAGCAGCCTCAGTACTAATTTTCTGAGGAATCTCCACACTGATTTCCACAGTGGTTTTACCATTCTACACTCCCACTCTAAATGGAGATGTGTTCTTTGTTTCTTCACAGCTCTGTTAGCATTTCTTATTAGTTGCTCTCTTGAGGATAACCATTCTTTCTGGAGTGACATGAAATCTCAGTGTTGTTTTAGTTGGTATTTATCAAAATACCAATGATGATGAACAGTGTTTCATGTTTATTTGCCATGTGTGTATCTTAATCTGAGAAGTGTGTATTCACCCAGATGCCCATTTGTAATTGGATTTTTGAATTTTAGGGACCTGATTTGTTAAAAATCCTTATATATTCTAAATAGATGTCCTTTGTTTTAGGGACAGTTGGCTAACATTTTTTTTTTCTGAATTTGTGGATTTTGTTTTCACTCTGTTGGAGATTTCTTTTGATATGCAAAACTTTTTATTTAAATAGAAAAAAAGAAAAAGGATAGAAATATTACAGAATTTCAAAAATGTTAAGCAGTAAGAAATTGTTAGTTGATAAATTACGTATTGTTCTTTTAGAAAAAGTTTTTCAAGTTACAAAATTAAAGCACACAAAGTGGACACGTAAGCAGTGAGAGTGCAAACAGATCTGTTCAACAATCCAAGAAGAACCTAGAAATAAAGTTATCAATCTAACACACCTAAACATACATGCAGCTATATCTTTTATAGTGCTTCCTATTTCTTCTTTTTTTACAATACCAATTATACATTTTTAAAATTTTATTTAAAGAGAAGAAAAAAAAAAGAAAAACAGAAAAAAGGGTAGCAACAATACAGAATTCTAAAACAAAGAAATAAAAAGAAATTAAAAAAAGGAAAAAGAGAAAAAACCCTCTAAGAAATCAGTAATTTATAAATTATGTACTGTCATCGTGGATGTAATTTTTCAAGTTACAAAGTTAAAGGATACATTCTAGACATTCAAACAGTGAGACTGTAAACGATTCTGCTCAAAGATCCAATAAAGATTCAGAAATATGGTCATCTATTTTGCACACTCAAACACACATGCAGTTATATCCCTTAGAGCACTTTCTTTTCCTCTCTTTTTTACAATAGCAATTACACATTTTGGTTTTATTACAATTGTAGTTCTTATTTATTTTTTACACTAAAGACACAATATGTTATTTATAAATATGATTCTTATTTATTTCACTAATGAGGATAGTCTCAAGTTGTCTCCATTTACCTATGAAGGCCTCAAGATCATCCTTTTTTATAGTTGAGTAATATTCAATTGTGTAAAAATTATGCAAAACTTTTTAATAAGACAGGATCCTAGTTGTTAATTCTGAGTAGTCCTGTGAAGTTTCATTTTTGTTTATGAAACCTCGTACTGATATGCCTTCAAAATTTCAATCTACTTTGTCTTCCAGAAGATTTAATGTTTCTGTTTTAATATTCAGGTCTTTGATCCATTTTGACTTTAGTTTAGTCCACCATTGATCTAGTTTAGTAGGTATTGATCTAGGTTTAGTTTTCTACATATGGTTTTTCTAGCACCAGTTATTAAAGAGTCTATCTTTCTTCCAGTGAACATATTTGGCCCATTTGTCAATGTTAAGGTGGCTAAGTGTTTTTGCAGTTGTGGTTTTATCTGCTAATCTGTTTCATTGGTCTTTAGCTCTGTTTGTATTCCTATGGCATTCTATAGTTGCTTTGTAGTATAACTTCAAATCTAGGGTTGTGATGCCTCCTGCCTTGCCTTTGTTGCCCAGAACTGCCTTTGCTATTCTAGGACTCTTCTGGTTCCAGATGAATTTTAGGAACAATTTCTCTAGATCTTTGAGTTATGCTAATGGTATTTTCATTGGAATTACATTGTCTTTATAAAAATTTTGGGAGAATAAGCATTTTCACTGTTTGTTTTTCCTATCCATGAACAAGGAATGTCTTTCCATTATTTTTGTCTTTTTGAGATAGGGTCCCATTATGTCGTTAAGTTTGGCCTTGGGCTCTCTTTATAGCCCAGGCTGGTCTCAATCTTCCAACAATCCACCTACCTCAACCTTTGAGTGCTGAGATTACAGGAGTGCGCCACCACACCCAGCTCTGTCTTTCCATTTTCTGAGATCCTCTTCAATTTCTTTTTTCAGAGTACTGTAACTTTCAATGTATAAATCTAAAAAAAAGATGGATTCTTAAATATTTCATTTTTTTCAGTGCTATTGTGAAGGGTGTGGTTTCACTTATTTCTCTTTCAGTGAATTTGCTGTTTTTAAACATAAATGCTATTGATTTTTGAGTGTTGACTTTATATCCAGCTACATAAATGAGTTTGGTTATTAAATCTAGAAGTCATTAATATTGTGGTGGAGGGTCTTCTATGTAGACTAACATGTCATCTGAAAATGATAATTTAACTTCTTTCTTTCCTATCTTAATTCTTATCTTTACTCTTTCATGTCTAAATGCTCTGGATAATGTTTCTAGACCTGTATTGAATAGGAGTGGTGATAATGGACATCCTTATCTTGTTCGTGGTTTTAAGTTGAAAGCTTTCATTTTTTGTCCATTTAGTAATATGATGACTGTTGATTTATCATATATGGCTTTTATCAGATTGAGGTAAACACCATTTATTCTGATTTTCCATGGGAATTTTTCTTATGAATGCGTGTTGGACTTTATCAAAAGCTTTTTCAGCATCTATTGTGAAGTTCATGTAATTCTTGTGTTTGGGTCTGTTGATATGGTGTATTATATTTATTGATATGTGCATGTTAACCATCCCTGAATTTCTGAGATGAATTCTATTCTATCATGGTGTATAGTCTCCTTTGTGACTTGCTTCATTCTGTTTGCCAGTATTTTACTGAGGATTTTTGCATCTATGTTCATTAGGGAGATTGGCCTATTGTTCTCTTTTTTGGTTGGGTCTTTCTCTGGTTTTGATATCAGGGAAATACTTGCTTCCAGGAGTGAATAGGGACAACTGCTTCCTTTCCAATTTCATTCAAGAGTTTCAGAAGTGTTGACACTAATTCATCCCTAAAATTAAGAAATTAAGCTGTGGAACCATCAAGACCTTGGCTTTTCTTTGTTTGTGAGCTTTTAATTACATTTTCAGTTTCACTAACTGAATCCCACTTGATTGTTGTGTATAATCTTCTTGATGATTTTCTCCATTCTGTTTAGTAGTTTTTATTGAGAATTTTTACATCTATGTTTATTAGAGAGATTTACCTGTATTTCTACTTTCAGTTGGATATTTCTCTCGTTTTTGGCATTGAGGTAATATTTGCATCCAGGAATTCATCAGGGAGACTTATTTCCATTTCAATTCCATTGAATAGTTTGAGGAATGTTGACATTAAATCTTCCTTAAATTTCTTGTAGAATTCAGTAGTGAATCCATCATGATCTGCGATTTTTTTGTTGGTAAGGTTCTAATTATATTTTCAATTTCATTGGATTATTCAGCAGTTTTACATTTTCTTGGTCCCACTTTAGTAATACATATATTTCTAAGAATCTGTCTATTTCTTTTGTGTTATCAAATTAATGAGAGAAAAGGTTTTAGAAGTAGGTATTTATGATCTTTTATATGTTCACAGGTCTGCAGTGATTTCACCCTTTTTACTTCTTATTGCCTGGATTTCAGATTTTTCTTTCCTCTTTTTGGTAAGTTTGGCTAGGGGTTTATCAATTTGATTTATTCTTTCAAGGAAGAAACTCCAGTTCATCAATTATTTGCATTGTTTTCTTAGTTTCAATTCTATTGATTTCTGTTTGGCTCAGTGACATAAGTGCTTGCCTTGCAAGCATTGGATTGTCAATTTGATCCCTGGTAACAATAAAACAAAACAAAACAAAATTTTGATTTCTGCTTGGATCTTTATAATTTCCTCACTTCTTTCAGTTTTGGGCTTGACTCATTCTTTTTTTTTCTAGAAAGTTAGGGTGCAGCATTAGATTTTCTTTGTGTGTGTTAGCTCCATTTTCCTGATGTGGGAATGTAACACTATAAAATTTCTTCTAAGGACTGCTTTCATTTTGTTCCATATAAGCTGTATTTGCATTTTCATTCAAGTGTAGATTTTTAAAAATTTCTTCTTTAATCTCCTCTGTGACCCATTGGTTGTTTAGGAGAGTGTTGTTAATTTGCATATGTTCTTGCAGTTCCTCTGGGGTCTTTCAGGCATTTTCTGTAGAAGAGAAGTTCTATCTGGCTAAGTGGGGGTCATTTTATGGGTCTTTCTCAGATCCTGCACCAAGGCACCCGGACTGGGTGGAGTTCACTGGTCAAGCCTTTATGAGTTCCTGTGTGGCACATAGATAATCATTAGCTGACTGAGGTCACAAGTTGTGGCAGTTTAAGGCCCTGCACAGGGCTCCAATGCTTCCTGGCTGATTTGGCTCATGGAATGGGGCTTTTTCAGTCCCTGTGCAGGTAGTGAGACTATCCAGCTGGGTAGATTTTAATGAATGGACATTTTTCAGACCCAACACGGAGCCCCAATGTTCCTCTACTGGTTCACTTCCCAGGATGTGTCCCTACCGGGCCCTGTGCAACACTCCAAAGCTCCCTTGCTGGTTGTGGTGACAGGGTGGGTTTTCTCCAGTTTCCACACTTGTACCAAGGCTCCCTGACTGTGTGGAGTTCACTACATGGGTCTCTACAATTACCCATGTGGTGCTCTGACACTCCCAGTCTGATAGGGATCATGGAATGGGGCTTTAGCAGGCACCACGTGGCACACTGAGGCCCCTTGTCTGGGTAGAGTTTGATGGACAGGCCTCTACCAGGACCTGCATGGTGTTCAGACATTCCACAGCTGGTTGGAGTCACAGAGTAGGGCTTTAGCATACCCCTCAAGGTGTCCTGAAGCTCCCCTATGTGCATTTCAAAGTGAAAATGAGTCAGTGACCCAACTATATGTACCTTTAAAATAATTAGAACTTCCCAGGCCATAGAATAAAAAAAAGAAGTTAATATATAGGAATGTATTTTTAAACTACATATATCTAGAAGGAAAAGATTTAGATGAACCTTTCTCCAAAATGTAGTTATTATACAAGCAAAGGAAGAATTGCAGGGAATAAACAACCCAAGAACTGGTATTACTTGAGTAGCATCTATTTAAAGCTAACAAACATATCATTCATAAACTACTGCAAAAAAGCGAACTACTGTTCTTCAATTTATTGCAAATGTATTTTTAAAAAATCAGCTCTAATATCAAATCTATACTATTCATTTTGATTATTACCACACTACTGTAAACTACAATGGAAATGTTTTGATGGCAAAAAGAATAATGTTTTTATTGGACAATAGGTCCAAAAATTTTTTTCCTGTATTAATATCCAATGGGGATATTGTATTGACTAGTTTTTACTAAGATGACACATTTTTTAAAATGATGAAAGCCATGTTTTGCTCAAGGATACTATTGTTTGCACACCACATATGTTGTTTTACTGCTCATACTTATTTGGAAAACTTCAGTTGGCAAAATACTAAATTGTCAGTTTGATCCCCATACTTGTTTTTTCATGCTACAAAGACTGATGGCATGTGCTGTTGAAAGACTACCCTGCTACCACTTCTTTTCCCAAAATTCTAACCACTAGTATAGAACATTCATATCCTGAAAATGCAAAGCCAAACAAAAATCCTCCCATAAATTATCATGTTCTATTTTATAAATTCTGTTGCTCTTTCAAATATAGATTTGATTTCAGGTATTTCTTTATTTGATCATGTCTTAATCTGTTTTGTTGTATTTTGCTTATATCTTTTTCAACTCTTTCCAATCTACATATGGCGGCAGTAGTCAGCAATCTGAAAGAGAAACAGTCCATCATCTACTGCAGATGCTACAACCTTCCACCCTGTTAGCATAAAAATTCTACACACCACCCAATCATGACTCCCATTACAATCTAGGTATTTACTGAGTATTTTTCAACTATAGGTCAGAATTGGTGATCAAATGCTCAAATGCATCTTTAATTTCTTCCGGCACATTCAGTTAGTCTCAATACATCTTAAAGAGTTATCATTTTCATATTTTTGTGGCAGGTTTTCCAGGAAAACTTGTTCTTGGGTGGTCCCTGTCTGCTTTACTCACTCCTGCACTGTAAGGATTCCTGTCAATGTATTTTATATATTGAATTTTCGCATGAAATTTTATTTCAAGAAAAACACAATAATCAAAACCATTGGACTGTGGTATCACCTAGTTTTGATTCATGATTTTGTATGCCTACAATACAATTTCATTTTATGTAAGAAGTACTGCTGGAATTGTGAGGATGGGAATTGGATATTCATTTCCCTTATTTGTTCATTTCCCTAGAGTTAGGTAAAATTAGGATTTTTGTAGTCACATTAAACTTTTAAAACTCACTGTATATTTTGAGGTGTTCTGGAAGTAAGATATGAGTTCTGATGATGACATGCTATCACTGGAAATTCAAACCTCAATTTCTAATATGCCCCAAATTCTCACTGAGTTCATGGAAAGGAAAAGCATGAGCATCTTAAGGAGTAGAATAACATGATAAGGATTCTATTTTTAAATAAAGTTTATCAAATCTCATCTTCAAACAAGAAAAACAAAAATAATAATTCACTTATGTAAAAACATAAAACTGAGAAACAGCCCTAAAAATAGTAAGATATAAATCCACATTGATTACAAGTTTTTTTTTACCAGTGCAGGAACAATCTGACATAAAATTAAAAGTGTAAATAGATCCAAGTTTATATGGTTTACAAGCAATATTTTACATCATTAGGATAAAGTTAGACTAACAAATCATTGATTTTAGAACAAAGAGTGGAACATTTGAAATAAAATAGTTTTCCTCATTTCTTACAATGAAATAAATCCATCAAGTTTAAATATTTTAAGCATGTGAAACTTCAGAAGTATTAAAAGTAAATGTGGTGAATATTTTAACAATTATGATTTGGGGAAGTTTCTCTAAATGACAGGAAGGTCCAAAATATGTGTATGATGGCCAGCACTAACTATATAAAATTAAAAAAAAAACTTCCTAACAGAATATAGTATGAACGATGTAAATGGATAAACAAGCTTAAAATGTTTATACAATATTGGAAATTGTAACATACACAGCAATCAAAGATGGGTGTACAAAGCCTTGTCAATTGAGTACCAAATTAATTACAAAACTACAGTATCAGCTTGCACTGTTAAACTACTATTTAAAAGGACAATTTCTGCAGTTTACAACCATGAGCTTCATTTGTACCATCTGTTATGGGAAGGAACAATTAGAAAAAGACAATTGAATGTGAATCAAGATACCTAGACTCTGTTGAAGGTAGGCCGGGTTCTACAAAATCTTATTTCTATTGGCAGGCCTGATAAATGGCTTATGACTTCATCATAGTTTAGGACTGGATCTCAAAGCATTCTTCTTAAACCCTCTGTTCTCCCTGGGCCTCACACTATATCTGCTGTAAGTTTTGGATATTATTTGCATCAAGCTTCTTACACTAGTAAGACATGATGCTGTTTATAAATTTTGAAGATAACAATTTATAGTATAACAAACATTGTTAAATTTCTATCATCTTGCTTTGAAATCCTGTATCAGTATTCTTTTATCATTTGGTATTTGTTGTCATGTTTTTTGTTTGTTTGCTTGATTACTTTTTCATTTTTTTGTGCTTTTTTCCTCTTTAAATAATAAATAAATAAATAAGCAAACAAACAAATAGGCCTTTCTCAGATAAATTATAAGCAGTAAAACATATGTATATATATATAAGGCTCAGGAAAGCCAACACTAGAATGATCCAGGTGACTGGTCCCTCCTCTATATCACAGGAATCTACAGTCAGTATGGGAAGCATCTAGGACCTAACAACCAGCCTGGCAGGACAAATACAGATAACTGGCCTCTTCACCCTATACTGTTTGGATAGGGCCACCAGGAAAATGCCAGTGGACTAAGCAACTGCCTCACAAGTGTGAGGTCATGAGTTTGATACCCAGTACCAAAAAACAACAAAACCATATACATATACATATATATATATATATATATATATATATATATGAAAAAAATCATCAATATCATTGGTAAAATGAGAAATTCAAATAAAAACATTAAAATTCCAGATCCAGGACCTGACAACTAGCCTGACTGCAGGAATCCAGATATCATATCCCTCCCCATGCAACATGAGATCCAGTAACTTGCTCAGGAAGGATCCAGTATCCAGCTACTGGGCCAGCAAGAGGAATCCAGTTGACTGAACCCACACGCTTTATCAGGTGACATAGAAACAAGCACTAGAGTAATCTAGGTGACTGGTCTCTCTTTCTACACAACAGAAACGTGCAATCAATATGGGAAGTACCCAGGACCTGAAAACCATCCTGGCAGGAGAAATACAGGTAATTAACTCCTTTGCCCTATATTGGTGGGAAATATAGGAAAAGTCCAAATTATGGAAAAGTCCAAAGCAACATTAAAAATACAAGCCAGCATTGTCAAGATGGCAGAGCAGCAAGCAGCAGAGACAAAGCCTCTCTTAGAGTGGCAATCCAGATGCTAGAATATAGCAATGTGAGAAATAAAAGAAGGATCATAGTAGGTCCCTTGGACCCAGGGAGAATCTGAAGGGTCAGTTGAAACCCATAGTGAGAGTGAATAGAGAAACGTCAATTAAAAAAATAAGTAGCCATCAATGCCTTTTCTTTGAGACAGGACTCACTGTGTGAGAGGAGTGGTTTGAACCTGTGGATGTATTATGGTGGCTGGTGACCCTGGAGGACTCTGTGGAGAGGCACAACACTGGAGGGGAGCAGCAGATGTAAAGGACTGCACTGGTTGGTAGTGAGTACAAAGGGGTGTTTTACAGGTGCAGAAAGCAATTGGTCTGGATCAATCTTTGAGACGGGCTGGCTGAAATCAGAACTTAAGAACTGTGATTGGTTCCCAGAAAAGCTCAGACCTGTGGAAGGATCTCTTGGAAGATAGTGAGTCAATGCAACTGGTCTTGACCAGAAAGTGCAGGCTTGCTAAGATTGACCACTACTCCACCAAAAACTCACTGCAGGCTTGTTGGAATAGATTGGTCCATATCAGAACTGTCTACAGGTTGTCTGGCAGTGAAAAAAGAAACAAACCTGGACAAAACTGAAAGTGGAATTTTTTTTTCCATTCTATTTCAGGTTTTTTTTTTACTTTTTATTTTCATTTTCTTTTCTTCTTCATTGTCTGATCTTGTTTTTATGAGTGTAAATGTGGTTTCTAGCCTCTTTATGGTTGTTGTTTCATTCTGTTCTTTTTATGCCTTCATTTTCTCTTTCCCTCCAGTATCCACACCATTTTCCCAAAGTTACCATGATCCCCCTTTTAATCCAACCATACTTCTAATCTCTTAATCTTCTTCCATTTCTCTATTTATCCTTAACCCATTTTAAATTTTCACTCCTGAGGGCAAAATTGACATATTAAGTACTTTTATGCTACATAAAATTTTCTGGTTTCTTTTCCAATTTTGTTACAAACCATAAATCTAGTTGGTTTGATTAAAAGTGACAAATTAATAGTTAGCCCAGTTGATTATTTTCTAGGAAGAATTTGAGTGCAATCATACCACTGCAGCCAAAAGTGACATAATTATTCCAAACTGTTGTTCACCCTGTTTTTCATGACTGAGATTGACTAAGAGTCACAGAAAATTCTGTGGCACATTGCTGAAGAACAAAGGACTGGGCAAAATGAACAGCAACTTCTCATGTCCAACAAATTTAAGAAGTAGAAACTTCCAACACATTCAAAACCCAAAACCTAACTACATCAGGAAGAAACCTAGGAAAAGTAGTCATTACCTAAGGGTCCTAAATACCAGCAATAAAACAACACACCATAGGCAATTTACAGGCATTATTGCAGGAACTAAAGTAAAAAAAGAATAAAAGAAAATGAGAAGATATTTAAACAAAATGTAATGTCAGACATCTAGCTCACCATAGTCAAACTCAGGGGCAGTGAAGAGGGAAAAATCATAAGCCTCCCACCTGGATTCCCTGAAATGTTGACAACAAAGAAATTAAATGAGGCTCTTGAAAAAAATCAAATTGGAAATAATCTCTCAGATTACTGAACAAATGGTGTGAAAATAAAGACCATGCTTAGTAATGTGACAGCAGATATAGAAAAAAAATAGATGAGCTTAAGAAAATTACAGAAGTCATGAATGTTCAGAATAAAAAAATATGGAATCTGCAAGGCAGATTCAAGGAGATATACAGGAGAATAAAAATTCCATTGAAAGTATTCAAAGCAGATTAAGCCACTGTGAGGACAGAATCTCAGATATAGAATATATACTTGTAGTTAGTGATCATGAAAAAAAAAGCTTTCCTAAAAATTACCAAGGGACTTTGAGAAATCAGTCAAGCAGCTAGTACATGAGACAAATAAGAATAATTTAATATTGATTAGTGTCAATGAGAGATAAAACAAGTGACATTAAAAATTGTCCACAGATGTAATTACAGAAAATTTCTCTGGTGGAGAAAAAGAATTTGACATAAAGATAATTGAGGTATATAGAACTCCAGTTCATCATGACAAATTAAAAAATCTAGACAGGCATATCATAGTCAAGATTCCATAAGTTCAACACAAAAATAGAAATTTAAAATCTGTTAGGGAAAAGAAATAAAACTCATATAAAGGAATGTTCATCAGGATCACAGCAGACTTCTCACCACAAACTCTCAAGTCAGTGAGAGTTAGGGGTGAATTATTTCAAGTTCTAAAGAAATACAATCATCAACCCAGACTGATGTATCCCATAATATTATGTTTCAAAAGTGATAGAGAACAAAAGGTACTTAAATGACAAAAAACATCTAAAGAAATTTATAACCACCAAGGCAGCACTCCAAAATATTTTGAAAGATATTCTAGAGAGACATAATAAAGACTAAAACTCCATTAGATCCAAGAGAAGGTAGAAATATTACAGAATTTCAAGAAAAGAAGATAAACAGTAAGAAATCACTAGTTGATGCATTACAACTTGAGACTATCCTCATTAGTGAAATAAATAAGAATCATATTTATAAATATCATATTGTGTCTTTAGTGTGAAAAGTAAATAAGAACTACAAGTGTCATAAAACCAAAATGTGTAATTGCTATTGTAAAAAAGAGAGGAAAAGAAAGTGCTTTAAGGGATATAACTGCATGCATGTTTGAGTGTGTAAAATAGATGACCATATTGCTGAATCTTTGTTGGATCTTTGAGCAGAACTGTTTGTAGTCTGACTGTTTGAATGTTTACTATGTGCCCTTTAACTCTGTAACTTGAACAACTACATTTAGGATGACAGTATGTAATATATAAATTACTGATTTCTTAGTGGGGTTTTTCTCATTTTCCTTTTTCTTTCTTTCTTTTAGAATTCAGTATTGTTGCTACATTTTTTCTCTTTTTTTCTTCTCTTTAAATAAATTTTTAAAATGTATAATTACTATTGTAAAAAATGAGGAATTAGGAAGCACTATAAAAGATATAGTTGCATGTATGTTTAGATGTATGGGATTGATGACCATATTTCTAGGTTCTTGTTGGATCTTTGAACAGATCTGTTTGCACTTTCACTGCTTTAGCCAACGTTTTGTTGTTGCTGTTCTTATCATTCTTCTCTCATTACTGTTTTTAATTTTTTGTTTGATTCCTTAGTCTTCTGTTTTGTTTTATCTTTTAAATAAAAAAGAGTTGCATCTTTGAAAGAATGAAATTGATAAAGCCCTAGTGAATCTTATGCAAAAAAATGAAAGAAAAAATTCAAATTGATGCAATGAATAATGAAAAAGTTGAAATCACTACAGAGCCTGTGGAAATTCAGAAGATCATCAATATCTACTTTAAAAAATTTTATTCTCGTATGGTGGAAAACACAAGAAATAGATTTCTTGATCTGTATAAATTAGCAAGGCCATATCAATAAAATGTAAAAATTCTGAATAACCCAATATCAGCTAATGAAATTGACAATTATAATTAAAAATGTACAAAACAGGAAAACCATGGTCCTGATGGATTAATGGATGAATTCTAAAAGAATGTTGAGATTTAATGCCAATAATTCTTAGATTCTTTAGTAAAATTAGAAGGAAAGTGACACTCCCTAATGCATTCCTTGAGTCTATTATTACCCTGATACTAAAACCAGAGAAACACCCAAATGAAAGAGAGAACTATAGGCCAATCTCTCTAATGAACACAGATGCAAAAATCTTCAATAAAGTAGTAGCAAAAATAATTCAGTAAATCATCAAAAAGATAATACACTGTGACCAACTGGGATTCATCCCAGGGATACAAAGATTGTTCAACTAATTCATGGTAAAATGACTTAGAAAAATAGAAATATATTGTATTTACCTCAATCTGATAAAAGCCACCTATGACAAACCAACAGCCAACAACTAAATGATCAAAACCTGAAATTTTTCACTATAAAATCATGCACAAGATAAGGATATCCAGTTTGGCCACTCCTATTCAATGTAGCTTTGAAAACATTAGCCACAGCAATTAGAAAAGGTAGAGAAGTAAAAAGGACAAAGATAGGAAAGGAAGAAGTTAAATCATCATTATTTGCAGATGAAATGACACTCTACATAGATAATGCCAAAAACTCCACCAAAGTACTTGCAGATTAAATAACCAAATGTAGTAGCACAGCTGGAAACAAAGTCAAGACTCAATCAATAGCATTCCTGTAAACAAACACAAAATTCACCAAGAAAGAAATTAGGGAAACAGCACCATTTTTAATAGCATTCAAAAAATGAAATAATTAGGAATCAATGTAATGAAAGAAGTAAAAGATCTATGCAGTGAAGATTTCAGTACTCTGAAAAAGGAGATGGACTAGGATGTTAGAAAATGGAAAGTTATCCCTTGCTAATGAAATGTAAGAACCATCTAGTGAGAGTTACCATGCTCCTAAAATTATTATACAGATGTAATGGAATCACAAGCAAAATACATTTTACATACCTCAGAGAACTAGAGAAAGCATTCCTAAAATTCATTTGGAACCAGAAGAGACCTAGAGTAGCAAAAGCAATTCTGGGGAACAAAAGCCAGGCAAAAAACATTACTATTCCTGACTTTAAATTATATTGCAAAGTTACTGTGATTAACTCAATGTGGTATTGTCAAAAAACAGAATGAGGATCAGTGGAATGGATTAGAAGACACAGACACAACTACAAACACACTCAGAAACCTTACTTTTGACAAATGGGCCAAAACGTGTTCACTGAAAGAAAGACAGCCTCTTTAATGAATGGTGCTGGAACAAAAGGCTCTCTATAGAAAAAAAGAAAATACAAATCAAAACTACAATGGATATTACTAAGAGCATCAAAATTTAACAAGCATTGTTTAGAATCTGGAGAAAAATGAACCCTTGATTATTGTCAATGAGAATAAAATTTCCATCCACTGTGGAAAATAATATGAAAGTTTCCTTAAAAATTAACTATAGACATAGAGTATAGTCCAGTAGTCTCAATTGGATACCCTTTAACATATTAATAGATAAAGCAATATGATACACAACCACAATGGAGTAAATTATACCTTAAATGTAATGGAATTTTATCATTTGTGACAACATGGATGAACCTGGAGGAAATTTTGCTGAGTGAAATATGTAAGATTCAGAAAGATGAAACTTGCTACTCTACATATGAAGAATGTACTGTAAATTAGTCAAACTCATAACAGTTGTGAGTGGATTGCTGGTTTCTAAGTATTAGGGACGTGTGGGAATGAACATATATTAGTGAAAGTTCACAAGATTTTAGATTTTTAAGAAGAGTAAGTCCTAAATTATTAACACAGTGTTTCTAGATAATAATACTTCTATGATTAAAACTCACCAACCAGATAGAGCTTTGGTTGTTTCCTTGTCATAAAAATAATAATAAAAAAGGAGCTGATGAAAACTTTTGCAGGTGATGTATATATTTATGACACAAATAGTGATAATCATTTTACTGATATATTTATTTCTGAGTTTATTTTGTATATTAAATATACAGCTTATTAAATGTCAGTTATAAAGTATCTTTTAAAAAGTACATATAGAATATAATTCTTCAAAATGTATATAGCTCATATAGAAAGAAAATAGTGAACATTAGATAGAAATTTCTAGAAAAATACTATTCCTTTCATATCCATATAAATAATGCATTAACTTCCTGAGTGGTACAGATTAAGAAACAGAATTCACTTTTCCCATATGAATTAACTTTTCCTATATGAATATTCAATTTTTAAGCATAATATTTTGAAAAGATCATCTGTCCACCACTTTTCCATAATGCTACTTTTCTTTTCTTTTTTTATTTTTAAAAATTTTATTTAGATTGTCTCTTTCAAGGCTGCAAGTTTTCCAGCACAGACCAGGAAGGGTTTGGGACCATTGATCGCAGTGGCTGGGTGCCTGCCAAGCCCCCTTGGCTCACTGGACTGGGCTCCAGAGGTTTCACAGGTTTGAGTAGACTGTGCCTAGTGACCTTCATTCAACAAGGGGAACCAGACCAGCCAAAGGGGGAGCCAATGCAGTGCCATGTGCTGCAAGGTGAGTAGCAGCTCACCAGGGCAGACACAGAAGGGATTTGGACCCTCAGTCCCGGTGGCTGGGTGCCTGCCCAGCCCCCTTGGGCCATTGTATTAGGCTCCAGAGGTTCCATGGGCTTGAGTGGACTGAGCCCAGTGACCTTCATTCAACCAGGGGAGCCAGGCCCACCAATGGGGGAGCCAAGCCAGTGCCATGTCATGTGGGAAAGCTTTGGAAAATTGCTGGAAACATAGAAATACAGGAAAATGACAAAATGAAAGACCAAAATGCAATCTCAAACCTCCAGCCCATCCCAAGAAATAGGAGCCATGTACATAGAAGAAAATACTATACATACACCTGAAATGTATGAAATGATATCAACTGAAATAAAGAAGCAAGTACAGGAAGCTATGAGGGAACTCAAATCAGAAATATTCCCTCAGGTAAAAGAAGAAATGATAAAAGTAGTGAAATAAATACTGAATGCATCCAACAAAGACACAGCTAAACAATTAGAGGAACAAAGCAAAATGATAGGATCCCTGAAAGAACAGTTTAAAAGACAAACAGAATGCATGAAGCAGATTCAAAGAGATATACAAGAAACAAAAAACTCTAATGAAAGTTGCAAAAACTGCCTCATTGAAAGTGAAGATGGAATATCAGACCTCCAAGATAAGATTGCAACTAGTGAACAGGAAAAGAAAGATCTTCTAACAATAACAAAGAAATCAGGAAATAACAATTGAACAGATGCAAGATGATGCAAAGAAAAACAATATAATATTAAGAGGGATAAATGAAAAAGAAGGGGAAAACACAAATGATATCAAGAGGCTATTTACACAAGTAATAGGTGAAAACTTCCCAAACATGAATATGGAAACTGACATACAGATTAGTGAGGCATATAGAACTCCAATTAACCCTAACCAAAACAAAACTACACCTAGACATATAATAATCACCATCCCAGAAATCCAACATAAGAACAGAATATTAAAAGCTGTTAGAGAGAAAAGACAGGTTACTTATAAAGGGAAACCTATCAGAATCACAGCAGACTTCTCAACACAAACAATGAAGTCAAGAAGAGCATGGAGTGAAGTGTTTCAGATCCTTAAAGAAAATGACTTCCAACCCAGACTGATGTACTCTGAAAAACTGTCCCTCAAAATGGATGGAGAAATAAGATTCTTCCATGACAAAGAATAGCTGAAGAACTTCATGAGCACCAAACCAAACCTACAAAGAATATTGAAAGACATTCTAGACACACATAGGAAAAAAACACTAAGCAAGACAGACAATTAGACAGAATGAAAACTTAAGATACAAAATCAGAAAGATAACATGTCAACAATAAACCATTATGTGACAGTTATAACCATTAATGTAAATGGTCTCAATTCACCAATTAAAAGAAACAGATGGCAGAATGGATCAAGAAACAACATCCAACCATATGCTGTCTACAAGAAACCAATCTATCCCAAAATGAAACTCTTAGACTGAAAGTCAAAGGATGGAAAATAATACTCCATGCAACAGGAACTCAAAAAAAAAAAAAAAGCAGGGGTAGCTATTCTGTTTGCAGACCATGTGAACTTCAAACCAAGAATGGTCCAAAGAGATAAAGAAGGTCACTACATACTACTTAGGAGAAAACTGCAAGAGGAAGAGATAACAATCTTAAATATATATGCACCTAATTCCAGAGCACCCAACTACACAAAGCAAGTACTAACAGAAATAAAAAGTCAAATAGGCAATAACACAATTATAACAGGGGACTTTAACACACCATTGACACAAAGGGATAGATCAACTAGACAGAAAATCAACAAAGAAATAACAGAACTGAATCACACCTGTGAACAAATGGATTTGATAGATGTATACTGAGTGTTCCATCCAACAACATCAGGATATACATTTTTCTCACCAGTACATGGGACACTCTCTAAAATAGACCATATACTAACCCACAAAACATATTTAAGTAAATGCAAAAGAATTGAAACTATCCCATGCATGCTATCAGATCATAGCACCATGAAACTGGAAATTAATGATAAAAGTAATGGCAAAACCCACACAAACACATGGAAATTAAATAATACACTCTTGAGCAATCAGCAGGTCACAGAGGAAATTAAAGAAGAAATTAAACAATATCTATAAGCAAATGAAAATACAAATACAACTTACTAGAACCTGTGAGATGCAATGAAATCAGTCCTCAGAGGAAAAATTATTGCACTGAGTTCCCAAATTAGGAAAACAAAATGAACACAAATAAGAAACCTGACATTACAACTGGAACATCTAGAAAAAGAAGAGCAAGCCAAGTCCAAAGCCAAAAGAAGGGAGGAAATTATAAAGATCAGAGCAGAAATTAATGCAATAGAATTTTATTCATTTCAAAGAATCAATGAATCAAAGAGTTGGTTCTTTGAAAGCATAAAAAGATTGACATGCCCCTAGCCAACCTAATTTAAAAAAGGAAAGAAAGACTCAAATTCATGCAATACAGAATGAAAAAGGAGAAATCACTACTGACCTTGTGGAAATAGAGAGGAACATCAATAACTATTTTGAAAACCTCTACCCTCATAGGTTAAATAACACAGAAGAAATGGAGAGATTCCTAGGAACATATGAATCACCAAAGCTGGATTAAGAAGATGTAAAACAGCAGAATAACCCAATTTATACTAATGAAATTGAAAATGTAATCAAGTCCCTACAAACAAAGAAGAGTCCAGGCCCAGACAGATACACTGCAGAATTCTACAAGAAATGCAAGAAGACTGAATGCCAACACTCCTCAAACTCTTCAAAGATGTAAAAGACTTTTACATGGAAAATTATAATAACCTGAAAAAAAGAAATTGAAGAGAACCTCAGAAAATGGAAAGACATCCCTTGTTCATGGATAGGAAGAAAAAAATATTGCAAAAATGGCCATTCTCCCAAAATTGTTATACACATTCAATGCAATCCCAATGAAAATACCACTAACATACCTCATAGATTTAGAGAAATCGCTCCTAAAATTCATCAACAGCAAAGGCAATTCTAAGCAGCAAAGCCAATGCAAGAGGCATCACAACCCCTGACTTGAAGTTATACTACAAAGCTACTGTAATAAAATCAACATGGTATTGGAATAAAAACAGACCTGAAGATCAATGGAATAGATTAGAAGATACAACTACAAACATACTCAACCTCCTTATCTTTTATAAAGGGGCCGAGCATGTTCACTGGAAGAATGATGGTCTCTTTAATAAATGATGCTGAAAAAATTGGCTATCCATATGCCAATAACTAAAATTAGACCCAGACCTATCACCATGTACTGGACTAAAGTCCAAATGGATCAAAGATCGAAATATTAAAACAGAAACACTAAATCTACTGGAAGATAAGGTAGGTAGAAGTCTTGGGGAGATAAGGGTTGGTAGAGAATTCATGAACAAGAACCAAACTGCATGGGAAATACTTCCCAGAATCAATAACTGGGATCATATCTTATTAAAGAGTTTCTGCATGTCCAAAGAAATCTCCAGCAGAGTGAAAAGAAAACCTACAAACTGGGAAAAAATCTTAGTGAACTGTGCCTCAGACAAAGGACTTCTGTCTAGAACTTATAAAGAATTTTAAAAAAATCAGACCCCCGAAATTCAAAGACCCAATCCAAAAATGGGCATCCAAGATGAATACACAGTTCTCAGATGAAGAAATACAAATGGCAAATAAATACATGAAAAAAAGTTCATCATCATTATTCATTAGAGAAATGCAAATTAAAAACACACTGAGATATCACCTCACTCCGGAAAGAATGGCCACGACCAACAAAACTATCAACAACAAATGCTGGAGAGGCTGTGGCAAAAAAGGAACTCTTCTGCACTGTTGATGGGAGTGTAGAATGGTGCAACCACTGTGGAGGTCAATCTGGAGATTCCTCGAAAAGCTGGGATGGAGGTCCCATTTGACCCAGCTATTCCACTCTTAGGCATATTTCCAGAAGATCTGAAAACATCTTCCCACAGTGATACATGTGCACCCATGTTTATAGCAGCACAATTTGTAATAGCCAGAACTTGGAAACAACCTAAGTGCCTATCAACTGAGGAATGGATAAAAAAATTGTGGTACATTTATACAATGGAGTACTACTCAGCTATAAAGAATGATCACGTAGAAATATTTATAAATAAATGGATGCAACTTGAATCTATACTCATAAGTGAAATAAATCATGCTCACATATATAAATACCATATAGTCTTCCTAGTATAAGAAATGGTAAGAATACAGAAGATTTTATGGAAATCATGGTTCACCATTATACTGCTTTGATGCCTTATGTCTTCATTCATTGGTTTGAATAGTTTTATTCTGTTTTGTTTGATCATAATATGTGTCATCATATGAATAGTTACTTTAAAGACAAGACAGTATGGTAGCCAGTGTTTATTTAATATCATCTTGCTCTGAAGTCCTACCATGCTTTTGTTTTCTATTACCATTTGTTCTATCATGCTGTGTGTTATTAGATTTTAATATGTGTGATAGTAAAAACAAAATTTTTATGGAAAATGAGATAATATAGCAGTCATGTTCATCTTTGGTTATTTGGTTCAGAATGTCTTGGAATACTTCCATTCTCTTGAGTTGTTTATTCCACTTTGTTATGTTTGACAATATTATGTGTAAACCTAAACTCAACTATTTCAAATAAAGAGACATTATGATACCTAGTGTTAATATCCAATTGTCTTGTTGTAAAATGCTGTGTTGCTTGCATTGTTCTCTTCTGATCTGCTTAGATCTGTCCTCTTTTGTTTTATTCTCTTTAAATAAAAAAAATTAAAAAAAGTTTTATTAAAGAGAAAAAAAGCAAAACAGAAAAAATGGAAGAAATAATACAGAATTTCAAAAAAAATAAACATTAAGATATCACTAGTTGATAAATTACATATTGTCTTCTAGATATAGTTGTTCAAGTTACAAAATTAAAGCATAAAATGTGGACATTTAAACAGTGGTGCTGTGAACAGTTCTGTTCAGTGATCCAACAAAAACTTAGCAACATGGTTATCAATCCTACACACTTAAACATACATGTAGTTATATCCTTTAGAGTGCTTTCTTTTTTTCCCTTTGCTTTTCAAGTCCATTATCTGTTTAGTTGTATCATGTTTCAGCTTGCTCAGTACCTTACTGATCTGTTGTTTCATTTACTTTTTATTTTTTATTTATTTTAATTTTTTATTATTTTTAAGGTAACAAAAGTCAACAGAACAAGACAGAACAAAGCCAACTGAGACAGTGCAGTGAAATTGGTTCAGAGACCCTCAACAGATTACTGGCATAACAGTAATAGGCACCTTTGTATATCCTGTTATCTTCACAACAGTTGTTCTTTCAATCAAGTGTAGCCAAATCAAAGGAAATACAGGACATTGTAGAACTTACCAAAACAGAACATTGAATAGAGCAATATCATTAATCAGAACAAAGCAAAACAGTGATAACAATATTTGCCTTCAAAGAGATGGTAGAAGGAAATTCCCCCTATTTACTACATGGCATATGGTCAACCTCTCAAGAGATGTCTAGATCTCTGGCTCTCACTTGCTAAGGAGTGGGAATTTGATTCCTGCCTCATGCTAGAGGTGATTACTGAGAGGGCGGGCAAATTACCTTTGTGTGTTGTCCATAGTTGGGGCTCTGGGGCTGCTGGTTCTCCTCCCAGCTCAGGCCTGGACAGCTTACCCAGAGGATGGGCAAATTGCCTTTCTGTGCTGCACCTTGAGTCACTCCATGGTCGGAGCTCTGGGGCTGCTGGTTCTCCTCCCAGCTCAGGGGATTCTGGATTTCACTTTATTGTCACAACTTCCCTCCTTCACTGTCTCAGGAAATCACTGTTCTTTTCCTTAGTACAGTTTGTATCTTAGAAAATGTCTCATAATTTAAGTAATATAAAATACTATCTTCTGAGCACGATTTTGTGCAATTGTCACAATGCCTTTGAGATGCATCCAAGTTGAGATTCTCAAAGATTTTATGGGTTTTATGAATGACATTGAATGCCTATATTAAAATTTGTTCTTTTCATCTTTGAGTCATTTCCAGTTCTTAGTAATTATTAATGGAACTCCTTAAATATTTATGAGTAAAATCAAAAGTAAATATTATTTTTTATTTCTATCCATTACAAAACCCAAAGTGAGAATTCTTTGTCATACTGCAAGTGTACATTTAAATTAATAAGAATCTATTTTGAGAATTCCATATACATTTTCTGGACTTTTTCTTTATTGGATTTAATCTTGTAGATATTCTCTCAGAGTAAGTATTTTATGTTTTCATTCCCTCACCAGTGTGCAAAGGAAAAATTTTTGAATTTTGATGAAATATAATGTTTTTATGAATAGTTTTTTGGTGTTATGTTTGAGAAATAATTACCAATGTACAGTGATTTAGATTTTACTCTATTATTTTTCTAATAATTTTGTAGTTTTATATTAGCCAATTAGATCTAAATCCATTTTCAGATAATTTTTCTATTTGATATGAAGTTTGTATGCCTCTTCTCCTCCTTTCCATCCTCCTGATCTTTTGTTTTTGTAACGTAATTGCCCATCATCATTTCTTTGGAAGACTGTCTTTTCTCCCATGAGTGTTTTTTGGCACTTTATAAAAACATAATTTGCAGTGCTTATTTGGTCTTACTCTCTAGTTTTTATTGTTTTATTTCACATGTTAGTAAATATTTTCATACAGAGCTCAGGTGTAAATGTTTTAAGTTCTGAAAACCCTGACTGCTTCTACTGCATATTTAAGAATACTCTTTTAGTAATGTAAAAAATAAGAGTTTTATTATGCTGAAGTAGATCAAAATGCCATGATCTGCACAGCTCCAGATATTTTCCAAGGAGAAGGATGGTAGGAGGATGAGAAAATAAAGAAGAGACAAAATTTGTGTCAAGTGGAAACCATACTCTTCTGATGGGAAAGGAGTAACTGCTCCCTCACTGCAGGGGTATTTATTCATACATTTTAGACACTTATTGTCATATGACACCCTGTTGTCCCAGCAATCCACTGTTCAGATTGTATTGGGGCTAAGTGCTCTCTGAGCTGAAGCAGCTTCTTCACATGGCTTTCCCTTGGCACTCTTTGTTATTAGAATCGTTCTGCCTCAGCCTTGCATGTGTGGTCAATTTCCAGCTTCAATGACTCCCTCAACATATCCTTCTCTTTTGTTTTCTTGTTGTACAGAATTGGTGGTCTGTTTAAGTTGGAGGAACTATGTTAGGAAAACTCCTGCATTTGAAACACTGTACAGTCCATTAGTCTATAACAGTAAACAATTACCTATGTAGCCAACAATGATCAAGAGGTGTTAGAGATTCAAGCTTTTTAAATACTTAACATATTCCTATGGTATTGCATTATACCACTCGAAGTACTTTTCTGCAGGATGTTGAAGACCAAGTTAAGGTGAGACCCATATTAAATTTAATCAGTCTCTTGTTATCAATAAAGTCAGTTAAGTCTCCTCACATGTGTAGTACCTCCCAGATCGTTTGTCAATGTCAGCCATCTAGATGAGTCTCAGTCATTACTTGAACAACTTGCTTTCTGTGAATGCTTGGGAGACTTTTTCTCTTGGTGACTCTCATTAGGTACACTTCACATCGATGATCATTTTTCCTGTGGTCTCATACTCTTCTTGATCCGAATACCAAAGATGGTGTATTGGATGATGAAGCAGAGCTTCTTTTATGTCCTGCATCCTCACTGACCTTAGAGGATGAGAGCCAAAATATTGCCTATCCTCCTAGTCCATCTATCTCTCTAATTTTTGGTCTTAAACCTTAGTTGTTGAACATTGAGAAGAAAAGATTGATAACATTAGACAGTAGTAGAGTTGGTAAATTTAATGTTACTATCTTATCAAGTTGTAAAACACTTGAATTTGCATTTTTTACACAAGACACACCCTTTTTGGTCAATCATCCTTATCTAATATATAAAAACTTTTATATAACTTGTTGAACTTTAGTGGGATGTACATCTCCTAAACACTTATTGAAGCTAGAAGTCTGTATCTGAAAAAAAATTCTGTTTCCATAAGCAATTCTTGTTTAACATTTTTGAAGACATGTACATCTGAAGGATTAATACATGATTACACCATGAGGTTAACACAATCATTTGCCATAGCCATATAAAACTCTTGTATGAGTATCTTTAAGTGAAAGTGCAAAATTCAATCTCACAACTCCAGCCTATCCCAAACAAGTCAAGGAGACATAGACAAAGAAGAAAATGTTATCCATATATCTGAAACAACTGAAATGATACCAAATGAAGTAAAGAAACAAATCCATGAAGCTGTAAAGGAACACAGATCAGAAATAATCTCCCAGGTAAAAGAATGAGAAATGTAAAAAAAGAAATGCTGAACACATCTAAAGAATGTGGGGGTTCTGCAAGCAAAGGGAAAATAAAGGGTCACATACACTAAGGGTCAGAAAAATGGCTGCAACCTGAGCAGTGTAAGCAAGCAGATTTTATTTTTTATTTTTATTTTTTAAATTTTATTTTACAGAGAATAAAACAAAAGAGGACAAAATAAAACAGATCAGAACAGAACAATGCAAGCAACACAGCACTTCACAACAAGACAATTGGATATCAGCAGTAGCTACCATAATATCTCTTTCTTTGAAATAATTGAGCATAGCTTCACACACAATAATATCAAACATAACAAAATAGAAAAAAGCATTCAAGATGATGAAACTATTATAAGGCATTCTGAACCAAATAATAGAAGATGAACAATGGCTACTATAATATCTAATTTCCATTAAAAATTGTTTATACTATCATACATATTAAAATCTAATAAGACACAACATGATAGAACCAATGATAATAGAAAAACAAAAGCAAGTTAGGACTTCAAAGCAAGATGATATTAAATCAGCAATGGCTGCCATAATGTCTTGTTTTCTTCAAAGTAGCTGTTTATACCATCACATATAATAAGGTCAACAAAACAGAATAAAACCATTCCAACCAATAAATGAAAACATTATAAGACTTCAAAACAATATAATGGGGAATCATGATTACCATAGAATTTTATGTACTCTTACCTTTTCTTACACTAGGGAGACTATATGGTATTTATACATGTGAGTTTGATTTATTTCACTTATGAGTATGGTCTCAAACTGCATACATTTATTTATAAATATCCCAATGTGATCATTCTTTATAGTTGAGTAATACAAATTTTATTGAGATAAAGTACAAAGACACTCAAATTGCACATGCTTAGACTATATAACTTGTTTGCTTCTTGTACTTACATGACCTAATATTTTTACCTTGAGTGGGGGCAAGGTTTCAAGACCTGAATTTTTTCCCAAAATATTGTTGACTGGTGTCTGGGACAAAATGGAGTCAGTGTGGCCTCTCTACATCTCCCCCTTCGTTTTTCAGTTTAGGCTTTCTTACCACATCAGAAGCCAGAATTTTAGATATGAACTTTTTGCATAGGGACAGGATGCATTGTGCAAGGCATCCCATACCAGTTAAACAGATAAGGACAATAAACCATAAAGAAACATTTCTTTTAGCCAGTTGATATCTGATAACCATCCTGTAATCTAGTATTGAGCCCTTGGGACACGTGTATCTGTTTAGTAAGTTCTTGTAAATTATGAAGTTTTCCATTCATGGATTTACTTTCATTAGAAAATTAAACCAGCACATTTGAGCAATTTCATTACATCCGTGATGATGTAATAGAAGTAGATAATCAATTGCAGCATGATTATCTAAAATCACTTGTATGTGCTCACTTTGTTCTTTGTTTAATAATTCCAAGGCTGTGGAAGTATAATTACTTTGTTTTGCCATTAGACAAACTAGTGCATTAACATTGTGATTTTTCCTGGCTGCCAAGGCATACACACAAGCCAAAGCAATACCTAAAGCATAAATTTCTATTTTGGTTAATAGGCTAATAGAAAATACCCACATAAGTCAGTGAGACTACTTGTAGACTGTTTGGTGTAAGACTTTAAATTCAGGAGACATCAACAATATATTAAGGTGACTAAGGCAATATTTTGTGTTATGAGGTAAGATTGCAGGGATGCAGTTGAAGGCATACTTGTCACATAAGAAAAACCATCCATCAGGGAGAGGAACATGTCCGTGTACATACAATATTGGCTCATAACTAGAACAATTCCAAGTACTATTAGGAAGGCAACGACATTAAGTAATAAAATTTTAAATATAAGCATATCAGGCATTTGAAGTTGTTACATATGGAGTGATTATTTTAACAGCACTATCAGGTTTTTTTCAGGGTGGAAGTGCCCAAATTTGAGTAATCAGCATATGTTACAATTTTGTTTGGAATAGTGGAGAAAGTGATGTAATTACTTAGAGAGGCAGGGTCCTTGCATACTGGAATCAGACAGGACCCTAGATGTATTTTATTTCTGTCTTTTGAGCAAGACAGAAATGAGAGACACTAGCTATTTTTTCCAATTGAACTTAAATATTGTGTTTCAATGTTTCCTAAAAGTTGTGGGACTCTAAGCTCCCCATAGTGGGTTGTAAAACACATAGCAATAGAATACAAACAAGCATTAAATAGTTCATTGTCAATTTGGTAAATACCAATGCAAGAAGCTTTTCAGCAGTGAGTTCCTCTTCAGATGAGTGGAGCAAGATTTGTGCAGACTGGAGCAGCATCTTTATATCACCCTAGGTCACTGGCTGAGCAGTCCTCATCCTGGGTTGCTTCCAAGGCAGCCAGGCTTGATTTAGAGAGAGGCAAAACTGTGGAATTGGGTTGTGCAGCCCGTGATGCCAACTTATTCCATGCATGGTGAATTGCAATCAGCAGCAATCCACACAGGGCCTGTTGGGGATAACACAGAAGCATCTTCTCCTCCCCAGGTCAGCAGGGGCATCAGCCCCCACCAGCCTGGGTTTGAAAGAAATGGAACCAAATAGCCAAAGAGACTTGAAAGACTTAAAAACAAACAGTACAGAATAGCAGAAAGGAGAAGTCAGTTTGGGCAACTGGTAAAACAATATCAGTGAGATAAATTTTAAGGAATGTAAGTGCATCATTACATCCCAAGATGTAAAAGAAGAAACAGCATTGATAATGAGTAATAAAGTACTACCAAGCAAGCGGGGTAAATGTAACCATTCAACAATAAGTACCTTGCTGCACTGGATGGCAACAAGAGCCCCAGTGGGCAAAGGCGCTGAATGAAACATGAGTAAGGAGAGAGGGCAGTCCTTTGGGACTCTACCATAGCTGTGATGAGTATGCGAGCAATTCTCTGAAGGGCCTGCCATAAAGAAAGAGAGTCAGAGATCACATCAGCAAGATTGGTGTGACCCTGTAAAGCAACAAATAAAAGAGCTAACAGTTGGGTGGTCAAAGGAAAATAGGGCCTTACCCAAAAAAGGTAGAAACAGCAGAAGCGGCACACCCAGGAAGACCTGGAAGTCAGCCATATGATGTTTGCTTGCCAAAGGTTGCAGCAGCATCTCAGCAGAAATACCAGGTGTGCAAGACAGAGATAGGGGCTTGAGGCTCCACATGAGCAGTTTGCCTGTCTTTTCCCAATCCTCCATAATAAGCATTCCTCCCTCAGGATACCAAGGACAGTAATGAATTTTTCACAAAAGTTGTACTAAATTATTCTCAGGGAGCACATGACCCACATTCTTAAGGAGAAAAAGCAGTTCTATCTTATGTTTCTGTTGTGTTTCAGATAGGGAATTCCCCATGACTTACCTGGGGATTTTCCAAAGAAAATGAAGTCAACGTGTTGAGGGCCATGTTCCACCCCAGGAACACAGTGAAGGCGAGTCACTCTCCATGGCAGATGTCTCCACTGATGAGTCCCCTGTTCAGGTAACAGATGTTGGGGTTCTGCAAACAAAGGGAAGATAAAGCAATGCACAAAGTGTCAGCAAATTTGCTGCCACCTGGCCAGCATAAGCAATCAGCTTTTATTGAGATAAAGAAAAAAGAAACTCAAATTGTGCATGCTTAGATTATATAACTTGCTTGCTTCTTGTCCTTACAGGACCTCATGTTTTTACCTTAAAGCAGGAACAATGTATCAAGGCCTGCACTTTTTCCAAAAAAATTGTCAACTGGATGTGTCCAGGACAAAATGGAGTCAGTGTGGCCCTTATACAAAAGAAGACATGGATTAAAACAATGTGTAACACTGAAAAAATGGAAACCTTGGATGAATGATACAAGAAAGAAACAGAATGCATGAAATAGATTCAAATATATATCTATGAAATCAAAAATTCCATGAAAAGTGGAAGAACCACTTCAATGAAAGTGAAGATAGACTTTAAGACCTCAAATATGATATTGCAGCTATTGAACAGGAAAGGAATGATCTCTTGAAAATAACAAGGAATTAGGAAACAACAATTCAACATTTGCAAGATGATGCAAAGCAAAAAAATATAAGATTGATAGGTGTAAATGAAAAAGGTGGTGACAAAATAAATAATATCAAAAGACTATTTACAGAGATCAATAGCTGAAAATTTCCCAGACATGGGAATGGAAACTTACAAATAGATAAGTGAAGCATGTAATACACCAAATAGCACTAAACAAAATAAATCTAAACCTGGATATATAATAATCAACATCTCAAAAATTCAGCAAAAGAGCAGAATATTAAAAGATACTAAAGAGAAGAGATAGATCAAGTATGAAGGAAAAACCATCTGAATCACAGCAGACTTCTCAACATTAATAATGAAAACAAGAATAGCATGGAGTGAAGTATTTGCAGCCCTAAAGGAAAACAACCTCCAACCCAGAATGATGCATTCTGCAAAACTGTCCTTCAGAACTGATGGAGAAATAAGATACTTCCATGACAAACAACAGCTGAAGACCTTCATGACCATCAAACCAACCCAGCAAAGAATACTGAAAGATACTGTAGATAAACATAAAAATAACTATGACTTCAAGAATACCAACAGAATAAAAGCACCAAGAAGATCAAACAATTAAACAGAGGGGGAAATGTAAAGAATCAACAGCAGAAAGAAAACATGACAAAAATAAACCCATACATATTAGTTATAACCACTAAAGTAAATAGCATCAACTCACCAGTTAAAAGAAATAGATTGGCACAATAGATCAAGAAACAACATGCAACCATACGCTGTACAAGAAACCCATCTAATCCAAAAGAAATTCATAGACTGAGTGTCAAAGGATGGAAAACTATAGTTCAATGAAAAGAAACCCAAAAAAGCAGGGGTAGCTATTCTGTTTGCAGAAAATGTGAACTTTATAACAAGAATATTCAAAACAGATAAAGGGGCCAGGGATTTAGCTCAGTGGCATAAGTGCCTGCTTGGCAAACACAAGGTCATGAGTTCAATCCCCAGAACAAAAAAATTTTTTTTTCTGGAGATTTATCTCAGCACCATAAGTGCCTGCCTGGCAAGTGTATGGTCAAGAGTTTGATCCCTGGTACAAAAAAAAAACCCAGATAAAGTCACTGTATGATAGTTAGGGAAAAACTTCAAGAGGAAGAAACAACAATCTTAAATAAATATGCACCAAATATAAGAGCACCCAGCCATATAAAACAAATATTAACAGAAATGTAAAATAAAATAAGAAATAAAAGAATTATAATGGGAGACATTAGCACTCCATTGACACAAAGAGATAGATCAACTAGACCGAAAATCAGCAAAGAAATAACAAAACTGAAGCACACCTGTGAACAAATGGACTTAGTAGAAGTAGAGTGTTCCACCAAAGAACATCAGAATATACATGCTTCTTAGGTACAAATGGGACATTCTCTAAAATAGACTATATGCTAGCCCATAGAACATGCTTAAGTAAATGCAAAACATTCAAAATTATATCATGAATATTATCTGATTATAGTGCCATGAAAATAGAAATTAATGACAAAAGAAACTGCAAAAACTCCATAAACACATGGAGATTAAACAATACATTCCACAACATTCAATGGCTCATACAGGAAATTAAAGAAGCAATTGAAGAATATCTACAAGCAAGTGAAAAAAATACAACTTACAAGAACCTGTGGGATGGAATGAAAACAATCCTCAGAGTAAAATTTATTGCAGTGATTTCCCACATTAAGAAAACAGAATCAACACAAACAACCTGATGACACACATCAAACATTAGAGAAAGAAGAGGAAGTCAAGCACAAAGCCAAAAGAAGGGAGGAAGTTATAAAGATCAAAAAGAAATTTAGGCAAAAGAGGCTAAGCAAACAGTACAAAGAATTAATGAGTCAAAGAGCTGATTTTTGAAAGAATAAATAAAATTGATAAGTTGCTAGCCAACCTTATTTTTTTAATCTAAAGAGAAAAAAAGCAAAGCCAAAAACAAGGGAAGCAATAATACAAAATTCCAAAAAAAAAAGAAATAAACTAAAATAAATACTAAGAAATCACCAGTTGATAAATTACATACTGTCATCTTACAAATAGTTGTTCAAGTTACGGAATTAAAGCACCCAAGGTGGACATTCAAACCATGAGACTGCAAACATTTCTGCTCAATGATCCAACATAAACTTAGTAATAAGGTTATCAATCCTACACCTTAAACATACATGCAGTTATATCCTTTAAAGCACTTTGTTTTCCTGTTTTTTACAATAGCAATTACACATTTTGGGTTTTATTACTCCTACATTTCTTATTACTTTTTTTAGTTAATAAATCACATATTGTTCTCTTAGAAATAGTTGTTCAAATTACAACATTAAAGCATACAAAGTGGACATTTAAACAGTGAGACTGCAAACAGTTCTGTTCAATGATCCAACAAAAACTTAGTAATGTGGTTATCAATCCTACACACTTAAACATACATGCAGTTATATCCTTTAGAGCACTTCCTTTTCCTGTCTTTTTTACAATAGCAATTACACATTTTGGGTTTTATTACTCCTACATTTCTTATTATTTTTTACACTAGAGACACAATGTGATATTTATAAACATGGTTCTTATTTATTTCACTTATAAGAATATAGCCAACCTTACTTTAAAAAAGCAGTCAAAACTCAAATTCAAGAAATAAGGAATGAAAAGGGTAAAATCACTGCAGCCCTGTGGAAATACAGAAGATCATCAATACCTATTTGAAAACCTTTAATCTCATGGGGTTGACAACAGAGGAAATGGACAGATCCCTAGAAACATATGAATTACCAAAGATGGATGAAGAAGAGGTAAAAAAGCTAAATAATCCAATTTCAATTAATGAAATTGAAAATGTAATTAAAACCTTACCAACAAAGAAAAGCCCATGTCCTGATGGATTCACTGTTGAGTTACATAAAAAAAATTCAAGGAAGATACAGTTGCAACACTCTTCAAACTGTTCAATGAAATTGAAAGGGAAGCAATTCTCCTTAACTCATTCCTAGAAACAGATATTACCCTAAAACAAAAACCAGAGACCAAACTAAAAAGGAGACATACAAGCCATACTCCCTAATGAAGATGGATGCAAAAATTCTCAGTAAAATACTGGCAAAAAGAATGCAGCAAATCATCAAGATCACACACTGCGACCAAGACCAAGTGTGATTCATCCCAGGAATGACTGGATGGTTCAACATATTCAAATCAATAAGTGTAGTACACCATATCAATAGAACCAAAGATAAGAATCCCATGATGATTTCAATAGTTGAAAAAAAGCTTTTGATAAAGTCCAACACTCATTCATGATAAGAACCTTACAGAAAATCTGAATAGATGATGTTTATCTCAATCTGATGAAAGCCATCTATGACAAACCAGCAGTAACTATCATATTAAATGGTGAAAAGCTGAAAGGTTTCACTCTAAATTCAGGATCAAGACAAGAATGTCCATTATCTTGACTCCTATTCAATATAGTGCTGTAAATATTACCTAGCACAATTAGATAAGTGTTGTAGTTTGTGTTCCTTTGCTCCCATCCTAAGACTCATGCAATCATAGTCATGACCAAATCTAGTGTTTGTGATTGGTTTGCTCTCTAGCACTTGCGCTGGTGGTGTGTTTTTCATCCGCCTCGGGGTGGAGCCAGGATATGATGTAACAGAGGGAATTAAGTGTGTCTCACTCCTTTGGTTTTGCTTTTGCTATTTGCAGCTGGCCATAAATGGCTGCCTACCATGCCACTGTGCCACTTGGAGCCAGCTGAGTATAGACTGAAACCTCTAATCTAAAGGAAATAAAACTTTTTCCTAACTGGGCATCAGGTGTTTTTTCTCAAGAATGAGTAAAAAGTAAGAGAGAATTTGGTACCAAAGGAGTGTGGCTGTCGCTGTGAGTATACCTGACCATGCAGTTCAAGAGCCTTTGGAAATGGCTTGTAGGCAGAGTTTGGAAAGGTTCAGAGATGTCGCCTGGTTGCATAGAGCTGGAACATCTTGGTTTGTTCTGTAGAAGAAATTCTGGTCAGGGCTCGGGAGACCATAAGGTAGATAAAAAGTCTGCTGTTAAAGACCAGACTTGGGAGGTTTCTGCTAGGAAGAAGGATCACATTGGTTTTTGGACCTCACACTGTTGTGTGTTATGGCTTGGCAGAAAGTTTGTCAGCATTTTGCTTCTGTCCAGCAACTTTGCTTGAGACTGAGATTAAGGGCAATAAACTGATTAATCTGGCAAAAGAAATTTCAAGGCATCCAAAAATCTAGTTGGTGGCATGGCTATTGTTGGAAGTCTTTAGCCAGATTTATACTGAGAATCAAGAACAAAAATCCCAGCAAGATAGTTTAAAATGTTGTGAATTTGGCTATAAAGAAAACTCCAGTAAAGCTGTGCAATGTAAAGATATAGCCAAGACATCAAATGCTGAGAAGGAACAGACAAATAAAAAAGATGGCCTGGGGCCATCCTTGTGAAGCAAGATCCTTGTAAAGTTAAGGCTCCAACTTTTGCAGCCTCAAACCACCAAAAGTGAAAGACTTTGCTCAGAGGTAAAAACCACAGAGTGCCACAGTCCAGAGTGGTGACAGAGGCCAGAGGAGGTTCCAAAATGGTGGTGGTCACACCAGATTCCAGAATAGTGGCAGCATAGATAAGCTTTTCCTCACAGTTATGTTCAGAGAGTTCAGTGATCCAGGCACTTAACCCCTACACTCAGGAGAGAGAAATGCCTGGCTCCAGCTGGCAGCAGAACTTGATGGCATCCATGTGATGCTGGCTTTAGGTAAAAGGAAAATGCACAAGTTCTGAGGGTAAGGCAGCTTCCACCCCCATTGCAAAAGGCCTGGGAGGCCAAGTAGTGTGCCACTGAGAGAAATATGTAAGTCTATAAGGGTGAAAAAAAATGTGTAATGGAGAACCCAGAAGTCTGGAAAATCCAGGAACATGGATCACCCAGGGTGAGCTGCAAGAATTGAACAGAATGGGCTTAAAAAGGAGCTTTAGGAGTTAAAACCCCTGAAAATGCTATAGGGATAGACTCATTCAAGCCTTTTGAAGCTTACAACTAGATTGATTCAGATGCTGAACATGGAAAGCTAGGATTTCACATTTGCCCTCCTGGATTTTGGACACGTGTTGGTTCCAATCCTTGTTACTTCCCTGTTTGTAACTTTGGGAATGGAAATGTTTACCTTGTGCCTTTCCCTTTTTTGAAATGTTCAACCTTGTTTCATTTTTTTCAGGGTATTACAGTAAAGAGTTTGACATAGATCTCAGAGGCAACTTGGGAGTTGAACTTTCCTACAATGGTGAAACTGTTAGGACTATGGCAACTCTTGGGGCTAAACCAAATGTATTTTGTATAAAGGATGTGCATGAGTTTTTGTAGGGGGTAGGGGTGGAATGCTGTGGTTTGTGTTCCTGTGGCCCCATCACAAGCATCATGCAACTATAGATGTGAATAAATCTAGTGTTTGTAATTCATTTCTTGTCTACCACTTGGACTGGTGATAGGAGTTTTTCATCCACCCAAGGGTGGAGACAGGATAGGATGTAAGAGTGGGAAGAAGATATGTCTCAATCTCTTGCCAGTTCATGTTTGCTATTTTCAGCTAGCCATGAATGGCAGCCTGCCATGCCTGCAACTTGGAGCCAGCAGAGTATGGACTGAACCCTTCAACCAATAACAAATAAACCTTTCCATCTCTAACTTGAGCATCAGGCATTTCATCTCAACAAGGAGTAAAAACTAAAACAAGAGAAATTAAAGTAATAAGGATAAGAAACGGCAAAGTTAAATTATTATTTGCAGATGACATGATACTTTATAGAGATGACACCCAAAACTTTATTGAAAGACTTCTAGCTATAGTAACAGCATTCAGTAATGTAACTAGATACAAAAACAACACTCAAAAATCAATAGCATTGATCTACACAAACAGCAAATTCACAGAGAGAAAAAACAGAAGCCACACACATCACAATAGAATCCAAAAAATTGATTTACTTAAGAATCAATCTAACAAAGGAAGTAAAAGATCTATTCACTGAAAATTACAATACTCTAAAAAAAGAAATAGAAGAGAATCTCAGAAAATGGAAAGATATTGCTTGTTCATGGATAGGAAGAAAAAATTGTGAAAATGGACATTCTTCCAAAATTGCTATACAGATTTAATGCAACTCCAATCAAAATACCATTAACCTAACTCACAGATCTAGAGAACTCATTCCTAAAATTCCTGTGGAACCAGAAGAAACCTAGAATAGCAAAGGCAACTCTGGGCAACAAAAGCAAAAGAGGAAGAATCTCAATTCCTGACTTGAAACTATATTACAAAGCTACAGTGATAAAAATATCAGCAGGGTACTGGCAATGAAATAGACCTGAGGATCAATGGAACAGATTATAAGATGCAAACACAAATACAAAGTCATCAGTCAACTTGTATTTGACAAAGTGGCTAAACATGTTTACTGGAACAAGGATAGCCTCTTTAATAAATGGTGTTGAAAAAATTGGCTTTCCACATGCCAAAGACTGAAACAGAATCATGCCTATCACCATGCACTAAACTAAAGTCAAAATGGATCAAAGATTTAATTATTGAAAGAGAAACACTTAATCTGCTGGAAGACAAATTAGATAGAACTCTTGAATATGTAGAAGTAGGCAGAGAATTCATGAACAACAATGAAACTGCATGGGGAATACATAACAGAATCACTAACTGAGATCTCATCTTATTAAAATGTTTTTGCATTTAAAATAAATCTCCAATAGAGTAATAAGAATACCTATAAACTTGGAAAAATATTAGTCAACTATCCCTCAAAGGACTCCTGTCTAGAACATATAAAGAAATAAAAAAATCAGGCCCCCAAATTTCAAAGACCCAATCCAAAACTTGGCATCTGAAATGAATACACACTTC
This sequence comes from Hydrochoerus hydrochaeris, assembly GCA_004027455.1. Lineage (NCBI taxonomy): Eukaryota > Metazoa > Chordata > Mammalia > Rodentia > Hydrochaeridae > Hydrochoerus > Hydrochoerus hydrochaeris. The sequence continues at coordinate 340,953 of PVLA01000597.1, forward strand.
TCAGCTGAAGAAATACAAATGACAAATAAATACATTAAAAATATTCAGCATCATTGGTCATTAGAGAAATGCAAATTAAAACAAAATTGAGATTCCATCTCACTCTGGAAAGAATGTCCAGGATAAAGTAAACCACCACCAACAAATGCTGGAGGGGTTGTGGGGGAAAAGGAACACTTCTACCCTGTTGGTGGGAGTAAATACTGGTGCTACCACTGTGGAGGTCTGTCTAGAGGTTCTTCAAAATGCTGGGATTGGAAGTCCCATTTGACCCAGCTATTCCACTTCTGGGCATATTCCCAGAAGAATTGAAAACCTCATACCACAGTGATATATATGCAGCCATGTATATAGCAGCACAATTTGTAATAGCCATATATTGGAAACAGCATAAATTTCCATCTACTGAGACATGGATAAAAATGTTGTGATATTTTTATATAATGTCATACTACTCAGCTATAAAGAAAGATCACATTGAGGCTTTTTAGGTAAATGGATATAACTTCAGACCATACTTATATGTGAAGTAAATCAGACTCACATCTGTAAATAATGTATTGTCTCCATTTTATAAGAAACTAGAAGAGTAAATAAGATACAGTATCTTCAATAAATATTTTGAGAGGTAAGAAAGTGCTTAAAAGGGCAAAAAAAATCTCAGGGAAAAGGAGGCAAAAAAGGAAGGGAAAAGAAAAAAATATATAAATTTGTATATATACACAAGATAACTAAGATGACTGGGTTACTAATTCTGTTAGTTCTTAGAAGAAAACAGTTAAAATTCATATGATTAGATCAATTTTGCACATCTATATATGGTAATCTAAGTTATTCTTTTGATGATAACTACACAAAATAACAACCATAGTTATGTTCCTACCACCTTGTTTTGAAACCCTGTATTGTAATTGTTTTGTGCTCTTTGTTGCTGTTATTTATTTGTCTCTTTTGTTCCTTGTTTTTGTCAGAATTTGTTTTGTTTATTTTGTTTTGTTTTCCCTCTAATACAGACAGATTTACATGAATATGCATATACATGCCCAGAACTTATCCTAAAAAGTTTACAAGTATAGATTTTATTATCTTTGATGGTATGCACAGATAATTGGAAGAAAACAAGACATTATGGTAGTCATTGCTGATTTAGTATCATCTTGCTGTGAAGTCCAGTAATGTTTTTATTCTTTGTTTGGATTGGTTTTAGTCTATTTTATATTATTTAATTTCAATATATGTGGATTTATGCACAGCTATTTTGAGGAGAAGAGACATTATGGTAGCCACTGTTAATTTACTGTTGCCTTGTTTTGAAATCTTGTGTTGATTGCATTGTTTTGTTTGGATCTGTTTCTACTGTTTTGTTTTGTTTTATTCTGTTTAAAATAAAAAAATTAAAAAATAAAAGCATATATACAGCATAAATAAAATTTTTGATAACATGAGAAATCCAATCATAACTTTAACCTATTAACTGAAAAATAAGAGACTCTCAAGTTAGTAATAAACAATACATACCACATTCACATAACCAATTTTAGTATCATTTTGACCAGCTAGCAACCCAGTGGAAACATGCTTTTGAAATGTATGACCCAAATTCAACTTTGATTAAATGATACAGAAATGCAAAAGACAGAATAAACAAAAACTTTTGAGTTCAAATAAGCATAAACATCTTTTTACAGAACAGACAACTGGAAAAACATGGACAGACAATCTGTACAGATTTGAATAGACATAGATACAGGCACAAAGATTTTTCATGTCTGTGACAACTATTAAGTTCCTGGAGGGCTATTTATGTATCACGCCCCTTTGCTGAACTAGCTGGCTTCCTACACCCCATGTTGTTGGCAATGGAACACCTGTACACCTCCAGCACCTGAAGGCCTCAGGGTGTTTTCAGGTGCTCTGTGCCATCTGGGCACTCCTGTATGACTACTTATGGTTTTGGCTTCACATTTGTGAATGATCAACTAGCTCAGTGACTCCCAACAACTGCTTACAAACAGACTAGACAGACAGACAACAGATACACAGGCAGACAGACAAACACCTCACAAAATCAGAGTGCATTCATATATATTTTAGCCAAATTGAATTGCAATAATTTTTTTAAAAATTTAGAATTTATAACTATAAATTGACTAGTCAGAATTCATGTAGGTCAGTTAGCAGATATCTCTTGTGAAAGGAATTTGGAAAGGACAAAACTTATCAATAATTTACATATTTTTGTATTTTTGCTTAAGAATGCTAGTAACTTTTGTGTCCCCTACTTACATTAAACTTTTGATTTAGTTATTTCTGTATAATTTTTATGTGTTTAGACCTTTGATTTTGTTTTTGGCTACCATCTCCTTGGTATCATGTGTAAATTCTTTCAATTTGCTCTATGTGTAGCCTAACCATCTCCTTGCCTATTAGTTGTGGTGCAGTTTCTGAGGCAACACTATCACAGAACAAAGCATTCTTGAGAGGTGAAATCATTTCTTTCTCTGGGTTTGACTCCATGATACAGCTGGACAGCACACACACTGTCACCCAGATAGGCCATTTAGCATTTCCTAGTAAAAGATAAGCATATCAACTTATTGCTGGACTGGGTGTTTTTTTTATTGCACAGTATGAAACTCTTTCAAAATGATTTTATCCTTTATTTTATTGCATTATCTTTCTGCTACTGCATTTACATCTTTATTATAATAAAAGCATGAGCATTAGAACTAACAGGTAAGTTTGGAAACTGCTTTTAAAGGATAGCCATTTTAATTCATTGACACTCCCTGTGTTGATGGAGTCTGACATTTTGTCATAAATTTCTCTAGCTTTAGTTATAATTATTTCTGAATTTTTGATAACATAGGGGACCAGATTGATACATTGTTTTGAAAAACTTAAAACTGTCTTAAGTTTTTGTACATGAGCATAAATATATACTGTATTTATAAAAACCAGTCTCAGCATCGTTGATTAATTGGCAAGATGGATATATATTATAACATTGAGTTAGGATAACATCTCTCCAGGATTGCAGTTGGGCTTTTAGACATACCTAAAAGGAACAAGTCGACAGAAAATTACCTCAGCTATAGTTTTCTTTGGTGACTCTATTGAGGTACAACACCTGGAAGGAAGACCAGATATGAGAAGGACAATGACACATGTGCCAGTGTCTAGCAATGAGCCAGTTTTCTTTTTTTCTTTTTATCTCTTATTATGATTACTTAGGGTTCTTCTGTGGAGCTGACAGGTGGAGATGACACTCTGGCCAGGGGGAGGTGATGAATGCCCTAAGGTCATTTAGTCTTGCTGGACAAACTGATAGGATGGGTCTGAACTCTGGGGCCTTGGCCTCAGAAGGCAGTCTAACCTCTAGAGTTTACAATTTACAGTCAGGGCATGGCTTGAAGGGACTCTTACAGCAGTTTCACTTAAGGTGGCCTGGCTTATGGCAGTGATAGGAGGTCAGTGTAATGTTTGTTGATCTCTTCTTGCAATCCCAAGTATCAGAATTAAGGTCTGTTTCTTTTAAGGCCACAACAAAGGCAGCCAATTTTGATCTCTATTTTTTTCTTTGGTTTTTCCCAGTACTGGTTAAAGAATATTGAGGAAGAAGTTCCCATTAAAGTATAAAGTAAACTCTCTGGAGCACTGGAGCAAAGGCTATTTTTGTGATTTTTTTAATGTCTGGAGTTCACTGGGTAATAAGCTTATTTTTAAGAATAAATTGTCTCTGTCAGATCAGGATCCAAGGAAGTATGTTTTGTTAGTGCCTCCAGTACATGATCTAAGATGTCAGAGAGGTTATTATCTCTCTCCTAAAAAATAACTGACAATTTAACATTACTAGAAAGCTTAGTTTTTGTTCTTCTTAAACCTTTAAGAATATACACTTGAAAATGTCCTTGCTTCAGTCTCCTATCTTACATTCAGAACAGTTGGTCTTAGATGGGAACTGCTTGTACTCCAGTTGAAATGAGTGGTTTCCCTGGCTCTTGATTTTCAGGTCTTTTACAATTAACAATATGACATTTATTTCTAAATGCAATAGCTAGAAGTCAATGTTTGATTTAAGATTAACATTATATCTTTTGAACCTAGGTTATAAGTCTGAGTAAAATCTCTAAAGATGTTGATGCACCTATCAGGGTTTCCTGAACATTTTTTGAGATCTCACTTCATCTGTTTTAAGTCCCTGAAACAAAAAGGTACATGAATTTTAGGAGTCCCAAAGTGTTCATTCTCTTTCTATAAAGGATTTTGTTCTTGAGGAGCTTGAATAAACTCAGCTAATGATGGGTATGTCCCTGTAGAGGCCTGGATTATAGCTGGTCCAGAAGTGCCATCCTTAAGACTGAAAGGAGTGCAAGTAGGGAAAACCCTAGATTTAGTAATGATGGGTAAAGTTTTGATTAAGGCTCTCTTGTCCTCAGTTTCCAAAATTTTGGGAGGAGCAATCTCAGTGTCCAGGCTAGTAAATGCCTTAAGTCCTGTGATGCTGAGTTTTTTATGGTTCATTTTTACATTCAAAACACAAATGAGTATTTCTCAATGAAAAGAAAGTCTGAGCATAAAAATATTCTGACCATTTTACTCTTGTTTATAGTAATGCCACTTGTAAAATAGCATCATAATTAATACTTTTCTCTGTACTTCATTTTGGCTCTAGGTGATAGGTAGGCCATACACACATGCAGAGAAATATCAAATGGCTCTTTTTCAACAGGAAACGTTCTAACATCTAGTGCTTCAGAATGCTTTGGCAATGAATTGTCCATGTCTTTAATGTAAAAAGCAACATGTAAGTCTATGAAACCTTTTTTCTACCAAGAATTAAACTCAGGACCTTTCACTGTGTTATTCCTCTAGCTCTGTAGTGCAAGAAATTTTAAGCTACCTATCTATGAAGTTAAGAGGATAATTAATAGTCCCTTTTTTATTCCGATTTGTTAGTGTCCTCCAGGCATCCCTCAGGTTGATTCCACTCCAGGGCAAGTGGATGCCATCTTCAGATAGTAGAAGACAAAATTTGACCAGCCTATTTACTCTTGAATTCATGCACAATTTTATTTTCCCCAGTAGCTTTTGAATTTTGTTTCTGTACAACATTTATAAGTTATCATGACAGTAGTGTTTAAATAAGGAAGCATAACTTTGTAATAAACCACAGCTTTTTTTCATTGGAACAAGGCATACATAAAAAGTGAGTTGGAAGTAATTAGAGCACTTCTCAGGTTGTAAAGGAACTTACCTCTAGAAATAGATAGAACAATTGACTGGAGGAGATTTGCCTCATGCACTAGGGCAAAAAAATCTCCAGACACTTGTGTCTTTTATCAGATACCTAGGTAACTTTTCCTAGCAACAGGACAAGGCAATAAATATTTAGATCGTTGAAGCTCACAGGTTAAATTTATAAATTATCAATGAGCAATCAAATTTTATGTTAGTGAAGGCACATGATTCTTCTAGGCACACAGAACATGGCTATTTACTCTTAATTAACATATGTAAGGCACAAATGTAAATCATTCCCCTAATAGCTGCTGTAAAATGAAAACAATTGTTGTAAACTGCTTCACCTTAATCTATGAAGGGAGGGGTCATTTAAGTGACCTAAAAATTCACTGGAAACTTTAGAGAAATTTCCTAGTCTACTAGCAGAGAAATAAGGTTGATAAATAAGTGGAGATTTGTCTGTAGATGTGGAGCCAGTTCCTCCTGAGAAAACCTTGAGTGTTCTGGCCATTACCCCTTAGATGTTTTCAGTTTGTATTGGCCCACAGAACCAGAGATAAGTCTTCAGAAATTAACCCAGCTGCCTGTCTAGTCAACATTCCACTGATTCCATTGGCCACTGGCTTCAATGAGGATTCACCAAACAGATGCTGGAGAAACCTCTCCTCTGCTTTTAAAAGTGGCAGCTGCTTTAGGAGTGATTAATTAGCTGGCAGATTAACCAGTGTCTGTCAAAGTTCTACAAGGGATAGTTAAAAGCCTGAGAAATATCATTACCTAGTACTGTATAAATTTATAATAAAGGTTTTTAAGTTCACAAGTTGAAACTTTGGAGACCCTCCTTAGTCTAAATATGTTTTGGTCCCATAAGTGTGCTGCTTTTGAGAATAGCTGCTTCTGGTTTTACCTAGAATGGATTCTTTCAAGTCTCTCAGGTTCAGTCTCTGGAGATTACCCAGAACACTAAGCAGGAGCATAGCTTTTAGGTTTGTTCTCCTGGATGGACAAAATTCTGATGTCCCATCAGGCCCAGAAATGTGTCCCTTGTTAGGATTTTTAGGCACAATAGAGAAGTAAGAGGAAAGAAATAGTGTCTGTGATTTAGGACACAAAGAGGAGTACACCACTCATGAGGTTGGGCATTTTCCTCTGCCAGAGACAAGCATGGCAAGAGCTTTTATGATCTCTGACCAGAATCAGCACCTTCAGCAGGCATTGATGACACATGAAGAACTGATTGGAATTCTCTTCATGTACACAGGAAAAGAAGGAGGAAGTTGTAATCAGGGATGAAGGGGAAGAAGGAGGAAGTAACCATCAGGGTGAGGTTTTTTTTTTTTTTTTTTTTTTTTTGCTTTTGCCTTCCCCCATGTCAGACCACCACCATAAAATCCAGTAATTTATAGTGGGACACAAACCTTTGATTCCCATATCTCTGTTGTTAGGTGAGGGCAAATGTATCTCTGACTAATTCCTGCTGGATGGGGGCATCATGTTGGATACTAGGAGGGTTGATGGGATGACAGTTGATGCTCATTTAGAAGCTGGTACCAGGTGTTTCAGCCAGGATAAGGAGTTAATCATTGGTGAATGCTCACATCTTCAATTGGATAAATAAAAAGGCAAGGTGCTATGCAGAGGCAGGTAACTATCATAATTAAAGGACCCAGGAGAAATAGAAGGAAAGGTGACCACAATCCAAATGTGTTGATCCACCACGACCACTGAGAGGAAGAATATCTATAGCCTAACTGACAGATTGGCAAATTACTCCATTTGGGTGAGATTTTCCCTTATCCAAGGTTTTGGCATAAGTTCTAACATGACAATAGGGAATCTGAAAAATGAGAGTGGAGTTTGGAGATGTGAATTTATGGGAGGCAATTATTCCCCTGTCTGAAAGTGTAAAAGTAAAAGTGTAGTTAGGACTTGTTCTTGGTCCAGAGGTTGAGCTGGAAAGAATGGGAAGTATGAGAAATGTAAGGTTTGACAGTTGAATCATGTTTGGGAAATTACAGACTAGGGGTGGGGAGGGCTGTGACTATGTCATTGTAAGAGAGATGAGAGCCCAGACCCAGAGGGGTCTCATGTTTAACTAATAGAATGTAAGGGATCAGGAACCAGATCAAATAACTAAACATGAGTTAGTCTGAAATTTGTGACTGTGGGCCCTTGGTGAGGAGAGATGTGTAGGAGATAGGAGAAGTGATGGTCACTCAGGATGTTTAGTGAAAGGAGTTACAAATAGGAAGGTAGCACTTAGCCTAAGTGATGTGGAACTGGTTGGCAGTCCAACAATCTTGACCACTGTCAGAGTTGTGAGAAAGACCAAGTCATTGTCATTCCACTTTTGTTGTAGTCCTGTGGATTGGTAAGATTTCAGATAAATTGGATCTCCTGGGAATATGAGAGGATCTGGTTTGGTTCCATCAGAGGATTGGTGAAGACAGAGATAGATATGTTGTCATAACTAGTGTTGGAGGAAGGAGAAGGTTGGGATGTATTCAGTAAGAGGAGGGAGACTCTGGGAGGTAGGATGTTTGTGGAGTAAGAATGGTTGGTCATACATGGGTTTAAACAGGACCAAAATGGTAGGAGCCTGAAGAAGTACTCTGAGTTTGACTAAGGCTATAGGAATAAGTTGAGGCTAAGGTTGGTTTAGTTCTAAAATGAGTTTTGTGAGGTATTTTTGGAAGAAGAGAGCTGTGGGGAAGGAGAAGGTGGAGGAGAACTTAAGCTTTTGAGGAATAGCTCTGCATAAAAGGAGATAGGAGGTCAGTGTAATCTTTGTTGATCTCTTCTTAGAACCCCAAGTATCAGAATTAAGGTCTGTTTCTTTTAAGGCCACAACAAAGGCAGCCACTTTTTGATATCTATTTTTTTCTTTGGTTTTTCCCAGTACTGATTAAAGAATATTAAGGAGGCCATTTTTACTAAAGTATAAAGTGGGCTATATGGGGCAAAGGCTATTTTTGTAATTCTTTTAATGTCTGGAGTTCACATAAATATCATTGAACTGTAAATCATAGCAATGTTAGTTATAAAACTAAACTCTAATATAAGTTTGCTGGTCAACAGAAAATGAACTTAATTTATGGTTAATCTGAGATAGGCTGGTGAGGGAAAAAAAGAACATGAATATAAACTAGTCCCTTGGAACAAGAATATTCCTGAAGCTGGATTATGGATTGAGGTTGAGAAGGCTGTGGAGTGGGGGGTATAGATGGCCACGGAGCAGCCAAACACCCATCAGGCATCTATGGGCAGTTACAGGATGATCAACCATAAAATGTCCACTCATCATGCAACAGGGAAGCACAAGATAGTGACTGGTTACTGTGACCCATAGCAAGATGACTGCTGCTGGATACATGGTGGAGCACAAGATAGTGACTGGTCATCACCTGACCTGCAACAAGATGACTGCTGCTGAGCACGTGATGAGGGACTGCAAGATGGCAATGTGTCAAGATGGAAGCAAACTGTCACATGGTTGAGGACCACAACATGGTGGGTGTCCTCCATGTGAGCTGCAGCAAGATGGCTGCTGAGGATCATGTGGTATGGGATCGCAGTATGGTGGTCAAATACCATGTGTTTTTCTAGGTGGCTGAGACAAGTGAGACTGAGTGTGGTGAGCTGGCAGGGAAAATGGAAACATGGGAGCAGAAGGAAAGGAAAAAGAGAAGCATCACAAGGAATAGATGACTCAGGTTGAGGGGATTGAGGAGTATGAAATTGGGGTGAGGAAGTAAAAGAAGAATCAGAGGCCACTGGGGGTGAGAAAATGGTAGAGTGTGAAGCAGGGGGCTCAGAAGCCTCTGGTTGAGAAGGCCAAGGGGTCTGAGCTTAGGAATATGGGGGAGGGAGAGTAAAGACAAGAGGCACATCATCTAAGAGGCCCAGTGAGGAGGAAAGGATTGATCCTAGTAGAGTAGAGTAAGCCAGATGTACTTGACCGAATGAGAGAAAGATATGTCCTCAAAGTGAAAAAGGCCTGGACATAAGAGATTTCAACCAACTGGACATTGCCATGACAAAAGTTATATAAATTTTGAAGGACTTTTGATTTTATGGCCTTCCTGAGGCCAAGAGCACCAAGTTTATGAACCAGGCATCCCAGAGATGTTTTGTTTTGGGGAGGCATTAAATAGTATTTCCCATAGTGGCTGAATTAGAGGTGAGCCAAGAGAAAAACTCTGCCTCAGAATGTAAGATCTTCAGCCCTGCTCATGGAATGTGAGAGTTGCCCTGGGTCACAATTATCAAAATAAGTCATCATTTGTTTTGAGAGTATGACAGAGAAAGCCCCAACACCCATTCTCATCAGCTGTCACCAAAAGTGTGTGTGTGGAGAAGGAGATCCAAGAGGACAAGAAGATAATAGCTCTCCCTCAGGCTGTCCTGCCTAAGGAATATGAGAACTATTATCTTTGTCCAGCAGATGGCAAGAGGCTCTCTGACATGTTCTCATGAATTTTTAAGACTAAGAACAGCTCTTCTATGGGATATGGGGTGGTAGCCTTGTCCAGTGAGTGTGAGAGCTGTTATAGACTGAGAAACCAAGACAGGAAACCCAAGATGGAAAGGTGGCTCACTAGTGACAAAACAGTGGATTGATGTTAGATGCAGGCTAGCAATGGCAAGTAGGCAGGTCCTGGAGGAAAGCAGGGAGGCTTGTAGGCTAGGGAGCTCAAAACCAGAGATGACCTGCAGGAATCAATACACAATGCCAATCCAAGTAACACAGCATCAAAATGCTAGGGTTTTCTGGTGCAAAAGAGAAGCAAAAGGAAGGAAAATTGTTTTTTATTCAGGACATGGAGAAGAGTGCACCAATCATGAGGTTGCATGCTCCTCTGCCAGAGCAAAGATGACCTTTGACCAGAATCAGCACTTGGGGCAGGCATTGATGATATATGAGGAACTGATTGGATTTTCTGCATTCACACAGGAAAGGAAAGAGGACTCTGCAATCAGGGCTGAAGGGGAAGAAGGAGGAAGTAGTCATCAGGGTAAGTGTTGTTTTTACTTTGGCCTTCCACCATGTTAGACCACCAGCATAATGTCCTGTAATTTATACTAGAGCACAAACCTTTCATCTCTCATCTAAGATGACTTACCTGTTTTGGGCATTAGCAAACCCTCATTTTATATGGGCTTAAGTTAGTAGTAGAAAAAGGTTGGAAAAGTCTAGAGATTTTTCTTTCTAATTGTACATGTCTCTATACAGAAAAGTTCAAAATGGGGGAAACAGAAGTACAGCCAAAGAAAGGATATTTCCTCTAGGATATCCTTCTAGATATAGATTCTAGTGGAGGATCAGAGCCATTCTGTCTCAGTGAAACCTGTCCTCCAAGTCTTTGGGGCCAACCACCAATCTAGTACTGTTTAAATGGTGGAAGCAGTCCAGTTTTATTGCAGGCATGTATATTTTCTAAGTCTGAGCTAGACTTCATTTAAGAAGAACCATTTTAAAGAAGTTTATTTATTAAAGTATAGGGGTATTTTAATATTATTCTTTCTAGTACTATTGTTTAAAAACAGTGAAGCAAGGAGTACCGGTAAATTTAGCAACTGATTTAAATGTAACATGTACAAGAACAAAATAGTAAAAATGTCTCATTAAAGAAATATCATAACTGGATACCTTGAAGATGGCCGACTGAGTAGCAGCACAAGAGAGCCTCTCTGAGGAAAAAAAACCCCACAAAACTCAGATGCTGGAATGTGGCAACATGGAGAAAGCCAGACAAAAGGAGAGGAATACTCATGACCCAGGAAGAAACTGAAGAAAAAAAAAGACAAAAGAAAGAAGAAAAGGAAGCATGGACAGAGGGCTGGAGCTGGGCAAGCCCCAATCGCTGTATGGGCACATCTTAAAGTCAGGTGACTCACGATTGAGCTGGGATTGCAGCCCTACCGAGAGTGGGGGTTGGTGGGCTCCAGGCCCTCAGCTGGGGGAGGCATTGTGGCAGGGAGAGGAGAGAGCCAGTCGAGCTGCTCAAAATTTGGTGAGTGACGGGAACTGGGGTCCCCAGACCGAGAGGACTAGCTGGGCAACATTTTGGAGTTGGGCAAGGCAGGCTTGAATCAAAACCCAAGGCAGCCTCTGCAGATGACTCCTAGTCCAAAGCAGATTGGTGGGATCTGCTTGGGCAGGGCCATGACCCTGATTGAAACCCAATAGCCAGGGATGAGGCTTTTCTGGGCCAGTGGCATGCCCAGGAAACACACAAATCTGTTGAAGCATAAACTAATTGATGGGCACAGGGGGAGGAGCCAGCTCTCAGTGTGCAACTTGCAGATTTGCAGTGGACTGGGGAGTGGTACTTCCCTAGCAAGTGTGTTGGAGAAAAAATGTAAGCAATAGGAAAGGCCCAAAGACTTCCACCACCCATCTCTCTAAAGGTGGCTGGAAGCATGACAAGACAGAGAAAGAGAAAAAGGTCCCCAACTGCAGAAACAGGGAAAATGAGTTCAACAGAGGTAAATGCAGAGGAGGTTGAGAGCAGCAAGCCTGTAATGTCAGAGACAGCCTCATCGGAAATAAAGAAATACATTTGTGACCTCATCATCAAATTTAAATCTGAAATTCTAACTCAGGTGAAGCAAGATATAAGAAGAATAATAAAAGAAGTCCTGGATAATCCACAAGTAGACACAAATGAAAGAATAGAGGAACCCAGAGAAAGGAGAGAAGCCTTTGATGAAGAATATAAACAAAATCTGGAATATATGAAAGAGATGCAAAGAGAATATCAGGAAATTAAAAACTCCATTGAAACCTGGCAAAACTTTTTAACAGAATCTAAAGACAAACCCTAAAAACTTGAAGATAGATTTGCAAAGTATGATCGTGAAAGGAAGGATCTCTTAAAAATAACAAGGAACCAGGAAGCAACAATACAAAGGCTAGAAGATGACAAGAGGATTTATAAACTAAGAATAAAATATGTGAATGAAGATGCAGCCATAAATACAAATGAAATAAAAAGTCTATTCACAGAAATATTTAAGGAAAACTTCCCAAACATAGCTAATGGAAGTGAAGTTTAGATAAATGAGGCATTTAGAACTCCAGCCAGCTGCAACCTAAACAGATCTACACCCAGACATGTAATAATCAGGATCCCAGAAATCCATCACAAGAACAGAATATTAAAAGCAGTGAGAAAAAGAATCAGATTACCTATAAAGGAAAACTCATCAAAATCACAGCAGACTTCTCAATGCAAACCATCAAATCAAGAAGAGCTTGTAGTGAAATATTCCAAGCCTTGAAAGAAAATAACCTCCAACCCAGAATGATGTACCCTGAAAAACTGTCTCTCAAAATTAATGGAGAGACAAGATATTCCCACGACAAAGAGGAACTAGGGGAGTTTGTGACCACCAATACAACCCTGCAAAGAATACTGAAGGACATTCTAGAGAAAGAGAAGAAAACCACCAGGGTTCCAGGAATAATGGCAGAAAGGCCTCAAAGAAAGGGGAAGACAGTGGAATGAAGGAGAAAAAGTAAACGAACAACAATGGCAGAAAATAGCATAGCAGAGATAAGACAGAGAAGATTGATTATATCACTGTTTTATCTTGACTGATTTTATTTGAATCTGGTATGCTTGAGAGTGTCAAGTCTGAGAGTAGGGGCAACTACTCTGAAGATGACAGGATTCAATAGGATACCCATTCTGGTTTGATTGTTAACTGCCTTTGAAGTCCTATAATGTCTCCAATGTTTAGACTTTATTGATAGTTTAAAGCAATGCTAAGTTTATATTATACTTGATGATATAGACAATTTTATTGAAGATAACTAGAGGCATCATAGTGACTACCATGATCACCTAATGTTGTGTTTTTGTATGTTCTTTTCATTTCATGTTTCTCTAGGAATTTGTATTGTTGACTTGTTTTGATTTGTTTCTCCCTCTAACACAGAAAGGCTAGGTATATGTGTAGAGACTTATACTTCTGTAGAACTTCTAAGTTGTTTATGAGAATGGATTATAGTTATTGTAAAGGAAAAAAAAGGAAAAGAGAATATTGTAAAGGATATAACTGCATGTATGTTTGAGTGTGTGGAATTAATAACCATGTTGCTAAAGTTTTAGCTGGATGGATGAGCAAAACTGACTGCAGTCTCATGTTTGAATGTCCACTTTGTGGACTTTACTTTTGTAACTTGAACAACTGCATCTCATACTGATAATTATGTAATTATCAACTAGTGATTTTTTTACTGGTTACTATTTTTGGGTTTTTGTTTTGTTTTTGAGATTTTGTCCAGTTTCTACCCTCTTTCTGTTTCAAAATTTTTTCTTTAAATAAGAAGTTTTTTAAAAAAAACAACAGGAGGAAAAGAAAGTGCTCTAAAATAGATAACTGTATGTATACTTAAGTGCGTAGGATTGATAACCATGTGACTAAGTTTTTGTTGGATCGGTGAACAGAACTGTTTGCAGCCTCACTGTTTGAATGTCCACTTTGTATGCTTTAATTTTGTAACTGGAAAAACTATATCCAAGAAGACAATATGTAATGTATCAAATAGTGATTTCATACTGTTTATTTTTTTTAAATTCTGTATTGTTTCTACCCTTTTTTCTGTTTTGCTTCCCCCCTCTTTGAATAAAATTAAATGTAGAAAGTGTAAAAAAAGAAATATCATAACTATAATTTTGCCAGATTTTAACTTAATCATTATTTTAACAAAAGTATGTAAGACACAAGGTGATTATAAACATATCAGAAGGCTTTGTAAGTGACAGGCAAAGGCAAAGCAAATTTGAAGCATAAAAATTTGTTACATCAATGAATTATAGTCCAGAGTCTATGAAAGAAAAGCAAACTCTTACCTCCACCCAATGATCTCAGTGTAACCTCCAATCGATATAGGGGAATGAAACTCTTAACCTACTAGATGTCCAGTACATTTGTGTTTTCTAAAAGTGAAGAATGAATTTTAGGAATAATAGTGGTTAAGAGCAGAATATATTTATTGAGACAAACAAAGCTTCTGTGTGATAAAGAGGCACAGAAAGGGTCCTGAGCAGGCTGCCAAGGACTCTGTCTTTTTTAGGGATTTCATAGAGCAAAACCACATGGTGAGTTTGGTCTAAGTTGGGGGGAACTTGCAAGGTAGGCATAAAGTGGGACAGAACTATGGTCAAACAATAAGATTAAAATTGACTAAATCAGGAGCAAATGTTGAAGCAAATCAGGTATCAAATGGGCATGCTTAAAGAACAGTGATTCTTCCTGTAGGGGGTTGGACTGGTGAGTCCTGGCTTCCTGAGGGTGATAGAGAACTATTACAGTATCAATCCTTAGGATGTGGGTATATTTGCTTTATCATTTGTCTTGAGATATTGCCCACAGCAGGAGTTGTCTGTCTCCTCCAAGGTCACAAGATATTTGGTCCTCTTGTTGCAGGCAGCTGAGTTAGACAGAGATATTATAGGCAGTGAGACTGAGCTAATTCCTCAAGGAAGACAGTGCATAAACCCAGATACCTTGCAACTGTGGAGGAGACAGACAACTCCTGCTGTTGGCCAGGCCTCAGGACAAAAGATCAAACAAATTCACCCCCCCCCATTTTAAGGACTGATATTCTAAATAGGTCTCTATCACCTTGAGAAAGCCAGAAATCACTACCCCAAACCCCTACAGGAAGAGTCACTCCTGTTAGGCATGCCTCATTACTACCTGATTCTCTTCCCCTATTGTCACCCATTTAACCAATTTTACCTGAGTAAGTAATCTTATTTGTTAATCATAGTTCTGTCCCACCTTATGCCCACCTTGCAAATTCCCAAGAGTTTCTCACCTTGGATCTGTCTCATCTTGTGGTTTTATTCTATAAAAGGCCCTAGAAAAGACAGACTTAGGCAACCTACTCAGGATTTCTTCTGTGTCTCTCAGACAGAAGCTTTGTTTCTCTCAATAAATATATTCTGCTGTTAACCTCCATTGTTCCTAAAATTCATTCTTTGATTTTAGATAATATGAACTCATACCAGACATCTAGTAGGTTTGGACTTTCATTCCCTTATATCAATCTGTGCCATCTCCATGGAAAGCCTATTCCTGTCTTATTGCCTATAATATTTTTATTTAACTCAGCTGCCTGTAACAGTCAATTCCTTAATTGCAGAGGAAAAAATAACACATTTTGTATTTGGGTATCTAGGGCTTGCAGTGCTTCCCACCTTGAGGTGGTGGGTGTGGTGGCTGGTGTTCAGCCATCTGCAGAGAAATCTCAAGCCACTGTGAGTGTCCATGCATATGGCCACTGTTGCCACCATCTGGCCCCAGGCACTGATGCATAGGTTGTGTTCTCACTTTGACCTGGAGGCCCTGCTGCTCTTGGGGATTTGAATGTGGGCAGTGCCCATGCTAGTGCCTTGTAAAGTTTCAATGTGTAAAGCCCATGTTCAGGTGATGGGGAAAAACCATGGTGACTGGGGTGCACCAGACCTGTGTCCTTTCTAGAGCAAAGCAGTCTTAGTGCTGTGGCAACACAGACAGGCCAGCCATTGAAAGGGTTGGTAGGCTCCAGTAGAGTTTGCCCCTGAACACGCAGGAGGCAGGGCTGCAAACACTAGCTCTAAGGTGTAGGTCCCACCTCACCAAGCCAGGTAGGGCCAGGATGTCCTAGGGAAATTTTCAGTGCCTTATATCATTTATTTGCATTTTTTAAAAATTTTATTTAAAGAGGGGGGAAGCAAAACAGAAAAAAAGGGTAGAAACAATACAGAATTTCAAAAAAAATAAACAGTAAGAAATCACTATTTGATACATTACATATTGTCTTCTTGGATAAAGTTGTTCCAGTTACAAAATTAAAGCATACAAAGTGGACATTCAAACAGTGAGGATGCAAACATTTCTATTCGCCAATCCAACAAAAACTTAGTCACATGGTTATCAATCCTACACACTTAAGGTTACATACAGTTATCTCTTTTAGAGCACTTTCTTTTCTTCCTTTTGCTTTTTTAAAATTGTTTTATTTAAAGAAAAAAATTTTGAAACTGAAAGAGTGTAGAAACAATACAAATTCTCAAAAATAAAACAAAACAAAAAAATAGTAACCAGTAAAAATCACTAGTTGATAATTATATACTTTCCTGTTAGACGCAGTTGTTCAAGTTACAAAACTAAAGTCCACAAAGTGGACATACAAACAGTGAGACTACAGTCAGTTTTGCTCATCCATCCAACTAAAACTTTAGCAACATGGTTATTAATTCCTCACACTCAAACATACATGCAGTTATATCCTTTAGAATATTCTCTTTTCCTTTTTTCCTTTACAATAACTATAATCCATTCTCATAAACTACTTAGAAGTTCTACACATGTATAAGTCTCTACACATATGCCTAGCCTTTCTGTATTAGAGGGAGAAACAAATCAAAAGAAGTCAGAAATACAAATTCCTAGAGAAACACAAAATGAAAAGAACATACAAAAAGACGTTAGGTGATCTACGGTAGTCACTATGATGTCTCTAGTTATCTTCAATAAAATTGTCTATATCGTCAAATATAAACTTAGCATTGCTTTACATTATTAATAAAATCTAAACATTGGAGACTTCAAAGGCAGTTAACAATCAAACCAGAATGGGTATCCTATTGAATCCTGTCATCTTCAGAGTAGTTGCCCCTACTCTCAGACTTGACACTCTCAAGCATACCAGATTCAAATAAAATCAGTCAAGATAAAGCAGTGATATAACCAATTTTCTCTGTTTTATCTCTGCCTTGCTATTTTTCTGTTGTTATTTGTTTACTTTTCTCCTTGATTCCACTGTCTGCCCCTTTCTTTGAGGCCTTTCTGCCATTATTCCTGGAACCCTGGTGGTTTTCTTCTCTCTTTCTAGAATGTTCTTCAGTATTCTTTGCAGGGTTGGATTGATGGTCAGAGACTCCCCTAGTTCCTCTTTGTCATGGGAATATCTTGTCTCTCTATTAATTTTGAGAGACAGTTTTTCAGGGTACATCATTCTGGGTTGGAGGTTATTTTCTTTCAAGGCTTGGAATATTTCACTACAAGCTCTTCTTGATTTGATGGTTTACATTGAGAAGTCCACTGTGATTTTGATGAGTTTTCCTTATAGGTAATCTGTTTCTTTTCTCTGACTGCTTTTAATATTCTGTTCTTGTGATGGATTTCTGGGATCCTGATTATTATATGTCTGGGTGTAGATCTGTTTGGGTTGTAGCTGGCTGGAGTTCTATATGCCTCATTTATCTGAACTTCACTTCTGTTACCTATGATTTGGGAAGTTTTCCTTAATTATTTCTGTGAATAGACTTTTAATTTCATTTGTATTTGTTGCTGCATTTTCATTCATATGTTTTATTCTTAGGTTATATATCCTCATGTCATCTTCTAGCCTTTGTATTGTTGCTTCCAGGTTACTTGTTATTTTTAAGAGATCCTTCCTTTCATGATAATACTTTGAAAATCTATCTTCAAGTTTTGAGAGTTTGTCTTTAGATTCTGTTAAAGTTTTTGCCAGGTTTCAATGGAGTTTTTAATTTCCTGATATTCTCTTTGCATCTGTTTCATATATTCTAGATTTTGTTTATATTCTTCATCAAAGGCTTCTCTCCTTTCTCTGGGTTCCTCTATTCTTTCATTTGTGTCTACTTGAGGATTACCCAGGACTTCTTTTATTATTCTTCTTATATCTTGCTTCACCTGAGTTAGAATTTCAGATTTAAATTCGATGATGAGGTCACAAATGTATTTCTTTATTTCCGATGAGGCTGTCTCTGACATTACAGGCTTGCTGCTCTCAACCTCCTCTGCATTTACCTCTGTTGAACTCACTTTCCCTGTTTCTGCAGTTGGGGACCTTTTGCTCTTTCTCTGTCTTGTCATGTTTTCGGCCCCCTTCAGACAGGTGGGTGGTGGAGGTCTCTGGGCCTTTCATACTGCTTACCGTTTTTCTGCAGCGCACTTGCTTGGGAAGTACTACCCCTCAGTCTGCAGTGGATCTGTGAGTTGCATGCTGAGAACTGGCTCCTCTCCCTATGCCAGTCAATCAGTTTATGCGTCAACAGGTTTGTTTGTTCCCTGGAGATGCTGCTGGCCAAGGAAAGCCTCACCACTGACCCAGGAAAGCCTCGTCCCTGGCTATTGGGTTTCAACCAGCGGCGTGGCCCAGCCCGAGCAGATCTCACCAATCTGCTTTGGACTAGGAGTCATCAGCAGAGGCTGCCTAGGGCCCTCACTCAATCCAGCCCTGCCCAACTCCAATATGTTGCCCAGCCAGTCCTCCCAGTTTGGGGATTCCAGTTCCTGTCACTCACCAAAGTCCGCAATCTCAGCTCAGTCGTGAGTCACCTGAAATTATACATGCCAGCAAATTTAACACAGCAATTGGGGCTTGCCCAGTTCCAGCCCTCTGTCCATGCTTCTTTTTCTTCTTTCTTTTTTTCTTTTTCTTTTTTTTTCTTTTTCCTCAGTTTCTTCTTGGGTCATGAGAATTCCTCTCCTTTTGTTTGGCTTTCTCCATGTTGCCAGATTCCAGCATCTGAGTTTTTTTTTTCCTCACAGAAGCTCTTTTTCAGTGCCACCACTCAGTCAGCCATCCTGCAATCCTCTTCTTATTTGCATTTTTAAAGGTAAAATTCTGAAATGATTTTAGACCCTGTGGACTAGAAGTCAAATTATTGGAGGTTTTACCTGGTGAAGGAAGTTCCCTCCATGTCCTTCTTGTTACTATTCTAAATTGATTAAGTATTTGCATATCAAAAGCAAGTCATCTGCCTGTAGCAGCAAAGGCACCCTCTGAATGAACATATCTTTTGTAATGGCTAAGTTTTCAATAACATTGGTAGATGCCTGATCTGTGCATAATTCAAAAATTTTTCCTGTGTACAAACAAATAATTTGCCCAACTTAAACATGCTTTCACTATTTCTTTCCAATCATTTGGATGCACAATCTGTTGTCCTAGAAGTTTTACAAAACTGAAGGCAAATGAGGCTGGGGAAGAATTGGGAAAGTTCCCCCATAGTTTGGTGGGGTGGAAGCAGGTCCTGCTAGAGATTTTCTGATAAAGGAAGACCTTCCACATTGGTTATAAATTTACATTGTGTGGCTCAACAATATCATTTTCTACACTGTGGAAAGATAAATGGATATTTAGTGGCCGTGTTGGAAATATGCTGCTCAACAGGCTATCCGTGTTCATAAGGATGGGCCTGAATTTGACCAAAAAGCCAAAAATTTACTTTAAAACTTTACAGCAAGTACTCTGAGCTATTCATGTAACTGTCACTCTATCAGAGTTCCAGACTCTTTTAGTTAAGTTATTTCAAATTGTTGTGTTTGGTTTCCAGAGACAGATGCAACACAAATTATAAATAATAATAATTATCTCAATTGGGCAAATGACAGAGGAGAAATAAACTTCCCCAAAAATCTCTTCAACTTAGAACTCAATACAATTGGTTTTAAATCCATTTGAGAGGAACTTGTAGTAAGTGGCTCCTGCTTCAGATGCAACAGAAAACAAAAATACATATTTATGTGTACAATATAAAATGTAAGAGCCCAAGGTTACTTGGGCTCAGCTAGAATCTTTGGAGGGAGAGCAGTCTAGTCAGTCTAAAATCAAAAGTAAATTTGAATTACAATGGGCAAAAATAGGAAATAGCTACTTTGCTTTAGTGCGTTGGGATACAAGAGTAGTACTATCTACAAGTGTCTAAAGCTGAAGCAGCTCCAGGCTGTGGTGAATGGCCAAAAAGTCCTGTCAGATCTGAGGAAGTTTTAGAGGAAAAAATCAAATTATAAACTTTAACTAAGTGATAAATATATCTTTGGTTTCCAATTTCAGTTGGCTAATTGGTGTATTTAAAGCTTTTCTTTTATATTACAAATTTTAAAATTTACAGGATTAACTTGCTCTTTGCTCTGGTCTATCTTGGTTTAAAATAAAGAACTATTGGTATCCTGGCCAACAGTCATTATTGTCTGTCTTATGAAGAGAAAATTAAAAAACAGATGAGTATAGTATTGCATCAATGGCTGGGAAGTCTATGACTCTGGATCTGACCTCCTCCACTCCCAAAGCAGCCACTATTTATTAAGTGTACACAGTAATAAGTGGGGCAAGTAAAGGATTACAATTCATCAGAAGGCTGAGACTCAAGAGGGCATAGATGATCATATGCTAAGAAGGATCTTGTCCCAGAGTATAATCCTGGAATGATTCAAGAAGGCACAGAAGACCTTATGTTTAGAAAAGTCAATGTGAAATCTCAGATGGGTGGTACCAATAACCCCAAACTTCCCTTTTATCACTTAGGGAAATATATAAAAATTAGCCATTGTGAATTTGCACTCCCAAAGAAGGAACCAATTGATTCTCCACATCATTACCTAAGCAAGAAAAAATCCTTCAACTCACACTGCTACCATTTCCACCCTAACTGTTAACCCAGCAATTAAAACCCCTTGCAACAATGGCAACAAAATAAACCATATTTAATCAGCAAGGCTGCTTGAGCTGTTTGAGTCTGAGAAGTGAAAAGTGAGACCTCATTCATTTAAAGGAAACTAATGCCATAAAACAGGCATTTCTGGAATTGCAGGAAATTTTAAAATCACAAGTCATATTGATATAGGATATACACATACATCCTCAAACTTTGAAAAATGTCTAATATTACTTTTTCTAACCCAAAATAAAATTAAATAATAAATTATAATGTTTGAAAAGAGATAAAGGTGTTTTTATTTAACATACAGTCTAGGATCATGCTTTAATTTAATATTAAAATAGAGGTAAAAGTGTAAGCAACTCCCTTTGCTACTTCTAAATTTGAGGTAATATTTCATGCTCCCAAAAAGCCTCACAAAATGAAAGACAAAGAAAGTGCTTAATATGAAAGAACAAATGGGATAAGGGAAAGGAGAAAAATAGGTACACATATATATGTGTGTAGGTATATAAATCACATAGATCACTATATCACTTATCTCTGTAAGTTCATCAGGAAAAATAGTTTGTGTTTTCATTGTTTGATCATTTTTTTCATACCTAAATCTTGTAATCTGAGCAAGTACGTTTCTTGCAGGCAGTTAAGTTAGTCAAAAATATAGGCAGCGAGATAGGGCTGGGTCCTCAGTGGAGCCCAGTGCAGACACTGCAGGGAGACTGATGCCTGCTGCTGTGGGCCAGTCCTCAAGACAAAAGGCCAATTAAATGCACCCATATCCTGAGGATTGATACCTTAAATAGTTTCCATCTTCCTAGAAAAGAGTCAATGCTCCATAAGAATGCCTGCTTTCTACATGACTGGCTTCCCCATTTGTCCCTAATGTAATCAACTTTACCTGAACTATTGATCTTATTGGCTAACTATAGTTATGTCCCACCTTATGCCCATCTACCTTGTGAGCTCCCAGTCTTCCCCCACCTTGACCCCATGTTTTTACTCTATAAAAGTCTCTGGAAAAGACAGAATCCTCGGCAACCTGCTTGGAACCCATTCTGTCTCTCTTCAGACAGAAGCTATCTTTCTCCCAATAAATATATAAATATATTCTGCTCTTAACCGCTGATGTTCCTAAAATTCATACTTTGATTTTAGAGAACATGAAATCACAGATATAGTAGGTTGGAATTTCATTCCCTTATATCACTTTTAAGATTAAATATGCAGTATATTAACTAAGGTGGATTTCCTCTTTTTTTGTTTTGACTTTAAAATTAAAAAAATTTAAAAAAGATAATTTATTGGTAAATATATATCTGAAAATACAAATTTTACAGACATGTCTTATTTATCTTACAGTAAGTATTTCAAACATAACTTCAGTATTTTAATATGTTGGTGGATGACACGTTTTCCCTGAAATTAATGTACTCTATATTGTGTTTAAGTTTCAGCTATTAGCTTGAGGAAAAAAATCTGTATTTACTATCCTTTTTTAAAATTTCCTTCTTTTGTGTTCTTGTTCTTGTTTCATTTTCATTTTATACATCTAATATGCTGTTCTTTTGTTATATTTGGATTCAGTTCGTGACTTCAACAATGACATTGTGTAACTCCAGGACCTACAGATTCTTTGGATTTTATATCTCCTTGTCTCAAATACAGTGTAACATTTGTCATTTACCACCAACAAAATTTAAAATAAAATAATCTGTAATGTTTGATTTTGATATTCTCAGACTAGAACTAGTTTTTTCTTTGTTTGAGTTATTATTATGTAGATACATGATAAATAGCCAAATGCAAATATTCTCAGACATTCTTTAGTAATTTTACTAGATATTGAGGTGATTGATATTTAAATAGGTCACCTTTTTGCCTTGGAACAAAAAGTCACATATCTAAGAAAATGTCTGTAAATATACATTTTAAAAAAAAAATCATCTTAGATGTTTCTCCTAATTATTTTTCATTCAGCCTTCCCTCAAATGAAGTCCTACTATTAATACTGGTCATTTTTCTCCTTTGTTTTCTTTTAATATTAGATGAGGCTTTGTCTTTTGGCTTTGTGAGTTTTGAGATGCCCGCCGTGTGTAGGAAGAAGCCAACAGACGTCCTCTCATGCAATACGCAAGGGGTTTTATTTGTTGTCCAAGCATGCGTGGGGCCCACTGAACACGCAGGAACAGAGAGCCACGAGGCATGCTG